>JAGMVL010000742.1:0-266706 GCA_019202695.1 Populus x sibirica
AGCTCATTTCCACCGCGGTTTCGAGGCCACGGACGACGGCCCACCGGATCGGAGGAAGGAGAAGACCGAGAACCAAGAACCGCCACCGCTACCACCAGGAGAGATCTCAACGTCGCCGCCCTCCGTTAAGACCGCCACCACTAGATTCGCCATCGGCGTGCGTAACAAACCGGGAGGAACGGGTGACAGAAGTTTTTGAGCGAGATCTAAAAATAACAAACTAAAATCGACTGGTGTGCGTTTCTTTTCTTGTTCTGCAGGTCGCCGGCGATTTAGGAGGACAGAGGGGGAAGGAAACATTCCAGAGCCCCTGTTTTTTTGAGTTTCCAGCAGCGGCGCGTGAGCCCACGCGCCGCCGAGTGGCGGTGGCGCGTGGGAGGACGCGCCGCCACTTGTTCCTCCGGTTCCGAAGTGTTCCCCGCAATTTCCGGAGTTTTAGGGACTGTTTTGTAATTTTTAGATTATGTTATTGTAATATGATTGTAATTTTTGTTTAGTTTGTTTAGAAATTGTATTTTGTATTGTGGATGAAAAAAAAAGAAAAAGAAAAGAAAAGAAAGAGAATAATAATAGAAAAAGAGATGTGTGTGTGTTTGTATTTTTTTTTTCTATGTATGTTATTGAATAAAAAAATGAATTTAATATTTTAATTTATATGCACAAATATCTAAAGGACAGATAAAAATCATGTTGTATTTCCTATAAAAATGTAGAACATGTATCTACATTTATTTTGGGAACCAATAACCGATTTATCAAAGCCTTAGAATTGGGTTAAAATTTTATTTTTAAAAACACATCAATTCCACGAAGCGGCTTACCTCGGGTAGGGTGCGTTAGGGGTGCTAATACCTTCCCTAACCACAACCAGTCCCTTTCCCGTGAATCTCTGACAAGACCAGTACATCAGGTTTCCTAGTAGCCCTCAATAAATTACTAGGTGGCGACTCCCAACGAACCAATCAAATCAAAACGAACAACGAAAAGATCGCCAGTCGACGCCGCGCGCGGATTTTTTTCGACGTGCGACAATATGGATGTTATCTTTTAAAAAAAACTAACCGCGCTTAATTTGGAGTTATAGAACTCTAGATAACGACTGAAAATGGAAGACGGGTCAAACCGTCTCGTACGGGACATATTATGTTGAGTGCTATATATAATGGATAATTTCAAGGGTCTTAAGGGCGTAATCTGGGCTTTCTATTCTTCAATAAAGTTGTAGAACCGTGTCTTATCTTTCCAAGGTGTCGAGCCACATTTAAAACCAAAGTCTATAACTTTACTTATGAATAAGATGGTAAACAATGCTCTCCAAAAAACTGACATAAGGAGTGTAATGATGTAGTTGAAGGAAAATAATCGAAAAATAAAATTAAAAGATGGCAATGAGTTCATGTGAATGAGATTGCAATAGTATAAGAATGCTGATTGTGATAAAATTATAAGAGGGTATTCATTGTATCTCTTAATTCTTAAACAGAAGAGATACCCGGAGTAGGGTCATCGGTAATTGAAGGGACTAGGTCGGTTGGGGAAACAAATAGGTGCATCGCACCTTATCTTTTCAATATGTGTAAACTTATTGATAAATATTATAATTTATTGTTTTATTGCTTTGATAAATATTGGAATGAATATGAGTACCTTGCGTACATTGATGTGTATCAACTAGTTCGATATAATTGGAATGGATACGAGTATGTTGCATACATTGATATGTATAAACTTGTGATGATATTAATTGAATGAATAAGAGTACCTTGCATGCATTGGTATGGATCTAATTAATTATGATAATGTTTGAATGAACATGTGTATCTTGCGTACAATGATATGGATCAAGTTAGTTAGGATAATGTTTAAACAAACATGAGTACACTATGTGCATTTCTATGTATCAAATTAATTATGTTATTATTAGAATGGATGTGAGTACCTTGCTTAATTAATTATGTTAGGTGAGGTATCACGATATGATTTATATTATTCTCTAACATAGGTATTATTTATTTACTTTTCACTTGGTCTTGATAAATTTCAGTTTGACTATGCATTCCTCGAATTCTAGTGAAAAGGATTATGCATGAATAGAAGTATCCTTCAAAATATTACAGGAAAAAAGAAATTGCGCAGAGCAAGTTATTATTTAATATCGAATTTGATTGATAACCAATCAATACATATAAAAAATAAAAAATAAATACAAATAAATGTTATTATTACAACAAGAACAGCATCGATCCTAGACGAAAATGTGAGAATTAATTCGAAGACAAAGATCCACTGATGTCCACAAACTAGAAGGTCGCAAACATGCATGGAATAGAATTTATCAGACGTGGAAACCTAACTTGCTGCAACAAAGTTTGACTTCAGCGTTTGGTGCTATTCTGATGTGGTTTCAAGTAGGTCTTGATCATACGAAAAGGGCTCCTGCATTGTTAATAAATTAGTTTGTTAAGCATGAAAAATGAATACAATAAAAGTAGTAGTTATGGAAGATGATATACAATAATACCTTATTATATATTTCATGCCATTGTTTATTCAATTCTCGACTTCTTACGGCTACGAGCTGATCCCTCCTCCATTCGAGATTTTGATTTTCTGTTATTGCAATCATTTGTGTTATGAGAAATGTTGAGAGGTTTTTTTTTTTTATAATAATAAGAGGAGATGAAAAGAGGCCTTACATGTTATCGTTGAGTTGAGTACTTTCGTCCTTCTTCAGAAATTGCTTAAACCACTTCACAGAATTTTTGGCATATCGTTTCAAGTTGTTTTCGTAGTCAATGTAGAAGAGACCAAACCTTGAACCATAACCGGATCCCCATTCAAAATCATCCAAGAATGACCAAGCAAAAAACCCCTTGACATCGACACCATGGTCACTGCAAAAGTCAAGTTTTTAGAGCAGATCGGACTGAGAAAGAAAAAAACTAGGACTGTTTGAAAAAGGAAGCGAGAACATGAATTTGGAAAGAGCAAACTCACTTGATAGATTTCAGAACATTGTGGAAAATGTCTTTATAATATTGCTCTCTTATGGCATCATTGAGGGCTTCCTCTAATGACGAGGAATTCACGTCATCAACTCCTAATTAAAAAAAACCAACAAATCAGTAAATCAGAGCTTCTTGACAACTATAACCATAAACACACGAGGGTTGTTAACTCTGTTCTTACCATTTTCAGTGATATATATTGTTGGATTTTCATACGCGTCCTTTATGTAATTCAAGAGATGACGAATACCCTCGGGATAAATATAAAGCCAACTTGAACCCGCCTGCGAGTTTGATTTATATATCTCAATACCAAGGGGAAAAACAGAAAGATTCTACATATCAATTACTAATTTGTTGAAACAAGAATGAAGAATCACATTCACCTGTGGGCCTATTGGGATTCCATTTCTCTCCCCTGTACGTAAAATAATATATATCAACATAAGTGAGAAAGTACTGTAGAGTTTTAGACCTTGTATTCTTCTTACTCTGAGAGTTTTTTATCATTTAATTAACAAGTAAATAAATATTTCACCTGGCCAGTTGAGTAAGGTTCAAACCAATGAGAAACGAGGGTTATCCCAATTTTACCTCCTTGACACGTCTGACGAGATTTTGTCAATGATAAAATTAGCACGGCCACACAGGAAACTTTGGTGAAATATGTTATGAAACGAACCACAAATTAATTATAGCTTTAGCTTTTGCAAACCTGATACTTTTCCTTGTATACTTTCACAGCCGTTGCATGAGCAAGCAATAGATGATGGGTTACAATGTAAACCTCGGTGGCGCCAGAGATTTTGGGTTGGCCTGGATAATTCTCCAAAGTCGAAATTCTGCCGGGTGCCAATGTGCCCGTGTCATAGCCATTGACGCTAAACATAAAAGGCTCATTTAAAGTGATCCAGTGCTTCACTCGGTCTCCAAATCTTTGGAAGCAAAGCTCCACGAAGTCTCGGAAATCGATTCTATATGAGTTTTGAAATTATTAGATTGAAGCATGGAGGATTTAAATTAAAGTGAGATGTTTATATAATATGAATATAATTACTTACAAAATATTAGGGCTCAAGAAACCACCATATTTGTCCTCAATTGCTTGTGGAGTGTCCCAATGAAAGAGAGTTACATAAGGCTGTATACCTGTACATTTCAAAGCAAAATTAATATGAGAAAACTAAAGTGCATGTGAAACGTTTTGTATGAGAGTTTGGAAAATGGTTTTCAAATTTTCGAAATTCAAGCAAAGTAAGATTGCCCCTGCATTTACCATGGCCACTTCAAGATTCTTATTTTTAGTCGGTAACATTATTATGAAACACAGTCATGGAGGAAAAGGAAAGGGTTATAACCATTTTTTATGAGCTCATCGATGAGATTGTTGTAAAACTGGATCCCTTCTTCGTTTATTCCAGCACTTAGTCTGCCATCTGATGAATTCAATTCGATTATTGAAAAATCAAAGTAAGGAAAAATGTGGGACTTCGAAATTCGAGACGCGTCCCATCCTCGTGAATTAAAAAGGAATGAGATGTAGGGTAAAAACAAAAGAAAACACTTACGTGGTAATACCCTAGACCAAGAAATAGAGAATCTGAAAGCATCCATTCCCATTCCCCTCATTCTTTGCACATCTTCCTATTACATTTTGTGTGTAAAATATATCAACAAGTGTAATGGTGATCAGATCCACAAAAGGCAACTAAAAGAAAAATAAGATGAACATCGTACCTTATAGCGATTATAGAAATCAACTGCCACCTTTGCATTGCTATGGTCACTTATCCTCTCTGCAATTTTTCAGAATTTGTTCTTAGATTCCTTTGAATTTGATAAAAATCATATTTACATCTTTAATTTGCACGCACTTTCTCCCCCTAACCCCAAAAGTCACCTTCTTTCTTTCCTTTTTCTCTCTTCTTTTGGATTTAATAGACAAATTAATACACTATGGTTTCAGGCAGGCCATCAACATGCTGGCAGGTGACTCCTTGAGAGATTTATATTCGTTGTTTTAGTTAGGAAAGCATTGTAACGAACTCCTGCATTGAATAAAGAGATACCTGGATGCTCCTCGATGAAGGTGTCCCATATATTCGGCCCTTTGCCTCTCCTGTTTGTTTCACCTTCAAACTGCATATAATTTAAACGTTATCAGAGACCAAACAATTGAGGCGTTTCTCTCTTCCACCAGAGTACTTGAAGCAATGTTGTACCTGGTAAGCTGACGAAGAAGATCCAAAAACGAAACCATCTGGGAAAGAATTACGACTCAACTGGGCAATACTTCCCATGATATACACTAAGTCTTTGTTGAACAGCCTTGCAGAAGAGCAATAAAAGCTTGAGCAGCACTAAAGATTGTTGGGTGATCAGAATAAAGAATGTATAGTGAGATAGCAGTGAAAAATAAATAAATGAACGTATGAAGTATGGATTTTGTAAGAACATCGACATGCCAGAGCCTATTTATAGGCATCATTTTGAAAGGTTATTCTCAACAACCAAGGATAATTGTGGTCAATTATTATTATTTGTTTCAATTGACCGATCAATGAAAATTCAATTTGGAACTTCTAATTGGATAAGGATATTTGTCATTTGAGGAATTCATGGTGTTCAAACAAGCTCCAAACTTAAGATTCCGTGCTCTAATTGCACTGTGAAGCCTAGCAATTGTACTTGAAGCTTGCTGAGAAAATTCAGCTACCGGATCGTCAACACAAGAATTTTCAACGACTTTAATTTTCTTGTCTGATGGCAATGAAGCCAAGCGAAAGTTGACGGGTTTCCTGCCCAAGAAGAGTTTTTAAATGATATGTTGACCTTTCGCATTCAGACATGAAGGATATTCCGAGCTACAAAAAAACATTACCAATCACGTGCTAGAAATTTTGCATGAAACAATTTTCATTTCCTGACGCTGAATCAGCCAAGTCAAGCACAATACATGATCTTTAACCAAAAGCCTAGGAGAGTAACCAATTACGATCAATCTCTAAGATGACCTTTCTTCAATCCCAAACTGACAGCCATCTCTAAATCGTGCAAGAAATGCTTTGAAGCGATCAACAAGTCATCAGCCTGGAATTCATTTGGCTTTGAAGCCATCAACTAGTCATCAGCCTGGAATTCAATTTTACAGCTGTCTGGAATTTATTTTCCAAGAAAGTTTATCCGCGCGAAAACTTCAACTTGATTAGGAGAAAGAAACTGCATTTTGCTTCTATCGGAATTCAAGCATCCTCTTCAAGCCTCCACCGAATTCCTTAACAATTAGCGTTATTAGATTACCATTTTTATCATACTATCCCCCATTATCTAGGCACGATTAAACACAGAATACAAATCACACCACAGTATAGTGCCTCAAGTTCACGTAATTATTGTCATTGTACTTCATTATTGAGATTTCCGAACATTTGCGAGATGCTTATAGACCTCTTTTTTTTTAGTTGAAAGGTTGTCAGTAGGAAACCTGTAATTCTGCTACCATGCATTGCTCCATATACGAGGATTATAAATAGGAGCTGTATAAAATATATAGGTGTATCTTTAATTTATTTCTTTATAGTAATCGAGTAGAATTAAATTAAAAGAGCACCATTAAGAAGATAGTGACCGAAGGAATAAAAACTTACAACATAAGTATCTAAAAGAAGGAGCAAAAAAATGAAAATCAAACTAATTAGTCTAGTTCAAGATACGTTCAAGACTTCTAGTCTGATCAGAACCTGTGTAACTAAAGTTTCTAATTGGGAATTTCAACCAAAAGGCCAAACGTTGAATGGTAAGATAAAAAATCACATCCCAGTTATAGACCTTGGACTCAAAGATAACTCGATTGCGAACTAGCTAGATAGATCAATAAAACTCTTTGCATAGAAGAATAATATCCCGACACTGAAAATTGCCTCTCATCGACCTGTACCATTCTTGAAGATTTTGTTTAGGGTCCCTAGATAGACAACTTAAACACCAGAACCAATGCATGAATCTACCCTAAAAATTCCACGAAATAGTACAGTGATTGAATAGATGATTACTAGTCCAAATCTCCTCACAATAAAAAGGAAAACGAGCATCCTCATAATTAAAAATCCCCCTCTCAGCTAAAAAACCCCTAGCGTTGAGACTAGCATTAAGCAGGAGCCATATGAACACATCAATTTTAGGAGGTGCAAAACCTTTCCAAAGCAAAACAAAAAAAGAAGGAGCCCCTGAAGCAGACATGCTATCTAGAAATTTGCAACACTGAATAAGTGTTGGAACTATCAAATTTACATGCCTTACTATCTTCACCTCCAGAAAAAACTAAACCACGCTCCACCCATGCAATTAAAATTTCCCGCGTACAAAGCTCGCGAGACCTCAGATTCCTCCTCCAAGTCAAGCTCACCGAATTATCAATCGGGCTATACACATTTGCATGGCTAACTAATTGCTGCGGATAAAGATTAAATAGTCTAGGAAATAAATTATGAAGAGGAGCTGGAGTACCTAGCCAAGAATCGATCCAAGACCAAATGTTACTGTCATCACCTACCTTGAACCCAATTCTTGAATTAAGTCGAATGGCTATGCTTTCTCTTGTGGAGGAAGTCAAAACAATGCCACGCCATGTTGGAGAAAGAGAAACCGCAAACACGGGAAGCCCATTCTTTTGGCGTGCACGGTGTCGATTGACGGATATGTCTCCAAAGTGTGTTGGAAAGGGGTTTTGGATTTAATCATAAAATTATGATTATAAGATTCAGAAGTCGCAACCTAGTATTATGGTCGTTAGAAAACCTAATGGTCTGCGAGAGTCCGGGTAAGGGATTGGTTGTGCAAGGGGAAGACGTATCATGCCTAGCGCACCCTCCCTAAGGTAAGCTCCATTGTTATTTGATTGTTATTCTAAGTCTCATTTTTGTTCATTGGTCTTGTTTAAGGTTACATGTAGATCTCCCTTCATGAAGAAGTCTCTACCTTATCGGGTTAAATCTTGACAATTCTAATGGGATATTTTGTATTTTGATCAAACCCTAATAGATAATCATAAACCGGTTATGATATCCATTTTTTATATTTTAAATCATGATAAATATGATTTTTATCTCTCTATAGAAAATATGCATGAAAAACTTTTAGGATTTGGCCGTATGCACTAAGACAAAATAGTTTTTTTTTTAATTTTTTTGGAAATTTGTTTATAAGGAACATTTCGGAGAAAACTAGGGTATTTTATAATGTAAGTCTAAAGCCCGATATTATGCAAAATAGTTGGAAAAACATGCGAGAGGCCCACATATATTTTTCAAATGCCCTTTGGAATTATTGAAATTTTCTCTTTTTCAAAAAAAATATGTTTTAATATTACTTTATTTTATGATGAAATATATATTGGATTAGACCCGGCTCGGTCATCACGGGCTCGGATGAAACGAGTCCGGCCCGGCTCGGTCGGGTTAGGTCGGCTGGCGGCTCAACAACCTTTCTCTCTCTTTTTTTTAGGTTGGGCCGAGACCTAGTCATCCGGGCTTGGTTGAAACGGAGGTTCAACCCATTGTTGTTAATGGCATTTTTCCATTTGCATGCAAAATGTATTGTGCATGCAAATGGCTATGACGAGGGGGTTTGGAGAAGAAAAGGAAGAGGAAAGCTTGCCTAGCCATAGGAGAAAAGTTGTTGGCGGCATTCATGGTGGTGGAGGGAAGTCTAGAGAGTGGTTGGTGGTAGTACCAACGGCGGAGAAAGAGGGGAAAGGTTGACAAAAAACCAACACTAGGGAAAAGGGCTATTTTTCCCCAACTTTGGCCTCTTATTTCCTTATGCTCAATGCCTAGAATTCACCCCTATTTATAGAGAGTGGAAGAGGAACTTTTTGTTTTTATTGAGGACAAATCTTGGCCCTTGATTCAAGCGAAAAGATCCCAACCGTTCGATCAAAGGTGTCATCATGACTTGTAAAAATTCCTGCGAGAAAAGCTAGTTGGGTTGGCCATTTAGAGGCAACATCATGGCGGATGTAAGGGCAATAAACGGGCAAGATTTATCTTTGGGGTATAGTACAATGTCAAGCCATCATTGTGGTGTATGGTTTGTTTGATTTGGTTGCGAGATGAAATGTTAAATGCCCTGAAAAGTAGACACTGAGCAGTTTTTTTGGGCAAGAAAAAAAAAGATGATGACTAGGATGGTTAACTTCACCGTTTGGATTTGATTAGTTCTAATTGAGTTAAAAGGAACTTTAACCTTGCTGAAACTTTTGTTTAAATTAAGTTAGTAAGAATAAAATAAATGGAAAGTGTGGTGGCTTGATTTGTGTTTAACCATCAAAAGCAAGCTAATTATGATTTAAATTGAAGAAAATGCTTAGCGTCTTTCCTTAGGCATGTTCAGCTAGATTATTGGTAAGGAAAATGAAATGGTAGACATGACGTACATGTGTTGCTGTTAAATGCATGACTTAATGAAAAAGTGAGGACTAGATTATGGGGGCAAGGAATGAGAAATAGAGGCAAGCCACTTATAAAAAGGACCTTGTGACAAATATGGATTCTAAAGAAGTTGGATAGGCTAAATTGGTAGTAGAAACATGGATAAGTGATGATGATATATATAAACCTTAGGATATTAATGTAAAAACAAGTTAATAGTAGGAAAAGTGAGATATTGGTTGTCCAATCCATGTATTGGGATGAAGCAGTTTGGTCACCCAACTTCGCTAACGTCGGGGCACCCAAATGATAAATTTAATATTTGTTTCTTAATAAAGGTTATAGATATGGATGTTATCTTTTAAAAAAAAACTAACCGCGCTTAATTTGGAGTTATAGAACTCTAGATAACGACCGAAAATGGAAGACGGGTCAAACTGTCTCGTACGGGACATATTGTGTTGAGTGCTATATATAACGGATAATTTCAAGGGTCTTAAAGGCGAACTGGGCTTTCTATTCTTCAATAAAGTTGTAGAACCGTGTCTTACCTTTCCAAGGTGTCGAGCCACATTTAAAACCGAAGTCTATAACTTTACTTATGAATAAGATGGTAAACAATGCTCTCCAAAAAAAGCGACATAAGGAGTGTAATGATGTAGTTGAAGGAAAATAATCGAAAAATAAAATTAAAAGATGGCAATGAGCTCATGTGAATGAGATTGCAATAGTATAAGAATGCTGATTGTGATAAAATTATAAGAGGGTATTCATTGTATCTCTTAATTCTTAAACGAGAAGAGATACCTGGAGTAGGGTCATCGGTAATTGAAGGGACTAGGTCGGTTGGGGAAACAAATAGGTGCATCGCACCTTATCTTTTCAATATGTGTAAACTTATTGATAAATATTATAATTTATTGTTTTATTGCTTTGATAAATATTGGAATGAATATGAGTACCTTGCGTACATTGATGTGTATCAACTAGTTCGATATAATTGGAATGGATACGAGTATGTTGCATACATTGATATGTATAAACTTGTGATGATATTAATTGAATGAATAAGAGTACCTTGCATGCATTGGTATGGATCTAATTAATTATGATAATGTTTGAATGAACATGTGTATCTTGCGTACAATGATATGGATCAAGTTAGTTAGGATAATGTTTAAACAAACATGAGTACACTATGTGCATTTCTATGTATCAAATTAATTATGTTATTATTAGAATGGATGTGAGTACCTTGCTTACATTGATAGGTATTGAATTAGCCATGATAACTTTGGAATACACGTGATTATCTTACATACCTCGGTATGGATTGGGCATACAGAATCACTTGGAGATTATTATTATTTGTTTCGATTGACCGATCAATGAAAATTCAATTTCGAACTTGTAATTGGATAAGGATACTTGTCATTTGAGGAATTCATGGTGTTGAAACAAGCAACCGGATCGTCAACATAAGAATTTTCAACGACTTTAATTTTCTTGTCTGATGGCAATGAAGCCAAGCGAAAGTTGACGGGTTTCCAGCCCAATAAGAGTTTTTAAATGATATGTTGACCTTTCGCATTCAGACATGAAGGATATTCCGAGCTACAAAAAAACATTACCAATCACGTGCTAGAAATTTTGCATGAAACAATTTTCATTTCCTTACGCTGAATCAGCCAAGTCAAGCACAATACATGATCTTTAACCAAAAGCCTAGGAGAGTAACCAATTACGATCAATCTCTAAGATGACCTTTCTTCAATCCCAAACTGACAGCCATCTCTAAATCGTGCAAGAAATGCTTTGAAGCGATCAACAAGTCATCAGCCTGGAATTCATTTGGCTTTGAAGCCATCAACTAGTCAACAGCCTGGAATTCAATTTTACAGCTGTCTGGAATTTATTTTCCAAGAAAGTTTATCCGCGCGAAAACTTCAACTTGATTAGGAGAAAGAAACTGCGTTTTGCTTCTATCGGAATTCAAGCATCCTCTTCAAGCCGATCCAGCGAATTCCTTAACAATTAGCGGTATTAGATTACCATTTTTATCATACTGTCCCCCATTACCTAGGCACGATTAAACACAGAATACAAATCACACCACAGTATAGTGCCTCAAGTTCACGTAATTATTGTCATTGTACTTCATTATTGAGATTTCCGAACATTTGCAAGATGCTTATAGACCTCTCTTTTTTTTAGTTGAAAGGTTGTCAGTAGGAAACCTGTAATTCTGCTACCATGCATTGCTCCATATACGAGGATTATAAATAGGAGCTGTATAAAATATATAGGTGTATCTTTAATTTATTTCTTTATAGTAATCGAGTAGAATTAAATTAAAAGAGCACCATTAAGAAGATAGTGACCGAAGGAATAAAAACTTACAACATAAGTATCTAAAAGAAGGAGCAAAAAAATGAAAATCAAACTAATTAGTCTAGTTCAAGATACGTTCAAGACTTCTAGTCTGATCAGAACCTCTGTAACTAAAGTTTCTAACTGGGAATTTCAACCAAAAGGCCAAACGTTGAATGGTAAGATAAAAAATCACATCCCAATTATAGACCTTGGACTCGAAGATAACTCGATTGCGAACTAGCTAGATAGATCAATAAAACTCTTTGCATAGAAGAATAATATCCCGACACTGAAAATTGCCTCTCATCGACCTGTACCATTCTTGAAGATTTTGTTTAGGGTCCCTAGATAGACAACTTAAACACCAGAACCAATGCATGAATCTACCCTAAAAATTCCACGAAATAGTACAGTGATTGAATAGATGATTACTAGTCCAAATCTCCTCACAATAAAAAGGAAAACGAGCATCCTCATAATTAACAATCCCCCTCTCAGCTAAAAAACCCCTAGCGTTGAGACTAGCATTAAGCAGGAGCCATATGAACACATCAATTTTAGGAGGTGCAAAACCTTTCCAAAGCAAAACAAAAAAAGAAGGAGCCCCTGAAGCAGACATGCTATCTAGAAATTTGCAACACTGAATAAGTGTTGGAACTATCAAATTTACATGCCTTACTATCTTCACCTCCAGAAAAAACTAAACCACGCTCCACCCCTGCAATTAAAATTTCCCGCGTACAGAACTCGCGAGACCTCAGATTCCTCCTCCAAGTCAAGCTCACCGAATTATCAATCGGGCTATACACATTTGCATGGCTAACTAATTGCTGCGGAGAAAGATTAAATAGTCTAGGAAATAAATTATGAAGAGGAGCTGGAGTACCTAGCCAAGAATCGATCCAAGACCAAATGTTACTGTCATCACCTACCTTGAACCCAATGCTTGAATTAAGTCGAATGGCTATGCTTTCTCTTGTGGAGAAAGTCAAAACAATGCCACGCCAAGGTTGGAGAAAGAGAAACCGCAAACACAAGGAAGCCCATTCTTGTGGCGTGCACGGCGTCGATTGCGAGATATGTCTCCAAAGTGTGTTGGAAAGGGGTTTTGGATTTAATCATAAAATTATGATTATAAGATTCAGGAGTCGCAACCTAGTATTATGGTCGTTAGAAAACCTAATGGTCTGCGAGAGTCCGGGTAAGGGATTGGTTGTGCAAGGGGAAGACGTATCACGCCTAGCGCACCCTCCCTAAGGTAAGCTCCATTGTTATTTGATTGTTATTCTAAGTCGCATTTTTGTTCATTGGTCTTGTTTAAGGTTACATGTAGATCTCCCTTCATGAGCAAGTCTCTATCTTATCGGGTTAAATCTTGACAATTCTAATGGGATATTTTGTATTTTGATCAAACCCTAATAGATAATCATAAACCGGTTATGATATCCATTTTTTATATTTTAAATCATGATAAATATGATTTTTATCTCTCTATAGAAAATATGCATGAAAAACTTTTAGGATTTGGCCGTATGCACAAAGACAAAATAGTTTTTTTTTTAATTTTTTTGGAAATTTGTTTATAAGGAACATTTCAGAGAAAACTGGGTATTTTATAATGTAAGTCTAAAGCCTGATATTATGCAAAATAGTTGGAAAAACATGCGAGAGGCCCACATATATTTTTCAAATGCCCTTTGGAATTATTGAAATTTTCTCTTTTTTAAAAAAAATATGTTTTAATATTACTTTATTTTATGATGAAATATATATTGGATTAGACCTAGCTCGGTCATCGGGCTCGGATGAAACGAGTCCAGCCCCGACTCGGTCGGGTTAGGTCGACCTGGCGGCTCAACAACCTTCTCTCTCTTTTTTTAGGTTGGGCCAGACCTAGTCATCCGGGCTTGGCTGAAACAAGTTCAACCCATTGTTGTTAATGGCATTTTTCCATTTGCATGCAAAATGTATTGTGCATGCAAATGGCTATGACAGGGTGGTTTGGAGAAGAAAAGGAAGAGGAAAGCTTGCCTAGCCATAGGAGAAAAGTTGTTGGCGGCATTCATGGTGGTGGAGGGAATTCTAGAGAGTGGTTGGTGGTAGTACCAACGGCGGAGAAAGAGGGGAAAGGTTGACAAAAAACCAACACTAGGGAAAAGGTCTATTTTTCCCCAACTTTGGCCTCTTATTTCCTTATGCTCAATGCCTAGAATTCACCCCTATTTATAGAGAGTGGAAGAGGAACTTTTTGTTTTTATTGAGGACAAATCTTGGCCCTTGATTCAAGCGAAAAGATCCCAACCGTTGGATCAAAGGTGTCATCATGACTTGTAAAAATTCCTCGGAAAAGCTAGTTGGGTTGGCCATTTAGAGGCAACATCATGGCGGATGTAAG
This sequence comes from Populus x sibirica, assembly GCA_019202695.1. Taxonomy (NCBI): domain Eukaryota; kingdom Viridiplantae; phylum Streptophyta; class Magnoliopsida; order Malpighiales; family Salicaceae; genus Populus; species Populus x sibirica. Next base: position 14,205 of record JAGMVL010000742.1, read on the forward strand.
GGCAATAAACGAGGCAAGATTTATGCTTTGGGGTATAGTACAATGTCAAGCCATCATTGTGGTGTATGGTTTGTTTGATTTGGTTGCGAGATGAAATGTTAAATGCCCCTGAAAAGTAGACACCCGAGCGGTTTTTTTGGGCAAGAAAAAAAAGATGATGACTAGGATGGTTAACTTCACCATTTGGATTTGATTAGTTCTAATTGAGTTAAAAGGAACTTTAACCTTGCTGAAACTTTTGTTTAAATTAAGTTAGTAAGAATAAAATAAATGGAAAGTGTGGTGGCTTGATTTGTGTTTAACCATCAAAAGCAAGCTAATTATGATTTAAATTGAAGAAAATGCTTAGCGTCTTTCCTTAGGCATGTTCAGCTAGATTATTGGTAAGGGAAATGAAATGGTAGACATGACGTACATGTGTTGCTGTTAAATGCATGACTTAATGAAAAAGTGAGGACTAGATTATGGGGGCAAGGAATGAGAAATAGAAGCAAGCCACTTATAAAAAGGACCTTGTGACAAATATGGATTCTAAAGAAGTTGGAAAGGCTAAATTGGTAGTAGAAACATGGATAAGTGATGATGATATATATAAACCTTAGGATATTAATGTAAAAACAAGTTAATAGTAGGAAAAGTGAGATATTGGTTGTCCAATCCATGTATTGGGACTGAACAGTTTGGTCACCCAACTTCAGCTAAGATCAGGGCACCCAAACGATAAATTTAATATTTGTTTCTTAATAAAGGTTATAGATATGGATGTTATCTTTTAAAAAAAACTAACCGCGCTTAATTTGGAGTTATAGAACTCTAGATAACGACTAAAAATGGAAGACGGGTCAAACTGTCTCGTACAGAACATATTGTGTTGAGTCCTATATATAACGGATAATTTCAAGGGTCTTAAGGGCAGAACTGGGCTTTCTATTCTTCAATAAAGTTGTAGAACCATGTCTTACCTTTCCAAGGTGTCGAGCCACATTTAAAACCGAAGTCTATAACTTTACTTATGAATAAGATGGTAAACAATGCTCTCCAAAAAAAACTGACATAAGGAGTGTAATGATATAGTTGAAGGAAAATAATCGAAAAATAAAATTAAAAGATGGCAATGAGCTCATGTGAATGAGATTGCAATAGTATAAGAATGCTGATTGTGATAAAATAATAAGAGGGTATTCATTGTATCTCTTAATTCTTAAACAGAAGAGATACACGGAGTAGGGTCATCGGTAATTGAAGGGACTAGGTCGGTTGGGGAAACAAATAGGTGCATCGCACCTTATCTTTTCAATATGTGTAAACTTATTGATAAATATTATAATTTATTGTTTTATTGCTTTGATAAATATTGGAATGAATATGAGTACCTTGCGTACATTGATGTGTATCAACTAGTTCTGATATAATTGGAATGGATACGAGTATGTTGCATACATTGATATGTATAAACTTGTGATTACCTTGCATGCATTGGTATGGATCTAATTAATTATGATAATGTTTGAATGAACATGTGTATCTTGCGTACAATGATATGGATCAAGTTAGTTAGGATAATGTTTAAACAAACATGAGTACACTATGTGCATTTCTATGTATCAAATTAATTATGTTATTATTAGAATGGATGTGAGTACCTTGCTTACATTGATAGGTATTGAATTAGCCATGATAACTTTGGAATACACGTGATTATCTTACATACCTCGGTATGGATTGGGCATACGGAATCACTTGGAGATTATTATTATTTGTTTCGATTGACCGATCAATGAAAATTCAATTTCGAACTTGTAATTGGATAAGGATACTTGTCATTTGAGGAATTCATGGTGTTGAAACAAGCAACCGGATCGTCAACATAAGAATTTTCAACGACTTTAATTTTCTTGTCTGATGGCAATGAAGCCAAGCGAAAGTTGACGGGTTTCCAGCCCAATAAGAGTTTTTAAATGATATGTTGACCTTTCGCATTCAGACATGAAGGATATTCCGAGCTACAAAAAAACATTACCAATCTCAAACTGATCTTTAACCAAAAGCCTAGGAGAGTAACCAATTACGATCAATCTCTAAGATGACCTTTCTTCAATCCCAAACTGACACCATCTCTAAATCGTGCAAGAAATGCTTTGAAGCGATCCACTAGTCATCAGCCTGGAATTCATTTGGCTTTGAAGCCATCAACTAGTCATCAGCCTGGAATTCAATTTTACAGCTGTCTGGAATTTATTTTCCAAGAAAGTTTATCCGCGCGAAAACTTCAACTTGATTAGGAGAAAGAAACTGCGTTGTGCTTCTATGGAATTCAAGCATCCTCTTCAAGCCTCCAGCGATTTCCTTAACAATTAGCGGTATTAGATTACCATTTTTATCATTCTATCCCCCATTACCTAGGCACGATTAAACACAGAATACATTATTGAGATTTAAGCAAAATTATTCAGAGTGTCTCAAGTTCACGTAATTATTGTCATGGTACTTTATTATTGAGATTTCCGAAATATTATGTAACGTGTGCTAGGATAGGAAATATTGTATTACTAATGTGTTGACTTGTCATGTGTAGTATGCTATACCGTAACACATATATTAAAATATCCAGTTTTTATCAAAACATTGCAAAAAACTATAAAACAAAAAAAAATATCATATTTTCATGCATACGGCCAAGTCTCTCGAAGGATAAAAAAATTATATCGTATTTTCATACAACAAAAAATCAAAATATATTTTAGCATGTATCTTGAGCTTTAATAACTAGTTTATTAAAGCCAGGAGAACTAGCTAGGTCAATATTTCAAAAAAAACAAAAAAAAATATTTTTTTTTAGTATCGGGATTACAAACTTATACGTGAGACGTATTCCCGATATTAAAAGGGTAGTTCTTTTATGTATAGACATTACAATGGTCAGGATTTACCCGATAAGATAAAAATCTTCATACTGAGGAGGACTTTTCTTCAACCTTAGGCGCAGACCAATAATTAGAAAGCACGACAAAACCTTAGCTTTTATCAGACAATCAAACAATACAACTTACCTTAGGTAAGGCATATTTGGGGTGCTAATACCTTCCCTTTACGCAATCAGTCCCCGTACCCGATTTCTAAGACCACTTAGGGTTTCAAGTGACAAAAATACTAGGTGGTGACTCCCATTCCCTCATTCCACTGACAAAAGACAAGAATTCCTTGCCTATCCCATTTTTCGATTACTAAAACCTAAAGTGGAGGCAATTTCACCGCTGACGCCGCACATGTGTGGCAATATCAATGGGTCGCATTGGTATCGACAACTATTTATGGTGTGATTAGCTACTCCAAGTAAGGAGGTTAATGATGTCAAGGGTTCTTGACATCATCAACTTTGATAATAAACTAGATATGACTAATAATTGATTAATTATTCCGGGTAGGAATAGTAATGAAATCAATTGCTTGTATTGATATCGGCACTTGAATTGAATTGATTAGTCTAACCCAATATTTGAAGACTAATGATACCAATGAGATTCATTAGTATCAGCAATTACATTCGAAAAAATAGGAGAGAAAATATTGATTAATTATTCGAAAGAATGAGATAAGATAATGATACCAAGAGAGGAATATCTTGGTATCAAGTGAGAATTGATTCATAAGAATACGGTGTTTGAAACTATTGAGTTGTGTTGAGATTTCCAAGATAAAATTATTATCGGCTATTATGGAAGGAGACCTATTGAATAAAATGATGTCAAGCCACACTATAAACCGAAATCTATAACTTTACTTACGAATAAAATGGTAAACAATGCTCTCCGATGAAAACCGATATAAGGAGTGTAATGAGGTAGTTGAAGGAAAATAATGGAAAAATGAAATTAAAAGATGGAAATGAATTCATGTGAATGAGATTGCAATAGTATACAAATGCACATTGTGATAAAATCACAAGAGGGTATTGATTATATCTCTTGATTGTCAAACGAAGAGATGCCTAGAGTAAGGTCATTGGTAGTTGAAGGGACTAGGTCGGTTAGGGAAACAAGTAGGTGCATCGCACCTTGTCTTTTCAATATGTGTAAACTTATTCATAAAGTTTCGAATTTAATGTTTTATTGCTTTGATAAATATTGGAATGAATATGAGTACCTCGAGTACATTGATGTGTATCAACTACTTGATATATAATATGGATGCGAGTACCTTGCGTACATTGATATGTATCAAACTTGTGATGATATTACTTGAATGAATAAGAGTGCCTTGCATGCATTGGTAAGGATCCAATTAATTATGATAATGTTTGAATGAACATGTGTACACTGTCGCACGTATGCGGCGTCGCCGGCGAAAACATCCACCCTCAAAATCTTATCTTATCTATAAAGTATCTTGCAAAACGGGGAGACAAGGTATTCTTGTCTTTTATTAGTGGAAAAATAGAATGGGAGACGCCACTTAGTATTTTGATCATTAGGAACCCTAACTGGTCTCAGAGATCGGGTACGGGGACTGGTTGCGTAAAGGAAAGGTATTAGCACCCCAAATACGCCCTCCCTAAGGTAGGCTGCATTGTTTTATTGTCTGATAAAACCTAAGGTCATGTCGTGTTTTCTAGTTGTTGGTCCACCTATGGTTTAAGAAAAGTCCTCCTCGGTAAGGAGATCTTTATCTTATCGGGTAATTCTGATGCCAACAAAAGAATTTAATATCAGGAATACGCCTTACGTATAAGGTCGCAACCCCAGATATTAAAAGAAAACAAAATATTTTTTTTGGAATTTTTGAAATATTGGCCTAGTTCTCACGACTTTAATAAACTAGTTATTAAAGCCAAAATGCATGTTAATACATATTTTTGAAATTTTCTTTGTCGTATGAAAATACAATATGATTTTATTTTTTATTCTTTTGTTTTTGAGAGATTTGGCCGTATGCATGAAAACAAAACATTTTATTTTATTTTATTTGTTTGGATGAAAACCAGGTATTTAAAACCGGATTTGTATCTTTACAGTATAAAAATATAAACCAATATTGATCAAAATGCAGTAAAATATTTGCGGAAAATCACAGATTCTTGTAGTTTCTTGTGTTTTCTCTCTGTTTCTGTGTTTTAGACTAACATGCGTCAATTCTTGTACAGACAGAGAAAGGAAATAAGCATACCTGGTTCTGAAGAAAGTGGAGCCTATGGTGGTGGTGGCTTACTCTGTTGTTTCCTTCGTTCTGGAAAAGAAAGAGCAGATGGTGGCTCAACTCCTCTGTTGGTGTTGCGTTTTCTGCCCGTCATCGGTTCCTCTGTTAGTTTCGCCTCCTCTCTGTTTCTCTCTTATCCTGCTCACTCCCTCTGCCTCTCTCTTCTTTACACTCTCTTCCCACTGTTTTTTTGTTTCTGCTGTCTCGTTCTCCCCTCTCTTCTCTTTTTTCCTCCCCCCCCCCCCTGTCTCGTACCTCCTTCCCCCTAGTCTCGTCCTTTTTCCCTCCTTTTATAGCCAAAACTGCATGCCTTTTTTTTTTATAATGAAAACGTTCGGGACCATTATTGCAGTGGTAATGGTAGAGAGATAGTAGCTGTGAAATGTTCCCCAAAATCAGCGGCATTTGTTGCTGAAACGGTTCCTGTTTGCTGAATCGGTGAATAGTGCCTCTGAAACCGCACCGTTTTGCCACTTTTAAATGATATTTCTGATTTGGTCCTTGGATATTTTTACAATTTTGTAATCAAGCTCCCCGGAAAAGTTGTAATTGGATCCCTTGATTGTAGCGCCTTTTCCGGTTTGTCCTTGGTTTCGGATTGTTTCAATTAAGTTCCTAATTGACAATCAAACTTCAATAATTATGCAATTAAGTCCTTGATTTGACCAAATTAACTCTTCAAAATTATAATTGGACCCCGGAACTTTAATTTCCTCCAATAAAAGCCTAAATTGACTTAAAAATCAATTTTTCTTACAATCCAACCCTCCATAAATTCAATTAAACCTTAGATAAAATTTAAATGAGTTCATAAACATCTGATTTTAGACTTTTCTTCCTCAACTTGAATTTTCTTTGTCAACAAGGCTTCCATCAGTGAAAAAATATACTGTCCAGTTTCAACCTTTTTGCATTTTTGAACCTCCTCAATCAATTTTGGCCTTTTTTCGGCATTCCAGCATCCTTTTCTCGCTCCAATTATTTTTTTTGTATTTTTTTTTATTTTTGTGTGGGAACCCAAAAGTGGGTAACAACATGTACCTTTGGTACAACGATATGGATCAATTAATTATGATAATATTTGAATGAACAAAAAAAAATGATGGATAATTTTGGATCAAAGGGTTAAATTGAGAAGAAAAATTAAATTCACCAAATAATTAAAAGAAGAAACCAGTAAAAGAATGAGTAATAATTTTTTTTAAAAAAATCTAAGGATGAAAATGAAAACAATTAAAAGAATACGAAGGGCAAGAAAAAACTTAAGAAACAAAAAAAAACAAGGATAAAATTGAAAAAAAATAAAAAAAACTACAAAAAAACTAACGACAAAAATTATAAATAAAAAGAACATTGACCGTCCTGAAATAACCGCAACTAAGATACTACCCTGAAATCTGAAATGGCTAGTGCGAATTTTAGTGGAGAAAAGAGGGAAAAAAATTGTGAATCTAATGAGACACAGAGAAATGAGGTTCTTAACCGGCAAATTCGGCCACTTTAGTACTATAACCGCCAAAATTGCTTATACCCCTCCCCTTGAATTTAAGGATTATTTCAAAGAGACCCTACATTTTGCATCCTCAGGAATTAATTATGTTCCATGTCAAAGAATCATCTCAACCCAATAGCTTAAGCTGTTAGATGAGGTATCACGATATGATTTATATTATTCTCTAACATAGGTATTATTTATTTACTTTTCACTTGGTCTTGATAAATTTCAATTTGACTATGCATTCCTCGAATTCTAGTGAAAAGGATTATGCATGAATAGAAGTATCCTTCAAAATATTACAGGAAAAAGAAATTGCGCAGAGCAAGTTATTATTTAATATCGAATTTGATTGATAACCAATCAATACATATAAAAAATAAAAAATAAATACAAATAAATGTTATTATTACAACAAGAACAGCATCGATCCTAGACGAAAATGTGAGAATTAATTCGAAGACAAAGATCCACTGATGTCCACAAACTAGAAGGTCGCAAACATGCATGGAATAGAATTTATCAGACGTGGAAACCTAACTTGCTGCAACAAAGTTTGACTTCAGCGTTTGGTGCTATTCTGATGTGGTTTCAAGTAGGTCTTGATCATACGAAAAGGGCTCCTGCATTGTTAATAAATTAGTTTGTTAAGCATGAAAAATGAATACAATAAAATTAGTAGTTATGGATGAAGATATACAATAATACCTTATTATATTTCATGCTAATATATGTTTAATCAATTCTCGACTTCTTACGGCTACGAGCTGATGCCTCCTCCATTCGAGATTTTGATTTTCTGTTATTGCAATCATTTGTGTTATGAGAAATGTTGAGAGGTCGATTTATGGTATGATGCCTGTTTGTTCTTTGTCTCTTCTTCATGTACATAAATCGACCTCGTACCATACCATAAGCAAAAAACCCCTTGACATCGACACCATGGTCACTGCAAAAGTCAAGTTTTTAGAGCAGATCGGACTGAGAAAGAAAAAACTAGGACTGTTTGAAAAAGGAAGCGAGAACATGAATTTGGAAAGAGCAAACTCACTTGATAGATTTCAGAACATTGTGGAAAATGTCTTTATAATATTGCTCTCTTATGGCATCATTGAGGGCTTCCTCTAATGACGAGGAATTCACGTCATCAACTCCTAATTCAAAAAAACCAACAAATCAGTAAATCAGAGCTTCTTGACAACTATAACCATAAACACACGAGGGTTGTTAACTCTGTTCTTACCATTTTCAGTGATATATATTGTTGGATTTTCATACGCGTCCTTTATGTAATTCAAGAGATGACGAATACCCTCGGGATAAATATAAAGCCAACTTGAACCCGCCTGCGAGTTTGATTTATATATCTCAATACCAAGGGGAAAAACAGAAAGATTCTACATATCAATTACTAATTTGTTGAAACAAGAATGAAGAATCACATTCACCTGTGGGCCTATTGGGATTCCATTTCTCTCCCCTGTACGTAAAATAATATATATCAACATAAGTGAGAAAGTACTGTAGAGTTTTAGACCTTGTATTCTTCTTACTCTGAGAGTTTTTTATCATTTAATTAACAAGTAAATAAATATTTCACCTGGCCAGTTAACACGAGCATCTTCCATAAACCCAATATTTTTATAGTCAACATCCTCAACATTCTGAGCATAGTATGTCGTGTAGTAATTGACCCCAATAAAGTCATAAGATCCTCTCAGCATCTTGGATTCCTCCTCACTGAATCTAGGCAATCTTCCTCCAACGTAGTCGTGCATATTCTGTGGATAGTCACCTTTAGTTAGAGGATCCATGTACCTGCCAAAAACATAGAATTTAAGATCCTGGTTTCTTCTCCATAGAATTTAAGAATCCAAATTAATTAATGTTTGAAATTATTATATTATCCAAATCAGCTAGCAAAATGCTTACCATCCAAGCATAAAATCAAGGCTTCGTTTGGTTGCCATCCGATCACTTTCACTAGTTGAGTAAGGTTCAAACCAATGAGAAACGAGGGTTATCCCAATTTTACCTCCTTGACACGTCTGACGAGATTTTGTCAATGATAAAATTAGCACGGCCACACAGGAAACTTTGGTGAAATATGTTATGAAACGAACCACAAATTAATTAAAGCTTTAGCTTTTGCAAACCTGATACTTTTCCTTGTATACTTTCACAGCCGTTGCATGAGCAAGCAATAGATGATGGGTTACAATGTAAACCTCGGTGGCGCCAGAGATTTTGGGTTGGCCTGGATAATTCTCCAAAGTCGAAATTCTGCCGGGTGCCAATGTGCCCGTGTCATAGCCATTGACGCTAAACATAAAAGGCTCATTTAAAGTGATCCAGTGCTTCACTCGGTCTCCAAATCTTTGGAAGCAAAGCTCCACGAAGTCTCGGAAATCGATTCTATATGAGTTTTGAAATTATTAGATTGAAGCATGGAGGATTTAAATTAAAGTGAGATGTTTATATAATATGAATATAATTACTTACAAAATATTAGGGCTCAAGAAACCACCATATTTGTCCTCAATTGCTTGTGGAGTGTCCCAATGAAAGAGAGTTACATAAGGCTGTATACCTGTACATTTCAAAGCAAAATTAATATGAGAAAACTAAAGTGCATGTGAAACGTTTTGTATGAGAGTTTGGAAAATGCTTTTCAAATTTTCGATATTCAAGCAAAGTAAGATTGCCCCTGCATTTACCATGGCCACTTCAAGATTCTTATTTTTAGTCGGTAACATTATTATGAAACACAGTCATGGAGGAAAAGGAAAGGGTTATAACCATTTTTTATGAGCTCATCGATGAGATTGTTGTAAAACTGGATCCCTTCTTCGTTTATTCCAGCACTTAGTCTGCCATCTGATGAATTCAATTCGATTATTGAAAAATCAAAGTAAGGAAAAATGTGGGACTTCGAAATTCGAGACGCGTCCCATCCTCGTGAATTAAAAAGGAATGAGATGTAGGGTAAAAACAAAAGAAAACACTTACGTGGTAATACCCTAGACCAAGAAATAGAGAATCTGAAAGCATCCATTCCCATTCCCCTCATTCTTTGCACATCTTCCTATTACATTTTGTGTGTAAAATATATCAACAAGTGTAATGGTGATCAGATCCACAAAAGGCAACTAAAAGAAAAATAAGATGAACATCGTACCTTATAGCGATTATAGAAATCAACTGCCACCTTTGCATTGCTATGGTCACTTATCCTCTCTGCAATTTTTCAGAATTTGTTCTTAGATTCCTTTGAATTTGATAAAAATCATATTTACATCTTTAATTTGCACGCACTTTCTCCCCCTAACCCCAAAAGTCACCTTCTTTCTTTCCTTTTTCTCTCTTCTTTTGGATTTAATAGACAAATTAATACACTATGGTTTCAGGCAGGCCATCAACATGCTGGCAGGTGACTCCTTGAGAGATTTATATTCGTTGTTTTAGTTAGGAAAGCATTGTAACGAACTCCTGCATTGAATAAAGAGATACCTGGATGCTCCTCGATGAAGGTGTCCCATATATTCGGCCCTTTGCCTCTCCTGTTTGTTTCACCTTCAAACTGCATATAATTTAAACGTTATCAGAGACCAAACAATTGAGGCGTTTCTCTCTTCCACCAGAGTACTTGAAGCAATGTTGTACCTGGTAAGCTGACGAAGAAGATCCAAAAACGAAACCATCTGGGAAAGAATTACGACTCAACTGGGCAATACTTCCCATGATATACACTAAGTCTTTGTTGAACAGCCTTGCAGAAGAGCAATAAAAGCTTGAGCAGCACTAAAGATTGTTGGGTGATCAGAATAAAGAATGTATAGTGAGATAGCAGTGAAAAATAAATAAATGAACGTATGAAGTATGGATTTTGTAAGAACATCGACATGCCAGAGCCTATTTATAGGCATCATTTTGAAAGGTTATTCTCAACAACCAAGGATAATTGTGGTCAATTATTATTATTTGTTTCAATTGACCGATCAATGAAAATTCAATTTGGAACTTCTAATTGGATAAGGATATTTGTCATTTGAGGAATTCATGGTGTTCAAACAAGCTCCAAACTTAAGATTCCGTGCTCTAATTGCACTGTGAAGCCTAGCAATTGTACTTGAAGCTTGCTGAGAAAATTCAGCTACCGGATCGTCAACACAAGAATTTTCAACGACTTTAATTTTCTTGTCTGATGGCAATGAAGCCAAGCGAAAGTTGACGGGTTTCCAGCCCAAGAAGAGTTTTTAAATGATATGTTGACCTTTCGCATTCAGACATGAAGGATATTCCGAGCTACAAAAAAACATTACCAATCACGTGCTAGAAATTTTGCATGAAACAATTTTCATTTCCTTACGCTGAATCAGCCAAGTCAAGCACAATACATGATCTTTAACCAAAAGCCTAGGAGAGTAACCAATTACGATCAATCTCTAAGATGACCTTTCTTCAATCCCAAACTGACAGCCATCTCTAAATCGTGCAAGAAATGCTTTGAAGCGATCAACAAGTCATCAGCCTGGAATTCATTTGGCTTTGAAGCCATCAACTAGTCATCAGCCTGGAATTCAATTTTACAGCTGTCTGGAATTTATTTTCCAAGAAAGTTTATCCGCGCGAAAACTTCAACTTGATTAGGAGAAAGAAACTGCGTTTTGCTTCTATCGGAATTCAAGCATCCTCTTCAAGCCTCCAGCGAATTCCTTAACAATTAGCGTTATTAGATTACCATTTTTATCATACTGTCCCCCATTATCTAGGCACGATTAAACACAGAATACAAATCACACCACAGTATAGTGCCTCAAGTTCACGTAATTATTGTCATTGTACTTCATTATTGAGATTTCCGAACATTTGCAAGATGCTTATAGACCCTTTTTTTTTTAGTTGAAAGGTTGTCAGTAGGAAACCTGTAATTCTGCTACCATGCATTGCTCCATATACGAGGATTATAAATAGGAGCTGTATAAAATATATAGGTGTATCTTTAATTTATTTCTTTATAGTAATCGAGTAGAATTAAATTAAAAGAGCACCATTAAGAAGATAGTGACCGAAGGAATAAAAACTTACAACATAAGTATCTAAAAGAAGGAGCAAAAAAATGAAAATCAAACTAATTAGTCTAGTTCAAGATACGTTCAAGACTTCTAGTCTGATCAGAACCTGTGTAACTAAAGTTTCTAACTGGGAATTTCAACCAAAAGGCCAAACGTTGAATGGTAAGATAAAAAATCACATCCCAATTATAGACCTTGGACTCGAAGATAACTCGATTGCGAACTAGCTAGATAGATCAATAAAACTCTTTGCATAGAAGAATAATATCCCGACACTGAAAATTGCCTCTCATCGACCTGTACCATTCTTGAAGATTTTGTTTAGGGTCCCTAGATAGACAACTTAAACACCAGAACCAATGCATGAATCTACCCTAAAAATTCCACGAAATAGTACAGTGATTGAATAGATGATTACTAGTCCAAATCTCCTCACAATAAAAAGGAAAACGAGCATCCTCATAATTAAAAATCCCCCTCTCAGCTAAAAAACCCCTAGCGTTGAGACTAGCATTAAGCAGGAGCCATATGAACACATCAATTTTAGGAGGTGCAAAACCTTTCCAAAGCAAAACAAAAAAAGAAGGAGCCCCTGAAGCAGACATGCTATCTAGAAATTTGCAACACTGAATAAGTGTTGGAACTATCAAATTTACATGCCTTACTATCTTCACCTCCAGAAAAAACTAAACCACGCTCCACCCATGCAATTAAAATTTCCCGCGTACAGAGCTCGCGAGACCTCAGATTCCTCCTCCAAGTCAAGCTCACCGAATTATCAATCGGGCTATACACATTTGCATGGCTAACTAATTGCTGCGGATAAAGATTAAATAGTCTAGGAAATAAATTATGAAGAGGAGCTGGAGTACCTAGCCAAGAATCGATCCAAGACCAAATGTTATTGTCATCACCTACCTTGAACCCAATTCTTGAATTAAGTCGAATGGCTATGCTTTCTCTTGTGGAGGAAGTCAAAACAATGCCACGCCATGTTGGAGAAAGAGAAACCGCAAACACAGGAAGCCCATTCTTGTGGCGTGCACGGCGTCGATTGGCAAATATGTCTCCAAAGTGTGTTGGAAAGGGGTTTTGGATTTAATCATAAAATTATGATTATAAGATTCAGGAGTCGCAACCTAGTATTATGGTCGTTAGAAAACCTAATGGTCTGCGAGAGTCCGGGTAAGGGATTGGTTGTGCAAGGGGAAGACGTATCACGCCTAGCGCACCCTCCCTAAGGTAAGCTCCATTGTTATTTGATTGTTATTCTAAGTCTCATTTTTGTTCATTGGTCTTGTTTAAGGTTACATGTAGATCTCCCTTCATGAAGAAGTCTCTACCTTATCGGGTTAAATCTTGACAATTCTAATGGGATATTTTGTATTTTGATCAAACCCTAATAGATAATCATAAACCGGTTATGATATCCATTTTTTATATTTTAAATCATGATAAATATGATTTTTATCTCTCTTTAGAAAATATGCATGAAAAACTTTTAGGATTTGGCCGTATGCACAAAGACAAAATAGTTTTTTTTTTTTTTTGGAAAGAGAAAATTAATTTGAATTTTTTTTTATTTTCAAATTTGTTTATAAAGAAACATTTCAAAGAAAACTGGGTATTTTATAATGTAAGTCTAAAGCCTGATATTATGCAAAATAGTTGGAAAAACATGCGAGAGGCCCACATATATTTTTCAAATGCCCTTTGGAATTATTGAAATTTTCTCTTTTTTTAAAAAAATATGTTTTAATATTATTTTATTTTATTATGAAATATATATTGGATTAGACCTAGCTCAGTCATCTGGGCTCGGATGAAAGCAGTCCAGCCCCGACTCGGTCGGGTTAGGTCGACCGGCGGCTCAACAACCTTTCTCTCTTTTTTTGGGTTGGGCCAGACCTAGTCATCGGGCTTGGCTGAAACAGGTTCAACCCATTATTGTTAATGGCATTTTTCCATTTGCATGCAAAATGTATTGTGCATGCAAATGGCTATGACGGGGGGTTTGGAGAAGAAAAGGAAGAGGAAAGCTTGCCTAGCCATAGGAGAAAAGTTGTTGGAGGCATTCATGGTGGTGGAGGGAAGTCTAGAGAGTGGTTGGTGGTAGTACCAACGGCGGAGAAAGAGGGGAAAGGTTGATAAAAAGCAACACCAGGGAAAAGGGCTATTTTTTCCCCAACTTTGGCCTCTTATTTCCTTATGCTCAATGCCTAGAATTCACCCCTATTTATAGAGAGTGGAAGAGGAACTTTTTGTTTTTATTGAGGACAAATCTTGGCCCTTGATTCAAGCGAAAAGATCCCAACCGTTGGATCAAAGGTGTCATCATGACTTGTAAAAATTCCTGAGAAGAGCTAGTTGGGTTGGCCATTTAGAGGCAACATCATGGCGGATGTAAGGGCAATAAACAGGCAAGATTTATGCTGGGGTATAGTACAATGTCAAGCCATCATTGTGGTGTATGGTTTGTTTGATTTGGTTGAGAGATGAAATGTTAAATGCCCCTGAAAAGTAAACACCTGAGCAGTTTTTTTGGGCAAAGAAAAAAAGATGATGACTAGGATGGTTAACTTCACCGTTTGGATTTGATTAGTTCTAATTGAGTTAAAAGGAACTTTAACCTTGTTGAAACTTTTGTTTAAATTAAGTTAGTAAGAATAAAATAAATGAAAAGTGTGGTGGCTTGATTTGTGTTTAACCATCAAAAGCAAGCTAATTATGATTTAAATTGAAGAAAATGCTTAGTGTTTTTCCTTAGGCATGTTCAGCTAGATTATTGGTAAGGAAAATGAAATGGTAGACATGACGTACATGTGTTGGTGTTAAATGCATGACTTAATGAAAAAGTGAGGACTAGATTATGGGGGCAAGGAATGAGAAATAGAGGGCAAGCCACTTATAAAAAGGACCTCGTGACAAATATGGATTCTAAAGAAGTTGGATAGGCTAAATTGGTAGTAGAAACATGGATAAGTGATGATGATATATATAAACCTTAGGATATTAATGTGAAAACAAGTTAATAGTAGGAAAAGTGAGATATTGGTTGTCCAATCCATGTATTGGGATCAGTTTGGTCACCCAACTTCAGCTAAGGTCAGGGCACCCAAATGATAAATTTAATATTTGTTTCTTAATAAAGGTTATAGGTATGGATGTTATCTTTTAAAAAAAACTAACCGCGCTTAATTTGGAGTTATAGAACTCTAGATAACGTCGAAAATGAAAGACGGGTCAAACCTGTCTCCAAGACATATTGTGTTGAGTGCTATATATAACGGATAATTTCAAGGGTCTTAAGGGCAGAACTGGGCTTTCTATTCTTCAATAGGGTTGTAGAACCATGTCTTACCTTTCCAAGGAGTCGAGCCACACTTAAAACCGAAGTCTATAACTTTACTTATGAATAAGATGGTTGTTGCTACCAAATTTTTGACCCATGTTTTAATAAATTTTCAAAAAATCCAAAAATAGTGAAAAGCATTGAAAACCCAAAAAAATACATTTTTAATACATTTGCATCGTTTTTAGCATTTTCAGCGTCTAAAAAAAATTTAAATTTTCAAAGGTATTTGGAACGCGTTCAACTTTTAACGCGTAAATTTTATGATTACTGATTTTCCTTGATTAGTTGACGTTGATTTTGCTCGCTTTCAAAAAATACAAAAAAAATATATAATAAAAATCAAAATTTACAAAAAAAGAGGAAAAGAGAAGGAAAGGAAAGTTGAGGGACTAGTTTGAAAACCTAACAAATTTTTCCTATAAATACCATGCTATACTGATTTTGTAAGGGGGGGGGGCAATTTTGAAACATCAGAAAAATACAAAAAAAAACCTAACCCTAAACCATCACTTTCAAAGGCAAGCACGTCCCCTCCCTCCCGGCCTTTTTTTTTTTTCCTTCACAAGCCGCGCTCTAACCCTTCTCCCTCAAGCTGCCCAAGCCACCCCATCACCTTGTCATCTTCTCCCTTCCACGCATTTCCCCTTCTCCAACCCTCACCTCACCTTACCTCCACCGACAGCCTCTCCTCTCTCCTCACCGGCCGCCGCTCACTCTCCATCACCGCACGTTTCCTTCCACTAGAGCAGCCACCAGCAACATCCCTCATGGATCCAGATCGGTCCGCCGCTCCTTCCTCCTCTCTCCTCCACCCGCTCCGCACGCCCGGCCAAGACCCTCTCCTCAAACAGATCTTCACCACGGCTTCAAGCCCCAGCTCGCGAAGATCAACCCGTGGCCGCCCCCTCACCAGCCCTCCTTTCCTCTCCCAGTCGACCCCAACGGCCTCCCTCTTCGGGTCAACAAACAAACCCAGCACAGCGGCGCCCAGAGAACCCAAATCGGTGCCGCCTTCTTCCTCTGCCGCCACACCACCTCGGCCTAACACGGTGGCCTCCCCCTCACAGACGGATCCGCCATCCGAAGAAAGGGGAGAGAGGCAGATCCGAAAGAGGAAGAAACAATCTAAGGAGAGAAGCAATTGCTTGTTGCGTTTTGGGTGTTTTGGGTGTAACGGCGTTGGCACCACCAAAGAGAGAAGGGAAGAGGAGATGAAACCGAGCCGATCCACCCGGCTTCCAAGTTTTGATGCGGCGGCGCGTGAACCCACGCGCCGCCGCGGGCGGTGGCGCGTCTCCCCACGCGCCACCGCTGTTCATGCTGTTCCAGAAAGGCTTCCCAGCACTGTTATGGATTTTTGAGCGGTTATTTTGTAATTTTCAAATTGTTTGATGTAATGTTTGTTTAGTTGTTGAATTTTTATAATTTGTAATGTGGATGTAAAAAAAAAAAGAAAAGAAAAGAAAAAGGGAAAAGAAAAAAGAAAAGAAAAGATATAGTGAAAATGTATACGTGTGTTTGTATTTGTTTTATGTATTATTTTTTTATAAACAAAATTGCAAAGATTAAAGAAGAATTTAATATTTTGATTGGATCACGGTCAAGATTTATTAACTTACATGTAAGTTGTATTTCTAATATCCGATGAAAAGACAATTATTAAAACTTCTTTAACACGTCAAAGCCACGAAGCGAGCTTACCTCGGGTAGGGTGCGTTAGGGGTGCTAATACCTTCCCTAACCACAACCAGTCCCTTACCCGCGAACTCTCGACAAGACCAAGTACATCCGGTTTCCTAGTAGCCTTGAATAAATTACTAGGTGGCGACTCCAATGAACCAATCAAATCAAACGACAATGAAAAATCGCCAGCCGACGCCGCACTGATTTTTTGATGTGCGACAGAATGGCGACTCCACTGGGGAAGGTACTGTTTCTGACAATATTGGACTAAGCTTTGTGTATTTGATGTGTTTAAGTTTTTGCATTTTTGTCTTGTTTTATTTTTGTTTTATCCATGTATTTTTAGAATTGTTTCATGCATCACCCTGTATTTATTTTTTAAAGCACACACAACCTTCTAAGTTAGGTGGTGAATTAGCGATCCGCCCTATGACTATTGGTCGGGGTTCGGATGCGTGAAAAACCGAACTCATATCCGAGTGCCTCGCTTGGTAATGGTGGGTAGACGTACCTTAACTATTCCTTGCAACGCCCCCATACTGTCTTTACGAAGAACGTCACTTGGGCGATATGAGACCCTTTTGAGACCGAGTAGAAAACCTACCCATGATCACATAATGAATAGAACCTATCCTTAGGTTGTATGTGCTATTTTTATTTGCATCAGGGCAAACCCTTCTTGAAGCATCTTGAACTCAAGACTTGTGGGTGACACAATGACCGTCACTCAAAAAAATTTTTATTGTAGAGTTTGGGCAAGAATCAAGATTCTTGTTTCATCATACAAGAGTTACGACCATATGTCACCCCTCGAAGGGCGAGTTCTTCATATAGATTACATGTTCATACATTTATCATGCATGTACCGGGAGTAAAAATAGGTTCCCCATTCGAGCTTTGCTACACCTGA
The DNA here is from genome assembly GCA_019202695.1 of Populus x sibirica. Taxonomy (NCBI): domain Eukaryota; kingdom Viridiplantae; phylum Streptophyta; class Magnoliopsida; order Malpighiales; family Salicaceae; genus Populus; species Populus x sibirica. Next base: position 31,916 of record JAGMVL010000742.1, read on the forward strand.
TTGAACAAAGATGATGGGAAGCGAAGAAAGTTGTCGGAGAGAGGCTCATTGTCAAAAGGAAGTTGAGAGCATCAGAGGTGAAGTAGCTAGAATCAGATCTGCTTGAACAAGTGTAGAGCATCAAAGGGAAAGGGAATGTCTACACAGTCTTCTGTGGGAACACACTTCAGTCATGAATAATTGCAGCAATGCCTTCAGTCATCAGCTAATGACAACCTTTGTTCTTGTTCAGTTGCACTGATAATTATTCATCGCCTCCGTATCTGCTAATGGAACCAAATAACTACTAGCTGCTGTGCATGGTGCGTTAGCCTTCTTTGACGTTACCCCAACTGTTAGCTCAATTCCAGTTCAGCGGCACAAGATGTAAAAAAAAAAAAAAAAAATAGACACTGAACTTCTACGTTGCGAGCTCTCTCGTAGAGATTTGTTTGTGGATCGCCGGTGGGGAATGCAAGAGGGGGTGTAGTAGCTTCATATGCTTTAAAACTTTCTCTCACCAAAGTGGCACCAACAAAACATTGTAGTAGGCGTAAGAGTCGGACCTAGTCCGAAAATGTTAGCGATCATCAAACTTCAATGTGGCGAGCTCTCTCTACAAAAATCCGTTTATGGCTCGCAAGTTGGGAATGCAAGAGGGGATTTATTAGTTGCATATGCTATAAAAATCTCTCATCAATTTCAGCACAAAGACATTGTGGTAGGTTGAAGAGCCAAACCTGGTCTGAAAAACATGAACAGACATCAAACTTCTATGTTGCGTAGCTCTCTTTGTAGAGATTTTTTTGGGGATGCTCGCTAGTGGGGCATGCAAGAAGGGATGCAGTACTTTCACACGCTACAAAAATTTGTCTTATCAATTTCAGCACCGAAACACCGTAATAGGCGTAAAAGCCGGACTTGAGCTAGAAAACAAGAGCAAATATAGAACTTCACCGTGGCGAGCTCTCTGCGAAATCTGTTTGTAGCTCTGCAAGTGGAGAATCCAAGAAGGGATGCAGTTCTTTCTGATCATCTATAATTTTCTCTTATCAGTGTTAGCTTGAAAAATGCAAAAGTAGGGAAAAGAGACAGACCTCGGCTGAAAAATAGAAAGAAGATTGAAACTTCAACAGAGCAGAGCTCCCTCTACAGGTGTTTGTTTGCTACACTGTCAGTGAGGGATCGAAGAGGAGACAAAGGAGTTTCAGATTCATCAGTTTCTCCTCCAATAAAAACAATGCATCATTTCACACATTGACAGTGATAACGCCGCATGATTCTATGCGTTGGCAAGATTACCTAGCTATTGGAAGATTTCCAACAATCCACAAACGACCACAACAATATGGGAAGATTGACATGATGTTGTGAAGATTATTGAAAGAATTGAACGAGCCATGAAGAAGTGAAAGATTGAAGGTTCTCGCCATGGAATTCCGAAGCGTGAAGAGAGTTGAATCGAAGATGACTCTCAATTGAGAAACCTCAGTTATTTTGCCTAGTCAAGTCTCGCTCAAGCATCAACTACTCTAATGTCTTTGCCAAAGATAGACATTCCTTTGCCATGTGGGTTTATTTACCAGCATCTGCCAGATTACAGACTTTTGCCTGACTCTGACAGATCCCATGCAACCACCGTTTTCTAGGTGGTATAATCCAAACAAGAGATGTGATGTCATGGCGGGGTCCTCAGCCATTTCAATTGAACAATTGCAAGAATCGAGTCTGGAAGTTGGTGAGCAAAAGATGAGAGGAATCTGTGAAGGAGCTTGTCATCGATCATTTTGTCGCCAGAACATTCTCAAAATGACAAGAGATTGAAATTGCTCGGCGAAACACACAAGATATTGCCGAATAGTTGATCCAAGAAGGGCGTTGAACTGTCAATCATGTTGTTATGGAATTTTTGCCATTCTGCATTTTGTTTCGGGATCACATCTCACCCTTCAACGAAACATGTCTTTTCGTTGTCTCTTTGTTGTTATGAAATCAAGAGATGCTTATTTCAAAGGGTATTTTGACAAAATATGTTTGATCAAACTCCAACATGCAAAGTTTAATCCGAACATTAAAAGTATTTTGATTGCAAAAATGACTCGATGCCCGAAAATGACATGAGGTGACCAAACAATTTTGAACTCATACCTCCCGAAACCGAACCACGCATCATATAGCTAGTTTTAGCAAGTATGCATAATGACATGTAGTGGATTCAATAGTTATGGACTCGAATCATGATTCTTACAAGTCCAAATCATTACACCGGACGAGGTCAAAATTTATCGGTTCTAACCGACTTTGCTTGAAATGAGAAAAGGCCATCTTTGTTATCCCTTCACTTTCTAAAGATTATATCCCTTGCGGTCCCATTTTGAGCCTGGTAAAATATTTTCTTTCAAAAAGAAACCTTGACTAGGATCACACCCCACACTAGGGGCAATGAGAGATATGTTATTAGGAAGGATGAAGACAACGATAGAATCAATGATAAAAGAAAGGCTTAGAATGAAAGCCCAATGATTGAGAAAGGGAGAACAAGAAAAGCCATAGATTGAGGGCCATCCAAGAAAACTTTGAGGAAGGTTATGTAAAAGCAAAAAAAGTGGAAATGAAGGAGAATGCCTATCAATTCTAATAGGGGCAAAAGAGGTTTCAATTGAAGAAAGACACAACAAATGCCAAAAGTCAACACAAAAAATCAAGTTTCATGTCTTTTGGTGTGTCTAGGATAAAGCCTTTAGTGTCTTCCAAAGGATTAGATTGATTATTCATCAAAGAAAAGTTGGATTTACATTATGACCTATGTTAAGAGAATTCTGATTTTTGAGATTAACAAGGTTATATGTCACTTTCTCCACAATGACAACAAGAAAGAGAGTTGATGAATAGTTAATGTTGATCTTAGTCTTTGAAACCCTCAAACACCTTTTGAACTTGTGAAATCCTTTCGTTCATAGCCATGAACCATAGCCGCATTACGTGCTTTTAAAAGCCCTTTTTAATCAAGTAAGCAATCCGAACCGATAAATGGCGATCTCAAAACTTGAAGAGCTTTTCCATAAGGGTCGTGACTTCATGAATCAAGCTACTGATTATTATGCATGCTGATAAAATTGGTGCTGAAAAAAGAAAACAATCTTTCTTGATGAATTCTCAAGTTTTGACTTGAGCCTTTTGTTTTCCTTGAAATTCACAGAAGGTCACCTCATCGCAGACCATCAAAAGATATACCCAAGATTAAAGATTAAAATTGACACAAAGAACCATGAAAGAAGTCATTTTAATCTTACAATGGGTCATTTCGTTTTCAAAATACAAGACAATCAAAGGACTATATCGAATAGTGTATGTTGGGTCTTTGACCAAAAAGCTTGATTTTCAAAAGATCTTTTCCAAAACCGATATCTCTTTGATTTCATTTCAACAATTAGACTTGAATTGACATGATCTTTGAAATATGAGAGTTGATTCAGAACAAGAAAGATTGTTAAACAGGAAGAACATTGATCAAATTTGCAAAATCCCTGATAGAAATGACATCAACATTTATCGATACTCCTTGAAAAATTGACCATCTAGGGGCAATACAGTGGATCCTGAGAAGGAAAACAAGTAGTATTCAGATCAGCTGGGGGCAAAGAAAGAATCGAACGATGAGTCGGTGAAGTCCATCAAAGTCATTCCTGGCGATCACAAAAGCCATTTGGTTATAGACAGGAGAACGAGCATTCAAATCATTCTTTGGGGGCAATGTTGTTCAAAGATATGTCCATGATCTAGTGAACCCCGTCAACAATCGGGAAAGCAAAGATATACTTGAAGGAAATCTTTATATCATCACCTTTTGAAACATGGCTATCAACCGATGTGGGCATACAGTTGCATTTGAATGAATATTGAAAAGATGCACACCACCAAAACTGACTGTGGGAATAATGCTGCACTTGAAGGACAATCTCATTGTCATCCTTTGAAACATGGTTATCGACAGATGTTATCACACAACTTCATTGAATGAATCTCAGAAAGGCACCCACCCCGAAGGCGTCGTGGGGACAATTTGTTTTGAGGCCAAATGCGCACTTCACCGCATGAATATGGGTGATTAAACATCATTGATAATGCCAAATCATTCTTTGGCATAAGCTGATTTGACAAGCTGCGAAGAACTCATTGAGGAGAGCATCGGGAATGCAACAAAGAGCCTTTTACGGCAACTTATGAGATCCATGTCTGGATGACTTGGCAGTTTCCAAGAAGGTTGATTAACATATACTTGAAAAGTATTGTTTTAACTGGAGGCAAGTTCATGACTGATTAACAATTTTGATGGGTGTCGGCATGATGCACACAATCAATCGAGAGGATAATTCTCGGAAGAATCCAAAAGAGAAAATCCTTCATGATGAATCAAGCAACACCGCACTTGGGGGCAGAGTCAAGCTTGATAAACAACAAGAGCAGTAACCGTCGAAGACAGCCCAGGATGGGCACTGCACTTACAACGGAGTGGAGGGCTAGTACATGAATGAGCCAATGCATCGAAAGAACCAATAAAGCTTTGGAATGGAATGCAAACAAAGGCACCCTATGACGATGGATCATCAAAGGGGGGGACCTATATTTCAAATCGGTAAGGATGCATGCATGTCATCTAACCTCAAAACATTGCATATATTTTTTATTTTGTTGCAAGAAAAATCCTCAATGTAGTTCAACAAGATTGGGGACCAAAAAAAAGAAGAAAAAAAATATACAAAAGAAAAAAAAGGAGAATCATTGAGCTGATAATAACAGAGAATCATGGTTGTGACCTTGGAACGGGAAGAAGATGAGATAAACCTTACTGTTAGGAAAATCTCAAAGAAATGAAAAGATCAACCTTGCAAGTCGGGGAGCATCAAGTTTTCAAATCCCGCGATCAAGAATTATCAAGAAGCACCAAGTTTTCTCGGCCCTTCTTCTATCATCCCTTCGGGACTTCGCCAGGTAAGTCCCATTTTTCACACTTGTCACATCACATCTTTCATTTGGGTAGGTCACCCATAACAATGAGATCATTTCACATTTTTTCTATCCTCCACCTGGGTAGGTCACCCATTACAATGAGACCACTTCATATTTTTTCTATCTTCTATCTGGGTAGGTCACCCATTATAATGAGACCACACTTCACATTCTTTCCATTTGGGTAGGTCACCCATCATAATGAGACCGCTTTCCATATTCTTTCCACCTGGGTAGGTCACCCATTACAATGAGACCACTTTTTACACATTTTTTAGTTCCAGTTGAATGAGGTCGCCATATGGGATCTCATGTAGCTTTGGTTAAAGGGAATCGCGGATGGGATTTCGGGATGACCGAGCTACACATTTTTTTAAGTTCCAGTTGAATGAGGTCGCCGGATGGGATCTCATGTAGCTTTGGTTAAAGGGAATCGCCGGATGGGATTTCGAGTTGACCGAGCTACACATTTTTTAAGTTCCAGTTGAATGAGGTCGCTAGATGGGATCTCATGTAGCTTTGGTTAAAGGAAATCGCGGATGGGATTTCAGGTTGACCGAGCTACCACATCTTTTAGTTCCACTTTAATGAGGTCGCCAGATGGGATCTCATGTAGCTTTGGTTAAAGGGAATCGCCAGATGGGATTTCAGGTTGACCGAGCTACGCACATTTTTCAGTTCCAGTTGAATGAGGTCGCCAGATGAGATCTCATGTTGGTTCTGGTTAAAGGGGATCGCCAGATGGGATCTCAGGTTAGCCCAACCACACAGGATTTTTGGTTCCGGTTAAAGGGGATCGCCGGATGGGATCTCAGAGTTAGCCCAACCACACACGGGATATTGGTTCCGGTTAAAGGGGATCGCGATGGGATCTCGGTTAGCCCAACCACACGGGATAATGGTTCGGTTAAAGGGGATCGCCGAGATGGGATCTCAGAGTTAGCCCAACCACACACGGGATAATGGTTCGGTTAAAGGGGATCGCCGAGATGGGATCTCGTGTTAGCCCAACCACACGAGATTTTTGGTTCTAGTTAAAGGGGATCACCGAGATGGGATCTCGAGTTAGCCCAACCACACACGGGATAATGGTTCGGTTAAAGGGGATCGCCGGACGGGATCTCAGAGTTAGCCCAACCACACGAGATAGTGGTTACGGTTAAAGGGGATCGCCGGACGGGATCTCGGGTTAGCCCAACCACACACAGGATATGGTTCTGGTTAAAGGGGATCGCCGGACGGGATCTCAGAGTTAGCCCAACCACACACGGGATATTGGTTACGGTTAAAGGGGATCGCCGGACGGGATCTCAGAGTTAGCCCAACCACGCAGATTTTGGTTTTGGTTCAAGGAGGTCGCCGGATGGGATCTCAAGTTAACGAAAAGAAAAAAAAGAGTAAAGTCTTTACATGAGTGGATATTGAACAAGTTAAGAAGACAAAAAGACAAGTTTTTCTTTATAAAGCTTACTATGCAAAACATTGAGGAGTTTTGCTTCGTAAGCATTGTAAAGAGCGGGCATCTGTTGCTACCAAATTTTTGACCCATGTTTTAATAAATTTTCAAAAAATCCAAAAATAGTGAAAAGCATTGAAAACCCAAAAAAATACATTTTTAATACATTTGCATCGTTTTTAGCATTTTCAGCGTCGTCTAAAAAAAATTTAAATTTTCAAAGGTATTTGGAACGCGTTCAACTTTTAACGCGTAAATTTTATGATTACTGATTTTCCTTGATTAGTTGACGTTGATTTTGCTCGCTTTCAAAAAATACAAAAAAAAATATAATAAAAATCAAAATTTACAAAAAAAGAGGAAAAGAGAAGGAAAGGAAAGTTGAGGGACTAGTTTGAAAACCTAGCAAATTTTTCCTATAAATACCATGCTATACTGATTTTGTAAGGGGGGGGCAATTTTGAAACATCGAAAAATACAAAAAAAAACCTAACCCTAAACCATCACTTTCAAAGGCGCGGCCGCCCCTCCCGCGGCCATTTTTTTTTTTCCTTCACGGCCGCCTCTAACCCTTCTCCCTCAACCGGGACGGCCGCTCACTTGTCATCTTCCCCTCTCAGTTGCTCCCTTCTCCGGCCCTCACCTCACCTTACCTCCACCGGACAACCTCTCCTCTCTCCCCCGCCGCCGCTCACTCTCCATCACAGCCGTTTCCTTCCACTACGGCAGCAGCCGAGCAACATCCCTCACGGATCCAGATCGGTCCGCCGCTCCTTCCTCCTCTGCTCCTCCAGCCGCTCACAGCAGACGCCCAGCCAAGACCCTCTCCTCAAACAGATCTTCACCACAGCTTCAACAGCCCCAGCTCGCCAAGATCAAGCTGGCCGCCCCCTCACCAGGCTCCTTTCCTCTCCCAGCCGACCCAACGGCCTCCCTCTTCGGGTCAACAAACAAACCCAGCACAGCGGCGCCCAGAGAACCCAAATCGGTCCGCCTTCTTCCTCCAGCAGCGCCTGCACACAGTGGCCTCCCCCTCACAACGGATCTGCCATCTGAAGAAAGGGAGAGAGGCAGATCCGAAAGAGGAAGAAACAGATCTAAGGAGAGAAGTAGATTTGCTTGTTGCGTTTTGGGTGTTTTGCAGGTAACGACGTTGTCACCACCAGCAGAGAAGGGAAGAGGAGATGAAACTGAGCCAGATCCACCCGGCTTCCAAGTTTTTGTGCGGCGGCGTGTGAACCCACGCGCCGCCAGTGGCGGTGGCGCGTCTCCCCACGCGCCACCGCTGTTCATGCTGTTCCAGAAAGGCTTCCCAAAGACTTGTTATGGATTTTTGAGCGGTTATTTTGTAATTTTCAAATTGTTTGATGTAATGTTTGTTTAGTTGTTGAATTTTTATAATTTGTAATGTGGATGTAAAAGAAAAAAGAAAAGAAAAGAAAAAGGGAAAAGAAAAAAGAAAAGAAAAGATATAGTGAAAATGTATACGTGTGTTTGTATTTGTTTTATGTATTATTTTTTTATAAACAAAATTGCAAAGATTAAAGAAGAATTTAATATTTTGATTGGATCACGGTCAAGATTTATTAACTTACATGTAAGTTGTATTTCTAATATCCGATGAAAAGACAATTATTAAAACTTCTTTAACACGTCAAAGCCACGAAACGCTTACCTCGGGTAGGGTACGTTAGGGGTGCTAATACCTTCCCTAACCACAACCAAGTCCCTTACCCGCGATCTCTCGACAAGACCAAGACATCCGGTTTCCTAGTAGCCTTGAATAAATTACTAGGTGGCGACTCCAACGAACCAATCAAATCAAACGACAATGAAAAATCGCCAGCCGACGCCGCACTGATTTTTTGATGTGTGACAATGGTAAACAATGCTCTCCAAAACAAACTAACGTAAGGAGTGTAATGATGTAGTTGAAGGAAAATAATTGAAAAATAAAATTAAAAGATGGTAATGAATTCATGTGAATGAGATTGCAATAGTATAAGAATCCTGATTGTGATAAAATTATAAGAGGGTATTCATTGTATCTCTTAATTCTTAAACAGAAGAGATACCTGCAGTAGGGTCATCGATAATTGAAGGGACTAGGTCGGTTGGGGAAATAAATCGCACCTTATCTTTTCAATGTGTAAACTTATTGATAAATATTAGAATTTATTGTTTTATTGCTTTGATAAATATTGGAATGAATATGAGTACCTTGCGTACATTGATGTGTATCAACTAGTTCGATATAATTGGAATGGATACGAGTATGTTGCATACATTGATATGTATAAACTTGTGATGATATTAATTGAATGAATAAGAGTACCTTGCATGCATTGGTATGGATCTAATTAATTATGATAATGTTTGAATGAACATGTGTATCTTGCGTACAATGATATGGATCAAGTTAGTTAGGATAATGTTTAAACGAACATAAGTACACTATGTGCATTTCTATGTATCAAATTAATTATGTTATTATTAGAATGGATGTGAGTACCTTGCTTACATTGATAGGTATTGAATTAGCCATGATAACTTTGGAATACACGTGATTATCTTACATACCTCGATATGGATTGGGCATACGTAATCACTTGGAGATTATTATTATTTGTTTCGATTGACCGATCAATGAAAATTCAATTTCGAACTTCTAATTGGATGAGGATACTTGTCATTTGAGGAATTCATGGTGTTGAAACAAGCAATAAAGCCAAGCGAAAGTTGACGGGTTTCCGGCCCAAGAAGAGTTTTTAAATGATATGTTGACCTTTCGCATTCGGACATGAAGGATATTCCGAGCTACAAAAAAACATTACCAATCACTTGCTAGAAATGTTGCATGAAACAATTTTCATTTCCCGACGCCGAATCGACCAAGTCAAGCACAATACATGATCTTTAACCAAAAGCCTAGGAGAGTAACCAATTACCATCAATCTCTAAGATGACCTTTCTTCAATCCCAAACCGACAACCATCTCTAAATCGTGCAAGAAATGCTTTGAAGCGATCAACTAGTCATCACCTGGAATTCATTTGGCTTTGAAGCCATCAACTAGTCATCGCCTTGGAATTCAATTTTACACTGTATCTGGAATTTATTTTCCAAGAAAGTTTATCCGCGCGAAAACTTCAACTTGATTAGGAGAAAGAAACTCGCGTTTTGCTTCTATCGGAATTCAAGCATCCTCTTCAAGCCTCCAACGAATTCCTTAACAATCACTACCAGAAAACCAGAGAAAACCAACGGAATTACCGAAGGAAAAATAATATCGTCTCAAAATCTGTCGGTATATACCGACGGCCTAAATTCGTAAATATCGACCGTAAATCTGACGGGGTATACAGTTTGTCTGGAAATATGCAACGGCGTGGTGACGTCGAGATGATTTTACCGACGGAATTACCGAGGGATTCAACCGAGATAGTCGTACGGTGACGTGGCACTGTCACCGACAGTAATCACCGACTGAAGTAATCCGTCGGTGATTCCATCAGAAAAAACCATTATATACCCATCAATCTGCCGACACTCTCTTCCTCTGTTTCTCCTTCTTCTTCTTTCCCATCCCACCTCTCCCCTCCCAAACTACAGCTCCCCTCCCAAACTGTAGCCAAACACCCATCCCAAACTCTCCACTATTCTCAACACAAGCACTCAAGTTTCTTATATCTTGTACGTGGTCACAATATCCGTTTCTTGTAGATTTTATCATTTTTTTGTAAGTAAATCTATCCTTTTTAGTTTTAATATTTAATTGTGAATTTTATTGTTTTAGTATATGTATTTTGTTAACGTTTGTACTTGTTTTATTTGTTATTTGTCAAAGAAACTTGTAGTATGAATGTATAATTTTGTAGTTGTTATAGTTTGTTTTAGATTTTGTCAAATTATATTTGTTTGTAAATTGTTGAAATTTTGTTTGAATTACACCGAATTAAATGTGTCGTTGTGATGAAATAAATAATTAATAGCTTGTTTAACGAGTCTTGTTTAATTGTTATCAATTGTATTTCGAAGTTGTGATTTCTGTAAATTTATATATGTATAAATTTGTATGTATGAACGTTGATAGTTGATAATTGATAATGAATATTTAACATAAGTGTTGTTTTAGTTTGTTGGATAATGTCGGGGAAAACCAATATTTTTGTTATGTTTTATAGAGGTTCAATAGAAGTCATGGATGATCGTTCGTGGATGTATCAAGACTCACCCCAAGGATTGCGGAGGATGGATTATTGTAACGGTGTCCAGGGTTTTATTAATTTCGTAACATCTATTCCAAGGAATTTTACTGATGTCGGTAATAGGTGTCCATGCAGGAAGTGTAAAAAATTAAAGTTTCGCATCAAGATGTTGTAACGATGCATCTTCTAACCAAAAGGTTCATGGAAGTTTACTGTGTTGGTATGCTCACGGAGAACTATTTGTTCCGATGAGAGCATGGAAGAACAGGTGGTTGGGTCAACTTCTAGTGCTAGCAACATGCATGAAGTTGGAAATGAGAATAGTAATCCTTACGGGAATATGGTTATGGATGCAATGAGAATGAGTGAAGGTAATGTCGGGAATGTCCAATCGTAGAAGAAGAACCTAATGCGGATGCAAGCAAGGTTTTTTGATCTGTTGAGAGATTCTAACGAACCATTATGGGATGGCCGCACGAACCACGTAAATTATCGACCGTAGCACGGTGTTCACCATCAAGTCGGATCACGGGTTGAGTGAGGCCGGTTATGACAAGATTATTGAATGGGCGAGAAGCATTTTGCACGAAGGGAACAGTGCTGAAAGAGAACTTCTATCTTTGTCAAGTCAATGATGAAACCCTCGATTTAGGATACCGAAAATTGATATATGCCCTAACTTCTGCGTGTTATACTACCTTGAAAATGCTTGAGATGACCGAGTGCATGACATGCGGGCATTCTCGTTACAAACCCCGAACTAGTAGAGGGAAGACTCTCATGGCATATAAAAACTTAGATACTTCCCAATCACACCTAGCTGAGAGGTTATTCATGTCACCAAGGACCGCTGAGCACATGACATGGCACCAATCACATCATGCGGTTGATGGAGTGATGGTTCATCCTTTCGACGGTGAAGCCCGGAAACACTTTAACAGTATGCATCCTCACTTTTCAGTTGAATCAAGAAATGTGCGTCTTGGGTTGTGTACGAGACGGATTCAACCCATTCGGGTCATTTCTTTGCTCCTTATTCTTGTTGGCCGGTCATACGACGGTTTATAACTTGCCACCGGGGATGTGTATAAGGCCGGAGTTCATGTTTTTATCTATGGTCATACCAGGTCCGAGCAGTTCGGGTCGGAATATAGATGTTTGTCTTCGTCCGTTGATTGATGAGTTGACGCAGTTGTGGTCCTCTGGAGCTTTGACTTATGACATCTCGAGGAAACAAAATTTTGTTATGAGAGCGGCTTTGATGTGGACTATCAATGATTTCCTAGCTTATGGAATGGTTTTCGGTTGGAGCACGCATGGAAAGCTAGCATGTCTATACCGTATGGAGAACAACAAGGCATTCACGCTAACAAACGGGGGTAAAGCTTCTTTTTTTTCTTGTCACCGTCGTTTCTTGCCACATAACCACGAGTACGAAAGAACGAGAAAGGATTTCTTTGTTGGCAAAGTTGAAAATGATGTTGCACCCCGCGTCTTTCCAGTGAAGAATTGTTTGATGTTGTGTCAGAGTACGGTGAAATTGTGTTTGGTCTCCAATCAGGTAAGCAGAAGTTTCCTGGTTTTGGTTTGACCCATAATTGGGTGAAGTGAAGTATGTTTTGGGAGCTTCCTTATTGGAAGACCAATCTTCTCGCCATAACCTTGACGTCATGCACATTGAAAAGAACGTGTTTGAGAACATTTTCAACATCGTCATGGATGTGAAGGGGAAGACAAAGGACAACATCAAGGCTAGATTGGATGTAGCTGTACTGCTCAGAACCGTAAAATTATGGAGTTGGTTTGTGATGGGTCACGGGTCACAAAACCAAGAGCAAGCTTCGTGCTAGAGAAAAACGCACAACTACTAGTCTACAAATGGCTTAAGAGTCTGCGTTTCCCCGATGGACATGCCTCGAACATATTAAAGGCTGGTTAATACGGAGGAATGCAGATTATATGGAATGAAGAGTCATGATCGCCATGTGTTTATGCAAACACTCATCCCATTAGCTTTTCGTGATTTGTTGCCAAAGGGGATATGGGATGCACTAATGGAGATTAGTCATTTCTTCAGAGATATATGCTCCAGCAAGTTGAATGTTGATCACATTGAAAGGCTTGAAAAGAATATCGTCGAGACAATATGCAAACTTGAGATGATATTCCCTCCATTATTTTTTGACTCAATGGAGCATCTACCCGTACATTTACCGTTTGAGGTAAAAGTTGGAGGACCGGGTCACGATGATGGATGTATCCATTCGAGAGGTTAGATATTACGGTTGCTATGACATTTATAATTAAATGTTTTTAATTGATAATTTTTTATTAATATATATATATGCAGGTACTTGTTCAATCTTAAAAAAAGGTGAAGAACAAGGCGCATGTTGAGGCGTCAATATGTGAGGCGTATATTGTTGAGGAGATCTCAACATTTATCTCATACTATTTCGAATCTCATTTGAGAACGAGGATAAACCGTGTTCCACGGCATGATGGTGGTGGTGAAGTGCATTCAAGTGGGAACTTGTCAATATTCTCCAATCTCGGACGACCCACACCTAAAAATACCGTGAGGGGAAGATATTTGTCCGAAATAGAGTTCGAGACAAGCACACAATTATGTCCTATTTAACTGTGATGAGCTGAGACCTTTTATTAAGTAAGTAGATGTTCGACTTAAACTTTGTCAAGAGTGTACTATTTTTTTTTGTGATACCATACACTCATATAATTTGGAACAACCTTGCAGGCAACGTCGACGATACTTATTGTCGAATAACTCATAGCTGACCGAATCCCAGATCTTTCAATTACAAGATGAACAATTTGCCACATGGTTTAGAACACATGTAAGTCCTATCACAAACTCATTATCTCTTGTAATGTAATTAATTGTAGTCAATGTTACATAATATCCGTTTATTGATTATTGTTGTATTTAATTTACAAGCTAGGTTTATCAAATGGGAGTAGTCTTGCTATTTCACCTGTCTTTACTATGTCCGGGCCCCGAAAGAAAAGTCAAGTGCTATAACGGGTATTTTGTCAATGGATATGTCTTTCATACTGAAGAATACGGGCATGAAAGAAAGACATACAACAACGGTGTTTGTATTAAGGGATCGACTTCTAGTGAGTTTAAAGTTGACTACTATGGTAGATTGGAAGAGGTCATCGAACTGCAATATCATAGCGAGCAAAATAGAGTGTTTTTATTCAAATGCTATTGGTATGACACAACCGACGAGAGGAATCAAAGTAGATCCTCACTATGGTCTCGTTGAAATCAACTCAAAAGCTAGACACCACAACGTAAATGACGTCTTTGTTTTCGCAAAGCAATGCCAACAAGTTTATTACATATACACCCCTTCCTTCAGAAAGAACTGATCAAGAGTTGATTGGTTATCCGTTTTAAAAACAAAACCCAAGGGTCGTGTCGAGGTTGTTCAGGATGAGAACGAAGACACAAGTGTGATAAATGAAGTCTTTCAAGCTAGTGAGTTGGTTGAACCATACCGAGTTGCTCCGTCGATTGACTTAGAAGAAAGTTCGAATTTTCGTGTTTTCAACGATTGTCTTGTTGATGTTGACGCAGAGGAGTTGAATGTTGTTCTGAGCTCTACTAGTGGAAAAAGAATGTTGTTGAAGAAGATGATAACGAAATTGAAGAGTGCGATGAAGCGATGATAACAATTCAATAGAGGACGAAGATGAAAATTCCGACTAACTAAACATGTTATAAAGCCTTATTTTATAATGTAATAATTTGAAACATGAAATATTTATTCTTCTTTAATGGTCAGCCCTTGTTATTGTGTTGTCTCAGGCTGTAAGATTGCAATTCAAGATTTTGTGACAGGTTACATAAAAAAAAATAAGAAAAATTTCTTGTTTCACCGACGGTATACCAACGGACTATAACCCGTCGGTATTTCACAGAGAGTTGAAAAACATTTATGGGATTGTGCCACAATCACTGACGGATTTACCGACAGAAAATAACCCGTCAGTATTTCATAGAGAGTTGAAAAAAAATTACAGGATTGTGCCACACTCACCGACGAGTATACCGATGGAGTTACCGACGTCAAATACCGACGCAATCACCAATGGATTGTGCCACACTCACCGACGCACATCCCGAAGCGCACGCATGTCTGACACGTGTTCGTTTGCACAAATACCGACGGCGTTACCGACGTCAAATATCGATGGACTCACCGACGGAAGTACGCACATCCCGAAGCGCACGCATGTCTGACACGTGTTCGTCTGCACAAATACCAAAGGAGTTTCCGACGGATCGAAAAGTCTGGCGGGATTTTCGAACTTTTTTGGTGCGTGTCGCACCCTCCTAAGAGCTCGACGTCGCGGCGACACTTCCTTCGTAGCGAGGATTTGATGTTGTGGTCTTTCGTTGTGAAAAAGGAGTCGCCACCTAGTATTATGGTCACTAGGAAACCTAACTGGTCTTTCGGAGATTCTAAGGCAAGGGACTCGGGTTGCGTAAAGGGAAGGTTTTAGCACCCCTAGTACGCCCTACCTAAGGTAAGCCGCTTGGTGTTTGATTTGCCTTATAACTGTTATGGTGTTGATGTTCTCTAATCCTATCAGTTTCCTAGTATAAGTCTGCTCTGATGAACGAAATCTAGGGTGCTTTAAAAACCTATTTTTGTCTCGTAAACCGTGGAGTAAAAAAATAATTGAAATGTCCTCGATTATAATCAAGGCTTCTTTCAAGGATTTGTGCGGATTTATTATTCCTAGAAAATTATTTTGGATATTTACCACTCCGGGTTTCTTTATCCAAATATTAACAAAGTGAATAATAACAAATTATTCCCAATAATATTTTGGATATTCGTCCTTTAAGGATTTCTTTATCCAAACATTAGCGGTGAATAATAGATGAATTCCCCCAAAATAAGATTTTTATATTTTTTGGAATATTGGCCAATACCCTTTGGAGTTTTACAAACATGTTGTAAAATCCTGAAATGCAAGAAAAATGATTTTTGTTGTGTTTAAGAAATCCATGCGAAAACACATTTTCAAAGCTTCAAATATTTATTTTTTTATATAAAAAAACATAAAAACAATGTTAGGGTATTGGCCGTATGCGGAAAACAAAACATTTTTTTATTTTATATTTTTTTGATGTCTCGACGAAAACCGGGTATTTTCATACCGGACATGTATCTTTACCATATAAAAAAACAAGCAGATATTGATAAACAATGCATCAACAAACTTTCAGAAAATCACATATTTAAATAATTCTTTGAAGCAAATTTTCCGAACGAGCTCAGACCGCCCACAAAGAGATCGGGCCGAAATCAGCCCAATATAAAATGGGCCCACTTTCTACAGGGCTGGACTCAGCCCAGCCCAAACCACATGACTGTACAGTTTAACAAAGCTTTGTTCAACAACAAAAACTTCTCCGTTACATTCTCGCAGGCTCCCGCTGCGCAAGAAAGAAGGAAACCGGAGGCCAGGTTAACCTCCTCTCTCTTTCGTTGTTTCCCATGATTTTTACTCTCAAACCTTCTTGTTCTCGGTTCTCTCCCTTTTCTTTTTCCTAGCTTCGTTTCTCTTTTCTCTTCCATTTTTCGTTGTTTCCTCTCTCTGTTTTTTTTTCTCGTTTGTTTTTCTTATCTCGTGCTTACTCTCTCCATCTCCCCTAATCTCTTTGTTTTCCCTTCTTCGTAGAAACTATGTTTCTAAGCCACTAACATTCCTATATATGCAACCTTCCCGGCAAGGAGACGGCTCAAACAGGGAGACCATGAAAAAAACAGTCACTCACAACAACAGACCAAGAAAAAAACGCAGCCGTAACGTAGACAAATAATCCAAACTACAAAGTATGGCAAGTGACAGTGGGCAAGCACCACCTTTTTGTTCAAACCAAAACTGAAATTAGAGCAAAGCGGGGAACAGATTTTTTTGGAAAATAAGCAAGCAACCGGTGCCAAGTTTCAATACAGTAAACCGGCGCCTATATCTCATGCGGATGCTGCTGGGCCATAAACTCACGGTTCCTCATAGTAATAAACCAACAAAAGAAAAAATAAAGAAAAAGCATACAACCTTGACGTAAGATCAAGAGAAAAAACGCAGCTGCAACGATACAAGCAATCCAAACTATAAAGCATGGCAATGACAAGTGGGCAAGCACAATCCTTTTGTTCAAACCATAATAAACCAGAACATCTAGAGCAAAAAACCATAAAAGGGTTTGGGAAAGAAAAACCACACACCAAATGCCAAGCTTAGCAAAGAAAAGGAAGACTAGGAACCATACCGCCGATGCGGCATTTGTTCGAATGCGTAAAGTGAGGTGCGAGCGGTGGAAACCTTTGCTTTTTCTCGCCTCGAAACCGAAGAAAGCCTTCCTCTTTTCTCCTCGTTGGGAGCTTTTCCAAAAAACTCTTAGAGCCTTTGTAAACCCCGGTTCGACATAATAGGATAGACTCAACCCAAGGTAATCTCCTCCTGTTCTCAATGATTTTCGGCTTCTCTAAACCTCAGCTAGTGTAGCACTCTGTTTCTTTAACTCTTCTCTCCCTCCTTCTTTTTTGCTCTCTCTCTTTAAACTCTCTTTGTCTCTTCCTTTTCTCCTTTCTTCCTCTCTCCAAAAAAAAAAACCAGCCCCCGTAGCTGCGCTAATAACAAGATATATATAGGTGAAGGGGGAGCGAGGCAAGAAGATGCGCATGGGGAGCGGGGACACCAAGCCGTGGCGGCCTGCGCGCTCCCACGCCTCAGCAGCCTCCCCACTCCCGAGGGTCTCGGCAAGCGGCATGCACATGGGAGGAACAATGTCTCAAAATGACACTGTTTCGGGTTCCGCTCTCTTTTTATATATAATTAATATTATGTTTGCGCGGTAGCCAAAAACATGCGGCAGAAATTTCACTTTCTCATTAGATATTCAAACATGCATATCTTGAGTTTCGATATCGAAATCCAAGTGATTCAAAAGCCAAAATTCATCTATGTGTGTAGGACTACAACTTTCACGAAGGATTCAAGGTGAGATATAATCTTTTTACTGGACAGAATCGGGCCGCAAAACTGGTCGGTAAAAATGGTCTCCTGATCCGATTCAAAAACTGACGAATGTTGAGAGTATCCTAAGAATGAACCAGAAAAATCGTGATGGCAGCAGAAATTTCAGTGCAAAACTTGGGTCAAAATTCTGCTCGCGGCAGAATTCTCTACTTTCACGTTAGATATTCAAACAGGAATATCTCGAGCTCCTGATATCGAAATCAAGCGATTCGAAAGCCTAAATTCACCTATGCGTTCAGGAATACGACTTTCACGAAGGATTCCAGGTGAGCTATAATCGTTTTATAGGATAGAAACGGGCCGCAATCTGGTTGGTCAAAAAGGGTCTCCCGATCTAAATTCAGGAAACTGACAATGCCAAGCATCCTAGTTGGACCGAGAGTCCGCCATAAGAACAAGTGAGCTCTAGGACCCAATAAAGGTGTAGGTCCATTTTTCAACATGTCATGAGTGATGAGAATATAGCTGGGATGGTCGGATATTGCACGAAACCAAGTCGAAACGGGGCCTAAGTTGGAAAAAAAGATTGCGACGGGCAAGAAGCAGAACCAGGTTTTTTATTTCCACTTTTGAGGGATTTATTCACCCTTAAAGACCCTATAAAAAAGGAATGAATTTGGCATTATGAAGACTTCGATCGGTCTAAGAAAACCCGATGATTTTGGCAACAAAGGGGAAGGATAAAAAAGAGCAGTAAAACAAACTCAAACGAGTTTTCGAAAAAATATTTCTTTCATTTGCTTTTGTCAATCTTCCAGCAAACATGGGGTCCAAAAATGAGTAACAACAGTGCGCATTTTAATTAATTTCCGACGGTATTACCGACAGAATTTAATGCCACCGACAACAATTAATTTCCGTCGGTAATACTGTCGGAAAAATTGCTATATATAACCCCCCCCCCCCCCATTTGGTTCATTTTCTTCTCTCGCTTCCGTTTCTCTTCTTCTCCATTTCTCTTCTCTACTCAGTTTATATTTAGCTTTTAGAAGGGATTTTATTGTTTTGGTTGTAGTTTTAAAAGGTATGTATTCTTTTTTCTTTATCTTTGTATTTTTTTTATTTTAATTATGATTATTTTTTTGGGTGTTCTTTGTTTTGTGTATTGTTTGTAGATAAAATCTTAAATTCAACACACTATTAAGGTAAGCATTTTTTATTCCCAAATTTATTTTGAATTGTATATACTGTTTTGAATTGATATAATGTAAACTTGTTCAGTTCATGACTTTTCATAAACAATCTAGATTTTTCTTGTTCAATCTTCACCAAAAAATTATATCAATTATCCTTCTAAACCTTTACGGTCATTTTATTATTTTGGAATATATTCATTTTAGGATTTCCACCTTTATTTATTTATCGGGTTTATTACCATTTCAAAATAACGTCACCGATTTTTAATCGGTGCTTGTACCTTCAGTCCTACCCTTTTCATTGCACTATCCTTTATTATAATGCATTCTTTATTACCTCACTTATTTCCTAAAAATATTTTGTCATTTTTCTCATTATTTTATCCATCAAAACACGTTACCAGTTTCTTTGTCCTTATGAATTCTAAACCAAAATTCATTTTATGGAGGTCATCTCTTCCATTATATATCATTATTTATCTATTATTTCTAATCTTGGTTTCCATCACTCATTGAAATATTTTAACTTTCAGTCTTACGTTTACATGAGGGTTTACACATCTACATATTTAAATTATAAATTTCCAGGGTTATCACATTATGATCCTCACCACCCTCTAACATCTGATCATTGGGATCGAAAGGCTATGGTTTTGTGTGAGAGATATAGCCCTCGTACAGTTCAAGAAAACATTGTCTACAGGCCAGTCATGGTCACTGGCGGTTTCCTCTTTCATCAACCGTTGGATCCTGCTCAGTTTTGGATATGTTGGTCATATTGAGGAGATCTTTATTTTCAATGGTGGAGATCGGGATTAAAGACTCCAACGAGAAGTTATTCATTGATGAACAGTATATTATCAATTTTCAAGTCGGTTTGGTTTTGTTTCGATCTAAAACGATCAATCCGATAACATGCTTTTCTTTTTTAGTATGTGTCGCATGACATAATGGTGGTTACCATCACCGGTTGGATTTGGTTTGTTCTGATTGAGTTAGGAGAAACTTTAACCTTTCTGAAACTTTTGTTTAAATTAAGTTAGCAAGAATGAAAAAAATAGAAAGTGTGGTGGTTTGATTCGTGTCACCCGACTTTCAAACCGAGATTAGGGCACCCAAATGATAAAATTTAAGATTGGGTTCTTTACAAAGATTGTAGGTATGTATGTTATCTTTCAAACAAAATTAACTCGCCTAATTTAGAGTTATATAACTCTAGATATGGACTGAAAATGGAAGAAGAGTCAAACTGTCTCCTACGGGATGATTGTGTTGAGTACTATAACGAATAATTTCAAGGGTGTTAAGGGCAAAATTGGGCTTTCTATCCTTCAAGTAGCATTGTATAACAGTTGTCTTACCTTTCCAAGGGGTCAAGCCATAGTTAAAACCGAAGTCTATAACTTTACTTACGAATAAAATGGTAAACAGTGTTCTCGAAAGAAATTTGATCTAGGAAGTGTAATGTGGTAGTTGAAGGAAAAGAATCGGAAAATGAAATTAAAACATGGCGATGAATTCATGTGAAAGAGATTGCAATAGTATGAGAATGCACATTATGATAAAATTGTAAGAGGGTACCGATTGTATCTCTTGATTCTCAAACGAAGAGATGTCTCGGGAGCGGGGTTCTCGTAGTTAAAGGGACTCGGTTGATTGGGGAAACAGATAGATGCATTGCACCTTGTCTTTTCAATTTGTGTAAACTCATTGATAAATTTATTGTTTTATTGCTTTGATAAATATTAGAATGAATATGAGTACCTTACGTACATTGACGTGTATCAACTAGTTATAATATAATTGGAATGGATGTACATTCCAAGAATTCTAGTGAAAAGGATTATGCATGAATAGAAGTATCCTTCAAAATATTAGTGGAAAAAGAAATTGCGCAGAGCAAGTTATTATTTAATATCGAATTTGATTCATAACCAATCAATACATATAAAAAATAAAAAAATACAAATAAATATTATTATTACAACAAGAACAGCATCGATCCTAGACGAAAATGTGAGAATAAATTCGAAGACAAAGATCCACTGATTGTCCATAAACTAGAAGGACGCAAACATGGAATAGAATTTATCAGACGTGGAAACCTAACTTGCTGCAACAAAGTTTGGCTTCAGCGTTTGGTGCTATTCTGATGTGGTTTCAAGTAGGTCTTGATCATACGAAAAGGACTCCTGCATTGTTAATAAATTAGTTTGTTGAGCATGAAAAATGAATACAATAAAAGTAGTAGTTATGGAAGATGATATACAATAATACCTTATTATATATTTCATGCCATTGTTTATTCAATTCTCGACTTCTTACGGCTACGAGCTGATGCCTCCTCCATTCGAGATTTTGATTTTCTGTTATTGCAATCATTTGTGTTATGAGAAATGTTGAGAGGTTTTTTTTATAATAATAAGAGGCGATGAAAAGAGGCCTTACATGTTATCGTTGAGTTGAGTACTTTCGTCCTTCTTCAGAAATTGCTTAAACCACTTCACAGAATTTTTGGCATATCGTTTCAAGTTGTTTTCGTAGTCAATGTAGAAGAGACCAAACCTTGAACCATAACCGGATCCCCATTCAAAATCATCCAAGAATGACCAAGCAAAAAACCCCTTGACATCGACACCATGGTCACTGCAAAAGTCAAGTTTTTAGAGCAGATCGGACTGAGAAAGAAAAAACTAGGACTGTTTGAAAAAGGAAGCGAGAACATGAATTTGGAAAGAGCAAACTCACTTGATAGATTTCAGAACATTGTGGAAAATGTCTTTATAATATTGCTCTCTTATGGCATCATTGAGGGCTTCCTCTAATGACGAGGAATTCACGTCATCAACTCCTAATTAAAAAAACCAACAAATCAGTAAATCAGAGCTTCTTGACAACTATAACCATAAACACACGAGGCTTGTTTACTCTGTTCTTACCATTTTCAGTGATATATATTGTTGGATTTTCATACGCGTCCTTTATGTAATTCAAGAGATCACGAATACCCTCGGGATAAATATAAAGCCAACTTGAACCCGCCTGCGAGTTTGATTTATATATCTCAATACCAAGGGGAAAAACAGAAAGATTCTACATATCAATTACTAATTTGTTGAAACAAAAATGAAGAATCACATTCACCTGTGGGCCTATTGGGATTCCATTTCTCTCCCCTGTACGTAAAATAATATATATCAACATAAGGGAGAAAGTACTGTAGAGTTTTAGACCTTGTATTCTTCTTACTCTGAGAGTTTTTTATCATTTAATTAACAAGTAAATAAATATTTCACCTGGCCAGTTAACACGAGCATCTTCCATAAACCCAATATTTTTATAGTTAACATCCTCAACATTCTGAGCATAGTATGTCGTGTAGTAATTGACCCCAATAAAGTCATAAGATCCTCTCAGCATCTTGGATTCCTCCTCACTGAATCTAGGCAATCTTCCTCCAACGTAGTCGTGCATATTCTGTGGATAGTCACCTTTAGTTAGAGGATCCATGTACCTGCCAAAAACATAGAATTTAAGATCCTGGTTTCTTCTCCATAGAATTTAAGAATCCAAATTAATGTTTCAAATTATTATATTATCCAAATCAGCTATCAAAATGCTTACCATCCAAGCATAAAATCAAGGCTTCGTTTGGTTGCCATCCGATCACCTTTACTAGTTGAGTAAGGTTCAAACCAATGAGAAACGAGGGTTATCCCAATTTTTCCTCCTTGGCACGTCTGACGAGATTTTGTCAAAGATAAAATTAGCAGAGTCACACCGAAAACTTTGGTGAAACATGTTATGAAACGAACCACAAATTATAGCTTCAGCTTTAGCTTCTGCAAACCTGATACTTTTCCTTGTATACTTTCACAGCCGTTGCATGAGCAAGCAATAGATGATGGGTTACAATGTAAACCTCGGTGGCGCCAGAGATTTTGGGTTGGCCTGGATAATTCTCCAAAGTTGAAATTCTGCCGGGTGCCAATGTGCCCGTGTCATAACCATTGACGCTAAACATAAAAGGCTCATTTAAAGTGATCCAGTGCTTCACTCGGTCTCCAAATCTTTGAAAGCAAAGCTCCACGAAGTCTCGGAAATCGATTCTATATGAGTTTTGAAATTATTAGATTCAAGCATGGAGGATTTAAATTAAAGTGAGATGTTTATATAATATGAATATAATTACTTACAAAATATTAGGGCTCAAGAAACCACCATATTTGTCCTCAATTGCTTGTGGAGTGTCCCAATGAAAGAGAGTTGCATAAGGCTGTATACCTGTACATTTCAAAGAAAAAATAATATGAGAAAACTAAAGTGTGAAACGGTTTGTATGAGAGTTTGCAAAATGCTTTTCAAATTTTCGAAATTCAAGCAAAGTAAGATTGCCCCTGCATTTACCATGGCCACTTCAAGATTCTTATTTAGTGGGTAACATTATTATGAAACACAGTCATCGAGGAAAAGGAAAGGGTTATAACCATTTTTTATGAGCTCATCGATGAGATTGTTGTAAAACTGGATCCCTTCTTCGTTTATTCCAGCACTTAGTCTGCCATCTGATGAAATCAATTCGATGATTGAAAAATCAAAGTAAGGAAACATGTGGGACTTCGAAAGTCAAGAAATAGAGAAAACACTTACGTGGTAATACCCTAGACCAAGAAATAGAGAATCTGAAAGCATCCATTCCCATTCCCCTCATTCTTTGCACATCTTCCTATAACATTTTGTGTAAAATATATCAACAAGTGTAATGGTGATCAGATCGACAAAAGGCAACTAAAAGTAAAATAAGATGAACATCGTACCTTATAGCGATTATAGAAATCAACTGCCATATTTGCGTTGCTGTGGTCACTTATCCTCTCTGCAATTTTTCATAATTGGGGCTTAAATTCCTTTGAATATATATTGCTCGAGAGATTTATATTCGTTTTTTTAGTTAGGAAAGCATTGTAACGAACTCCTGCATTGAATAAAGAGATACCTGGATGCTCCTCGATGAAGGTGTCCCATATATTCGGCCCTTTACCTCTCCTGTTTGTTTCGCCTTCAAACTGCATATAATTTAAACGTTATCAGAGAACAAACAATTGAGGCGTCTCTCTCCTCGACCAGAGTAGTTGAAGCAATGTTGTACCTGGTAAGCTGATGAAGAAGATCCAAAAACGAAACCATCTGGGAAAGAATTACGACTCAACTTGGCAATACTTCCCATGATATACACTAAGTCTTTGTTGAACAGCCTTGCAGAAGAGCAATAAAATTAAGCTTGGGATTGGTTTACCAACTTTGCTCACCAAAGGGATCAAAATAACAGAATAAAGAAAGTATTGTGAGATAACAATGAAAAATAAATAAATGAACATCGAACATGCCAGAGCCTATTTATAGGCATCATCTGACAAGATTATTCTCCACAATCAAGCACCTGGACAATTTTTTTTTTTTATTATTATTTAAAGAGACCGATCAAAGAAAATTCAATTTAGAACTTCTAATTGTATAAGGATATTTGTCATATGAGAAATTTGCGGTGTTGATAGAAGCACCAAACTTAAGATTCCGTGCTCTAATTGCACTGTGAAGCTTACCGATTAATGTCCTTGAAGCAGAGAAAATTACGAGTTCAATTATTATTTTATTATTATTTCAATTCTTTATGTTGAATTAGTCGAGTCAAGCGATACACATGATCTTGAACCTAAAACCTAGGAGACTAATATAAAACACTATTATTTTAATTTTTTAGGTTGGGATATTTTTTTTTGATATAATATTAAAATTTTAGTTATTAAATAATTACAAGTTCTAATTTCATCATCTTATTTTCTCTTATAATTAAAATTAATTAGCTTTTTTTAATTAAAATTATTTAATAATACGAGAATATGCATAAGTTTTAAACTTAAAAGATTTTTAATTAAAAAATTGTATTTTCCTGTCACATCATCAATCCCCATCTGCCGACTATTTTAATTCTTGTCTGATAGCAATGAAGCCAAGCGAAAGTTGACGGGTTTCCAGCCCAAGAAGAGTTTTTAAATGATATGTTGACCTTTCGCATTCAGACATGAAGGATATTCCGAGCTACAAAAAAACACTACCGATCACTTGCAAGAAATTTTGTATAAAACAATTTTAAATTCCACAACGCATTTTCTACCTCCCATTCCATTCCTTCCACAATGCACTTGGATCCTATCGCCAATTTTTTTCATACGTAAGAAGAACAATGTTAAGGCAATGCTAGGGTTTCTAAACAAGTAAAATAAATTTGAGACTCATGTCATTGAGTCGAGTGTGTTTCATATGTTAGATTAATTTAATAACATAAAAAAGGCAACTCAAATTTAATCTTTCAAAATCATAACCCGTGAAATCTCATGCCCGGACTCAATTAAGAAGTTCAATTCCCAAACAAAAATATATGCCAAAAAAGAGATGTCAACTCATGTTAACCTATCAAGCCCGTGACCTGAGTCATTTGACCAGAAGCATCAAATTTTAAAAAGCTCAAAGCTCGGTTTTCAACTAATCAAAAGTTAAAGGATGAGATTGAAAAAAAAATCAATCATACAAAAGGATAAAAAAAATTGCAATTATAAAATAAGCCAAAAAAAAGACTTGAGCTCACCCGGGTCAACCTGCCAAACCCACAAGTCAGGTTATGAGATCGGGTAACCCGATAGAAAGGAAAATGAAGAAAATCATGAAACCCATTTTTAAAAAAAATCATCATTAGCTTATAAAACTCTTGACAGGGGCCACTTGACCGAAGTACCAAATATGAAAAAACCATGAAACCCAATTGTTGTAACCCATTTTTGGGTCCCCACCAAAATAAAAAGAAAAAAAGAAAAAAACCAAAATGGTGTAGACATCGTTCCTCCCATGTGCATGCCGCTGCCCGAGACCCTCAGGAGTGGGGAGCAGCGCAGGCGTGGGAGCAGCGCAGCCGCCCGGCTTGGTGTCCCCCGCTCCCCATGCGCATGCCTTGCGCCCGCTCCACTTGTGTACCGCTCACAATTAATTAACAAAAGGAGAGAGGGGGGAAGAGTTTTTGAAAGAGGGGGAGAGGGCTGGAAAACGAGAAAGAGGGGGAAAGTTTTGAACGAAAAGGGGATGAGAGTTAAAGGAGGAAAACATAGGGGAAGAGGAGAACGGTAACCTCTCTCTCGCTCACTCCCTCCACCGTTTGGAAGCACACCGCCACCTTCCTAACCACCGTGAGGCATCGTCGGCTTCCTCCCAACACCACTAGATTCTCCCACACGATCCAGCAGCTTCTCTTAAGACCAGCCTCCACCGAACCCCACAACAAGAAGAACCATTTTCTTCTCGGCAGTTCCTTCTCCTCCGACGGTGCAACGAAGCAAACGGCCCACGGGAAAACAGAGAAGGAGCAGGAACAAAAACAGAGGGAAGAACGCCATCACCAGCTCATCATTTTCTTCATCCAAGCAGCCACGCCAAGAACCGTTGAGAGGGGAATGCGAGAAAGAAACGAAGAAGGGAGGAGGACCCGAAAAAGAAAAGGAACGGATGGAGATATGAAGGGGAACTGGGCAAAGCATAAGAAGAAAGAAACAGGGAGTGGGAGATCTTTTGAAGAAAACGAAAAGAGAGATAGACAGGGGAAGAACGTAAGGAAGCAGAGGAGATATTGATACATAGTGAGGGAGTAACAGGGGGAGAAGAGGAAGTTGACTGAACGGAAGCAGAGGACACGACGAAGAGATATCGCAGCACCACCGTTGTCGTCATCTTCTCAAAAAACCAGCAGCCACACCGAGAGGAAGAGCGGCCGCAAAGAACACCACTAATCGCACCAAGGCACTGCACTAGAGAGGAGGAAGAGCAGCCGCAGCGACACCACCAACCGCACCAGCTCATCATCTCTTTCGGTCTTTGCTTTCATTTTTTTCACATATAACATTTGCAGAACAGGGAAGAAGAAAGAGCAGAAAACCGGGGAGAGAGAGTGACAAAGACGTAGAGTAAAGGAAAAAACAGGAAAACAGACGCCAATACAGGCGGGAGGAAAAGATTGGAAACAGACGAACGCAGACACGCTTCTTCGTCTCCGGGTTTGTTCTCTTCACCTTTCGTGTGCATTTGTTTTCTTTGTATTTGCACTTGTTCAAGTGAATTTTAATTCACTTGAACAAGAACGGGTCTCTTTGCATTGCATGCATTTTAATTCTCTTTGCATGCATTTCACCTTGTGTGCACTGTTCAAGTGAATTAATTCACTTGAACAGTAACCCGCCAGCTTTGATTACGTGCATTTTTTTTGCTTGTGTTTGCACTGTTCAAGTGAAATTTAATTCACTTGAACAGTAACGGGTTACTATGCGGTGAAAACGTGCCGATTCTTGTATAGTGGACAAGTAACCCATCTATGTTGTTTTGGGTTTGAAATTTGTAGAAAGTGGGCCCATTTTATGTTGGGGCTGATTTCGGCCTGGCTCTCTTTGTGGGCCGGGTCCGGCCGTTCGGAAAATTTGCTTCAAAGAATTATTTAAATATGTGATTTTCTGAAAGTTTGTTGATGCATTGTTTATCAATATTTGCTTGTTTTTTTATATGGTAAAGATACATGTCCGGTATGAAAATACCGGTTTTCGTCGAGACATCAAAAAAATATAAAATGAAAAATGTTTTGTTTTCCTGCATACGGCCAATACCCTAACATTGTTTTTTTACGTTTTTTTTATATAAAAAAACAAATATTTGAAGTTTTGAAAATGTGTTTTCGCATGGATTTCTTAAACACAACAAAAATCATTTTTCTTGCATTTCTGGATTTTACAACATGTTTGTAAAACTCCAAAGGGTATTGGCCAATATTCCAAAAAATATAAAAATCTTATTTTGGGGGAATTCATCTATTATTCACCGCTAATGTTTGGATAAAGAAATCCTTAAAGGACGAATATCCAAAATATTATTGGGAATAATTTGTTATTATTCACCGTTAATATTTGGATAAAGAAACCCGGAGTGGTAAATATCCAAAATAATTTTCTAGGAATAATAAATCCGCACAAATCCTTGAAAGAAGCCTTGATTATAATCGAGGACATTTCAATTTTTTTTTACTCCACGGTTTACGAGACGAAAAATAGGTTTTTAAAGCACCCTAGATTTCGTTCATCAGAGCAGACTTATCCTAGGAAGCGATGGGATTCGAGAACACCAACACCATAGCAATTATACGGCAAACCAAACACCAAGCGGCTTACCTTAGGTAGGGCGTACTAGGGGTGCTAAAACCTTCCCTTTACGCAACCGGTCCCTTGCCTTAGAATCTCGAAAGACCAGTTAGGTTTCCTAGTGACCATAATACTAGGTGGCGACTCCCTTTTTCACAACGAGAAAGACCCCAACAATCAATCCCCACTACGGAGGATGTGTCGCCGCGACGTCGAGCTCTCGGGAGGGTGCGACAGGATGGCGACTCCACTGGGGACCCTTGGACTAAGCTTGGTAGTTATTTTTTTGTTATGCCATGTGTTGTTGTTTTTTTTACTATGAATGATACTTTGTTTAAAAGCTTTAGCATGCATCTTTACATCCTATCATGCATGGTATATCAGATATGGATATAGATTTTATTGCACCCTATCATGCATCACTTGTATTATTACTATCATGTCGAGAGCACACACATTAAACTTTAAGTTAGGTGGGGGACTAGCAGCTTGCCTTATGACTTGAGTCAAGGTTTAAGTTTGTGTAAACCCCAACTCTTTGCTGAGTGTTTAGACCGATAGTGATTGGTACATGTGCCATCCCACTATCTCTTTGAACCCCCATATTGCCTTTATGAGGGCGATCATTGGGACACAAGAAGAGACCCTTTTTAGAGACCAAGTAGTAAACCTACCCTATGTCTCACGTAAAAGAACTAGAACCTATCCTTAAGGTTGTATGCTCCATAATATCTTTTGCATCAAAACAAGTCTAAACCTAAGGCATTTTGAATCCCGGGACTTGTGAATGAAATGGCCACCATTGCTAAATTTTCCATCATAGAATATGAAAAAAAATTCTGAAATGTCACAATTGACTGAAGGAGCGCCTTAGAAGCGATGCT
This sequence comes from Populus x sibirica, assembly GCA_019202695.1. NCBI lineage: Eukaryota > Viridiplantae > Streptophyta > Magnoliopsida > Malpighiales > Salicaceae > Populus > Populus x sibirica. Next base: position 60,905 of record JAGMVL010000742.1, read on the forward strand.
AAGAAGCCGTCACCAATCAAGAACCCGAATTGCATTATGAATGAGGTGACCAAGTTAATGACTCACTCTCAGAATGTGGATAAGGATGCATTTTTAGGAAATATAGACATTTTTTAGGAAATATTACAGCTGTGCGAGTCTTAGTTCATTTGGAGATCTAGACTACCGATGTTTTTCTTTTGGAAGCATAGACCTATGTCCCATTATGAAGGAATATAGGATGTTGATTGAGTTTCCAAACAATTTGTATAGGATTTATTTTCCTTTGAGATCGACAAGATCATCCCGAATTGTCAAAGCGCTTAGAATCTCCAACTTGGAAAAAGTTTTGGGAAAGAATGATACCGATCTGAAATGGAGGATGCTAGAAATTTAGCTGAAAAAGAAGTCAGGATCGAGAATAAGAGAGATTGATTGCCTTGGGCATTTTTGGCCTTTGTTGTTCCCAAGCCAAACGGGTGCAATGATTTTGGAGGTCGCGTGCTTATGTAGAGTATGAGAATACACAAATCAATCCAGTGGCTGTTAATTTAGCTGAAACCATCTTGACACTTAACCATTATAGGAGGACCGGAAAAGGGGCAATGAGATGTTGCATGCAGTTGTTGTATATCTAGATGGTTAGCCACATCGAAAGAAAAAGCCTGTCTTCAATAATTTTTGGTGGTTCACCCAAAGACCCCGAAGTTGGTAGAAGAAGAAGAATGGGAAGATCTAGACAACCAGGGTTGGATTGACAAATTAGAAGGTTTGCCTAATAGTGATTTCAAGTGGAGAACCCCGTGGGTAACGACAGTGAAAGTCCTCATGAGTTGTGGACAGAAACATTGGGCGCCTTTGGTAGGGATCACAGGTTATGTAAGTTATGCTCCTGCCCTCGTGGTAAGGCAACTTGGGGGCATGCAGTTTGTTCCAAGGACTATGGGAATTGCTTAATTCTTTGGTTTGTTCAAAGATCCCATTGCACAAGAAGTTGTGGAGATCATCACACAAGATTGGAAGCATTAGGTTTTGGTTGAGATAAAAGGTTTAAAGGATCCAAGTGCAAGTGAAGGATATGCAAGATCAAGAGACTATCCGGTTTTGGTTGAGATAGAAGGTTTAAAGGATCTAAGTGCAAGTGAAGGATATGCAAGATCGAGAGACTTAGGCGCTTCAGTCATGCCTTGTGTAAGAGTCAAATCTCCCTAAATTATAGAAGAGCCTATCAAGAGAAAAAAGGACAATAATGAAAAGGAGTTGAGAAGACAAGGCAATGTTGGAAGAAATGATTCTTTGGAAGAAGATAAAAGAAGAGCATTTCTAGATGAACAAACACAATCTAAAGACGCGAGAATAACAAAGCTTGAGTTAAAGCTAAGTGAAGAGAAGATTGCTAGGAAAAAAGTGAGAATGAGCTAGGAGGGATGAGTTTGGATTGGATGCAAAGTTGCTTTGAACTTGAAGCAATGGAGGTTGACTTTAAAGATTGCCAAGGAAGCACAAAATATACCCAAGAAAAATTTGCACAAGTTCAATTCGAACGGATGGATAGGATTAGGAAGTATGAAGATTTGAACAAGAAATATATGGAGTTGGAAAACCATTTGATGGAGATTGTAAAGGAAGAGAGTAAAAGGAAAGGTTTAAGGCTATTGAAGCAAAGTTAGCGGTTAAGAATGAGATAAAAGTTATGAGGATAAAACTTGATAAGGAGCGCGAAAAGGTGAAGTATTTGGACAATAAGCTAGCCGGCAATGGAAAAATACAAGGATAAAATAGACGCTAACAATGCCGCTTTGAACAAAACCAATATGTTGCTCATAGAAAAGATGACCAAGACGAATGAGCAAATGGACAAAGTTCTTGCGCATGCTCGGATTATTAGAATCCATGCATGAAAAGTGGGAGGGGACAACATTCGCTAGCGCCGAAGCCTAGCTAAAACCGATGCCTTTCTAGGGAAGATTGAGAACCGCGGCTTTGCCTTTTTATCTTTGGCTACAGAGTTTGTGGAGGAAAGGTAACAAACTTATCAAGCATTAGGCATTGACCCATCTTCTTATGCAAAATCTGTCTCTTGGTGAACATGATTCAAGCAAATGACTCGAAAGGGGTATTCCTAGCAATGTGACAAGAGAGCCTATGTTTATAAGGTGGTGGTCTGTTATTCGTTCACTAGAAGGCTGCATCCATACCCAATATACAAAGCATTCTTATGACAATCATGCATTATGTCATGCATTTTCTTATACATCTATGCACACATCGGGACCTAGAAACATAGATCCCCCTTCTAGAATCCACAACACTCGACAAAGAAAAGGATGGAAAATGAAGAAAGGTTACACCCAAAAGCTCGGTATCAAAGAAAGCTTAATGGAGTTTGGAATGATGTTGCGCACCTAATCGGTTTGCTCAAGCAAATGTTTGAGATAATTTTTTCCTTTAATGAGATCATGCATTTTCAAAAGTTCATCTTGATGTTTTTACACATCACTTTCCATTTTCAAATCGGATCTTTCAAAACAAACATCTACACTTTACACGAGAATGAATGACCAAACTTAAGAAAACATAGTAGCTATAGAAGAGGAAGAAGTGGATGAAAATAGGACAACATGAACAAGCTTGGAAACCCGCTAGAGAGGAACTTGAAACCATAGATGCGGGCAATAAAAAAATAAGAGAAAAATTGAAGATATGGGTCATGATCACTCCTAAAGAAAGGAAATAGTTGATTGTATTACTCCGAGATTATGTAGATTTCTTTACCTGGTCCTACAAGGATGTGCCTGGTTTGTATAGGGTACCACTAGTAGAAGGATGCTAATCGGTTAAGAAAAAAGTAAAAATTGAAAAGCGGTGGAACACCGGTTTTCTAGAGGTAGTCAAATAGCCACAATGGGTGTCCAACATAGTGGTATTACACAAAAAGGAAGATGAAATCAAGGTTTGTCTACCACGCATAGAGATGTTAGTTGACAATGCAGCATATAACTCCACATATTTTGATGGATTTTCGGGCTACAATTAGATAAAAATGGCGTAAGAGGATAAGAAAAAGACAACACCATGGGGGAACCTTTGTTACAAGGTCATGCCATTTGGGTTGAAGAATGTTAGGGTCACCTGCCAAAGGGCCATGGTAACTCTATTTCACGACATGATGCACAAAGAGATTGAAGTATACATGGATGACATGATTGCTAAACCTAGAAAAGGAGAGAATCATGTCCAAATATTGAAGGAATTGTCTTGATAGACCAAAGAAGTATAAGTTGAGGCTTGACCACACAAGGTGTTCATTCGGGGTGAAATGCGGAAAGTTATTAGGATTTATGATGAGTGACGAAGGGATAGAAGTGGATCTTGGTTAAGTAAAAGCTATTCAATCTATGCCACCTCCCAAGGTGAGAAGGATGTAAAGAGGTTCTTGGGAAGGTTGAATTACATTGCTCGATTGATATCCCAATTAACCATGACTTATGACCCCATCTTTAATTGTTAAGGAAGACGAATCTTGGAATGTGGAATAAGAGTGTGAAGAAGCTTTCGAGAAAATCAAGCGGTACCTACTAAATCCACCCCTATCAAGCCAATTTGCAAAATGGAAAGTTATACTAGGTGAGTACAACATAGTATATATTATAAGGAAAGCCATGAATGTCATTCTTGATCACCTAGGGTGACCATGCTAAATCACCGATTTTGATTATTTTCCAAGTGATAGGAAAAGGGCAAAGCAAGGACGAGAAGTTGGGATCTTACCAAGAATACTGTCTAAATTGGCTAGAGAAGTTGAGGAAATAAAGTTCACCCATTTAGGAATGGAAGGAAAACATTTTCTTGATGCTTTGGTCACATTAACTTCTATGGCTAGAATAGACTTTGGGCACGAGGGTACAATGGGTACACATTGATATCGAAATAACTTGACTCATTGTTGCTCGGTTGAGAGGGAAATAGATGGAAACCCTTGGTACTATGATATCAAGAATTTCATCCAAAAACCGAGACATATCCCATGGGGGCATCCAAAATCAACAAGAAGACTTTGAAAAGGTTGGCAATGGATTTCAATCTTGATGGGGAAACTTTGCATAAGAAATCATCACGAGAATAGTTGAATATGATGGGGAAATGGAGGCGATAATGCCTTTAGAAGTGGAAAACCCCTCATTAAGATTTTTGGACTCTAAGTTTAGAAGAGGTGGAATGGGTAAAAGTTAGATATGAATAGTTGAATATGATCGGTAAAAAGAGATTAGGCTGCAATCTGTCATCATCAAAGATGGCCTAATCATATAATAAGAAGGCCCGACCTCGAGGATTCCATGAAGGAGACTTTGTCTTGAATATAGCCTTTACTAGAAGAGGATCAAAGTAAAAGGGCGTCAAACCATGAGGGCCCTTACATTAAAGAAAACATTCTCGAGAGATTTGTTATCTAGAATGGATGGAGAAGATCTAGTTAAATGCTGTGAAGGTTGACTCTATAAAGAAATACTATGCTTCCCGGTCAATAAAATAAAGTTCGGCCATGAATTCTCTTTGTAAAGAACCTTTTTTTCATAAAACGTATGATCTCATAGCATTTGAAATCTTTTACTTAAAAGAAGCTGTTTTTAACGCATGACTAAGGAGATGACTCCATCAATTGAAGATAACCAAACCAAATCAACTTGACATGTTTTTGCACACCACCTTTGGGGCAAGGAGCGCACGAAGTGCACATAGGGGTCCATAGTGAACCGAGCCCAAAGGGGTATCATCACAAAAACTTTTAAAAATGACATCTTTTATGAGAATTGCTAATTGCATTGAAAGTTTCGAGTTTTCATGAACAAAACCAAATCTTTGGAGTTTTCCTTTTAAATAAAAGACAATACTCGATGGAGCAAGAAAGGGCCCGTAAGGAATTGGAGATCTCTCCACCAAGAGGATAGGAACTATAGCGCGTGGAGCATATTACGATTTCAAGAGGACGAGTCGGACGAACAAATGGAAAGCGGGGAGGCTGGTTGCGACGAAAAGGGGAACCTATGTTTCCGAAATAGGTAACAAAAGCATGCATACTATATTGTCATAAACATTAACTTGACGGGGAAAGGTGTGGCGGGAAAGGTGTTTGGGAACCACTAAGATACGAGAATCTAAGGTCAACGGGCTGTGGAGGAGATTTGTGAACTAGCACCGCTTCATTCCTTGAGGTCACCCGACATTGGGACCACCTTTTAGAAAAAGCGTGGAGTTTTTATAAAACATCTTAAGATGGGCAGGTCACCCGATATTGAGACCATTCTTTAGAAAAGCGTAGAGTTTTCTAAAGAATTTTAAGAAAAGGGCTGGTTACACGATATTGAAACCGTTTCTTAGAAAAGCGTGGAGTTTTCTAAGAATTTTAAGATGGGCCGGTCACCTAATTTTGAGACCATTTCTTAGAAAAGCGTGGAGTTTTCTAAGAATCTTAAGATGGGAAGGTCACCCGATATTGAGACCACTCCTTAGAAAAGCGTGGAGTTTTCTAGGAATTTTAAGAGGGTCGGTTACGATATTGAAACCGTTTCTTAGAAAAGCGTGGAGTTTTCTAAGAATTTTAAGATGGGCCGGTCACCTAATTTTGAGACCGTTTCTTAGAAAAGCATGGAGTTTTCTAAGAATCTTAAGATGGGAAGGTCACCGATATTGAGACCATTCCTTAGAAAAGCGTGGAGTTTTCTAGGAATTTTAAGAGGGACCGGTTACACGATATTGAAACCGTTTCTTAGAAAAGCGTGGAGTTTTCTAAGAATTTTAAGATGGGCCGGTCACCTAATTTTGAGACCGTTTCTTAGAAAAGCGTGGAGTTTTCTAAGAATCTTAAGATGGGAAGGTCACCCGATATTGAGACCATTTCTTAGAAAAGCGTGGAGTTTTCTAGGAATTTTAAGAGGGGCTGGTTACCTGATATTGAAACTGTTTCTTAGAAAAGCGTGGAGTTTTCTAAGAATTTTAAGATGGGTCGGTCACGATATTGAGATTGTTTCTTAGAAAAGCGTGGAGTTTTCTAAGAAACTTAAAGATGGGCGAGTCACCGATATTGAGACCATTCCTTAGAAAAGCGTGGAGTTTTCTAGGAATTTTAAGAGGGGCCGGTCCTTTGGATATTGAGACCGTTTCTTAGAAAAGCGTGGAGTTTTCTAAGAATCTTAAGATGGGCGGAGTCACCGATATTGAGACCATTCCTTAGAAAAGCGTGGAGTTTTCTAGGAATTTTAAGAGGTCGCCGAAGGGATCTCATCTTTCGGCTTTGGTTAAAGGGAATCGCCGGATGGGATTTCGGGTTGGCCGAGGCTGCAAAATAGTTTTTTGGGTTTTGGTTAAAGGAGATCGCCGGAAGGGATCTCGGGTTAACCCAACCCGGCACGAGATATCGGCTTTGGCTAAGGGAAATCACTAGATGGGATTTCAGGTTGGCCAAGCTGCAAATATAAATTTTTTGGTTAAAAGAGATTGCCAGAAGGGATCTCAGAATGGAATTTCAAGTTAAATTAATCGAAGTTAGAAGTCAGAGGATCGCCAGATTAGGATCTCAAGATGACAAAGTTTTGATCGTTGTTTCGGGTTGAAGGGGAATTCTTGTAAAGACGGTTTGAGATAGATCAAGCTTCGACAATATCGGTTTTCGGAAGTTCGGTTTTGTTTATCTTTATAAAACTTACTGCGCAAAACCCTTATTGCTCAGTAAGTATTATAAAGAGGGGGCATCTGTTGTAACCCATTTTTGGGTCCCCACCAAAATAAAAAGAAAAAAGAAAAAAACCAAAATGGTGTAGACATCGTTCCTCCCATGTGCATGCCGGCCCGAGACCCTCGGGAGTGGGGAGCGGCGCGGGCGTGGGAGCGCGCAGGGCTGCCCGGCTTGGTGTCCCCTGCTCCCCATGCGCATCTTCTTTGCCCCGCTCCACTTGTGTACCGCTCACAATTAATTAACAAAAGGAGAGAGGGGGGAAGAGTTTTTGAAAGAGGGGGAGAGGGCTGGAAAACGAGAAAGAGGGGGGAAAGTTTTGAACGAAAAGGGGATGAGAGTTAAAGGAGGAAAACATAGGGGAAGAGGAGAACGGTAACCTCTCTCTGCTCACTCCCTCCACCGTTTGGAAGCACACCGCCACCTTCCTAACCACCGTGAGGCATCGTCGGCTTCCTCCCAACACCACTAGATTCTCCCACACGATCCAGCAGCTTCTCTTAAGACCGGCCTCCACCGAACCCCACAACAGCGGCAACCATTTTCTTCTCGGCGGTTCCTTCTCCTCCGGCGGTGCAACGAAAGCGGCGGCCCACGGGAAAAGCGAGAGAAGGAGCGGGGAACAAAAACGAGAGGGAAGAACGCCATCACCGGCTCATCATTTTCTTCATCCCGGCGGCCACGCCAAGAACCGTTGAGAGGGGAATGCGGGAAAGAAACGAAGAAGGGAGGAGGACTGAAAAAAGAAAAGGAACGGATGGAGATATGAAGGGGGCCAGGCGGCATAAGAAGAAGAAAGAAACGGGGGAGTGGGAGATCTTTTGAAGAAAACGAAAAGAGAGATAGACGGGGGAAGAACGTAAGGAAGCGAGAGGAGATATTGATACATAGTGAGGGAGTAACGGGGGGAGAAGAGGAAGTTGGAACGGAAGCGGAGGACACGACGAAGAGATATCGCGGCACCACCGTTGTCGTCATCTTCTCAAAAAACCAGCGGCCACACCGGGGAGGAAGAGCGGCCGCGGCAACACCACTAAGCGCACCAGCGAGCTGCACTAGAGAGGAGGAAGAGCGGCGCGGCGACACCACCAACCGCACCCGGCTCATCATCTCTTTCGGTCTTTGCTTTCATTTTTTTCACATATAACATTTGCGAACGGGGGAAGAAGAAAGAGCGAGAAACCGGGGAGAGAGAGTGACAAAGACGTAGAGTAAAGGAAAAAACGGGAAAACGAGACGCCAATACGGGACGGGAGGAAAAGATTGGAAACGAGACGACGAGCGAGACGGCTTCTTCGTCTCCGGGTTTGTTCTCTTCACCTTACGTGTGCATTTGTTTTCTTTGTATTTGCCTTGTTCAAGTGAATTTTAATTCACTTGAACGATAACGGAAGTCTCTTTGCATTGCATGCATTTTAATTCTCTTTGCATGCATTTCACCTTGTGTGCCTTGTTCAAGTGAATTAATTCACTTGAAGCAGTAACCCGCCGAGCTTTGATTACGTGCATTTTTTTTGCTTGTGTTTGCCTTGTTCAAGTGAAATTTAATTCACTTGAACGGTAGCAGTTACTATGCGGGTGAACGATTGCCGGTTCTTGTATAGTGGACGGTAACCCATCTATGTTGTTTTGGTGAAATTTGTAGAAAGTGGGCCCATTTTATGTTGGGGCGATTTCGGCCCGGTCTCTTTGTGGGCGGGTCGGCCCGTTCGGAAAATTTGCTTCAAAGAATTATTTAAATATGTGATTTTCGAAAGTTTGTTGATGCATTGTTTATCAATATTTGCTTGTTTTTTTATATGGTAAAGATACATGTCGGTATGAAAATACCCGGTTTTCGTCGAGACATCAAAAAAATATAAAATGAAAAATGTTTTGTTTTCCTGCATACGGCCAATACCCTAACATTGTTTTTTTACGTTTTTTTTATATAAAAAAACAAATATTTGAAGTTTTGAAAATGTGTTTTCGCATGGATTTCTTAAACACAACAAAAATCATTTTTCTTGCATTTACGGATTTTACAACATGTTTGTAAAACTCCAAAGGGTATTGGCCAATATTCCAAAAAATATAAAAATCTTATTTTGGGGGGAATTCATCTATTATTCACCGCTAATGTTTGGATAAAGAAATCCTTAAAGGACGAATATCCAAAATATTATTGGGAATAATTTGTTATTATTCTTGTTAATATTTGGATAAAGAAACCCGGAGTGGTAAATATCCAAAATAATTTTCTAGGAATAATAAATCCGCACAAATCCTTGAAAGAAGCCTTGATTATAATCGAGGACATTTCAATTTTTTTACTCCACGGTTTACGAGACGAAAAATAGGTTTTTAAAGCACCCTAGATTTCGTTCATCGAGACGAGACTTATCCTAGGAAGCGATGGGATTCGAGAACACCAACACCATAGCAATTATACGGCAAACCAAACACCAAGCGGCTTACCTTAGGTAGGGCGTACTAGGGGGTGCTAAAACCTTCCCTTTACGCAACCGGTCCCTTGCCTTAGAATCTACGAAAGACCAGTTAGGTTTCCTAGTGACCATAATACTAGGTGGCGACTCCCTTTTTCACAATGAAAGACCCCAACAATCAATCCCCACTACGGAGGATGTGTCGCCGCGACGTCGAGCTCTCGGGAGGGTGCGACACCAATTATCAACAAACCAAATATTGAAGGGTGAAGTTAAAAAAAAAAAAAAAGCAACCACACAAAAGGATCCGTAAGAAGAAAGAGTAATTAAAAGAAAAAAAAAAGGTGCAAGCTCACCTAGGTTAACCAGCGAAACCCACAGGGCTAGGTCATGAGATCGGATAATCTGATAGAAAGGAAAACAAAAAAAAAATATCAATGTTGAGTAATGGGCTCGAGAAATTAAAAAAAAAAACCATTGTCAACCCGTGTTAGCTTATTAAACCCGTGACCCGAGCCATTTGATCAGAAGCACCAAACTTGAAAAAACGCGAAGTTCAATTTTCAATAAATCAAATGTCAAATGATGAAATTGAAAAAAATAATTATTGTCGCACGTGTGCGGCGTAGTCACGATCATCCTCCTAGATTGGGATACTCGAAAAAGGACAAGAAATTCTCGTCCTTTATCAGTAAAAAGAGGGAATGGGAGTCGCCACCTAGTATTTGGATCACTAGAAACCCTAAGCGATGTCGAGTCTAGGAAAGGGGCTTGATTGTGTAAATGAATGATATTAGCATCCCTAATACGCCTTACCTGAGGTAAGTTGCAATGTTTATTTGTCTCATATAAAGTAAGGAAAAGTTGTGTTTTCTAATCATTGGTGTGTTTAAAGTTTAAGAAAAATCATTCTCGGTAAAGAGAGGTCATTTTCTTATCAGAATAAAAAAAAAAAATTAACCATTCTAATGCCACCAAAAATAAATTGTCTTTTAATTTAAAAGTAAGAATATGTCTTACGTTTAAGTTCATAATCACGTGTATTAGAAGAAACTAAAATATAATTTTGGTATTTTTGAAATGTAGGCCAGAATCCTTTGGGTATATACAAACTTAGTTTGTAAAATCCAAGCAATATTTTTCTTTTAAAAAGATGTCAAAGTATTTAGATTTTCTCAAAAAAAAAATGCTTAAATAACTTTAGGATTTTAGCCATATGCAAGAAAAAATATATATTTTTAATTATTTTAATTATTTTTTTACTTGACCACGTTAACTTAGAATCTTAGGCTCGACCATAAACCAAAGCAAAAATCCTGGTTTCACCCAAAAATAACTCAAAAAAAAATAAAAGAATATATTAAACACCCAAAAAACATAAAAACTCAACAATTATTGAACAAAATGGATTAAAAACAAAAAATGGACACCAAGAACACCCAAATGAACCCAAAGCAACGTGAACTCAAATTCAGACCAGATTTCATGAGATCAAAAGCACATAAAGGTTACACATCATTCAAGGATCAAGAATTAATGGTTCATTCACTTTGATTTATGTTAAATCATCGCGATTTGACCAAAATCGGTTTCGGTTCAAAACCAAAACCCTATGATTAAAAATCATTATAAACATGTTATTGGTGCAAATAAACACTAGATTATTGGTTTTTCATGTATAAGGAAGGATTTTGTGAAAAGAAATGGATCAAACATGGTCCGAATGTAGGGGCTCAGACAATGTTCTTTCCAAGAACACAAAGAACATGCTTAGAAAACCCAAAAAGTTTCCAAGAAAGGCATCCTCTGTCAAGCCTAGAAAATAGCATTTTTGTCTTCTAAAGTGTTGTTACCCATTTTTTGTTTCCCACACAAAAAATGAGAAAATACAAAAAATATATATAAAAAAATATTCGGAAGAAATCCAAAATATAATAGGAGCGAGAAAAGGATCTTGGAATGCCCATAAAATGGCTAGAAATTGGTTGAGGAGGTTCAAAAATACATGAATTGAAATTTGATAATATATTTTTAACTAATGAGAGCCCTGTTGACAAGGAAAATTCAATTTGAGGAAGAAAAGTCCAAAATCAGATGTTTATGAACTCAATTAAATCTTATCAAAGGTTTAATTGAATTTATGGAGGGTTTGATTGCAAGAAAAATTGATTTTTAAGTCAATTTAGGCTTTTATTGGAAGAAATTAAAGTTACGGGGTCCAATTATAATTTTGAAGAGTTGATTTGGTCAAATCATGGGCTTAATTGCATAATTATTGAAGTTTAATGGCCAATTAGGGACTTGATTGAAACAATCCGAAACCAAGGATCAAACCGGAAAAGGTGCTAAAATCAAGGGATACAATTACAATTTATCGGGGGCTTGATTACAATATTGTAAAAACATCCAAGGACCAAATCATAAATATCATTTAAAGTTGCAAAACGGTGTCGTTGCCTTGAAACACTATTCACTATCTTCTTCCGGTCGTTTCAGCGGTAAAGGCCGAGAGACGTTTTCTGCGGCAACGATGCCAATTCGCTTCAATTATAGGGCATGTGTCACGGCTGTCATCCCTCGCAAACCGTTACCAAGCCAGCCCGTTACGAGCTAATGCTTTCTCCGGCATTATAAAAGCGAGAAGACACGAGAGAAAGCAAAGAGAAGAAAAGAGAAGAGGGCGAAGAAGAATAGGGAGGCGGAGCGAGCGGGACGGGGAGAAAACCAAGAGGAGGAAGTGTGAGAGAAAACAGAGAGAGCACGAAAAGAAAAACGAGAAAAATGTACGGTGGGAAAGCGAGAGAGAGGAGAACGAGAGAAGAAGGTTGAAGAAAAAAAAGAAAACACGAGAGATGGAGAGAAGAAAAAAACGGGGGTGAAGAAGCGAAGAAAAACAAAATAAAAGGGTGGGACGAGCAGAAGAACCCGAGGGAACTGGAGGAAAAGACAGACGCAAACCAGCCGAACAGAGAAAAAAACAGGGGTGTTAGAGAATAATATAAATCATATCCTGGGACCTCACCTAACAGCTTAAGCTATTGGGTTGAGATGGTTCTTTGACATGGTATCAGAGCCTTGATGACCAAGTGGTCACGAGTTCGAATCTCACCATCCCCATTTATTTAATAAAAATTAAGCATAAGATCAAGTGAGTCGTGCAAGTTTCAAGCCCAAAGAGCTTTCACTTGAGGGGGTGTGTTAGAGAATAATATAAATCATATCCTGGGACCTCACCTAACAGCTTAAGCTATTGGGTTAAGATGGTTCTTTGACAAGGGGAAGCACACAGAGGGATGAAGACTTGGAACTAACACTAAAATAAAGGCGAGAGAAAAACCGGAAAAAAAAAGACCCGGCGTTGATCGTCTTCATCGTCCCCCGAACCGGTGACCACCGATCCTGCAGCAGTTTCATCGCCATCGTCTTCGTCTGTCTCGATTACGAGGTAAGCTTCATACATTTCTCTTCACGTTGCTTTTTTTTTTTTTTGTCATTGCATGCATTTGTTCTCTAATTTTTATGTTTTCTTGTTCAAGTAAATTGTAATTTAGTTATACAGTAGTTGAGCATGCACGTGTGAGGAAGCTCACGCGTGCCTCTTATATGCCCAGCCGGGTCACTAGCTTGGGCCACTGACCTGGTTAGGCTTACTGGGTTAGGCTTACTGTTCTCTAATTTTTCCGCAATTTTTTTTTGTTGAATTTTGTTTAGTAATGGTTTGTATTTTTATACCGTAAAGATACAAATCCAGTATTAAAGCACCTAGTTTTCGTCAAAACATTAAAAAAATTAAGAAAAAATATTTTTGTTTTCAAGCATATGGCCAAGTATCTCAAAAAAAATATATCATATTATCAAATAACAAAAATTCAAAAAAATAGGTATTAACATGCATTTTGGCTTTAATAACCAGTTTATTAAATGCACGAAAACTAGGCCAATATTTCAAAAATTCCAAAAAAAAATCATTTTGTTTTCTTTTAATATTAAGGATTACACGCTTATACATAAGGCGTAGTCTCGATATTAAAAAGATAGTTTTTTTTTTTAATTTTAAAATGGTTAGGTTTTTACCCAATAAGATAAGGACCTCCTTACCGAGGAGGACTTTTCTTAAACCATAAACGGGCCAACCACTAGAAAACACGACAAGACCTTAGATTTTATCAAACGGTAAAACAATGCATCGTACCTTAGGTAGGGCGTATTTGGGGTGTCAATACCTTCACTTTACGCAACCGGTCCCCATACCCGATCTACGAGACCAGTTAGGGTTCCTAGTGATCAAAATATATACTAGGTGGCGACTCCCATTCCATTTTTCCACTAATAAAAGACAAGAATTCCTTGTCTCCCCACATGTTTGCACGATAAATAACAATTTTGAGAGTGGATGTTTTCACCGCTACGCCGCACACGTGCGACATAAATCATGCTTTTTTTATCCCAACAAGTCACAATATCATACACAAACATGTTTGAATCTAAAAAACTAATAAAAATATCAAACAATTAAAATGAAGCATGAGATACCAAATCGAGAAACCAACAACTTAAAACAACCTACATGTTCATGCAACATGGATTCAAAATTGGTTTTCTCAACCTATTTTTATGCATGAACAGACACAACAAGCTAAGGATAAATACCCTTGCATTAACATGCATAACTTAAACTAAACCAAAGCTTAAAACAACATTTATATATGAAAAGAAAACCTTAAACAAAAACTTTAATACAATAAAAAAATAAAAAAAACCCTTTAAAATAACTATATTAAACCGAAATCAAAGCAACAAAGAGGTGAATGCAACATTGCTTGTTAAGCATTCAAACCTTTTTTTATGCTTCTAAACATAAACAAAACAAATAACAAAAACAACAAAATCATGCCATAAAGGACCTACTTTTGTGTAAGCCCCGGATAAAACAAAATTTGATAGGACACTGAAATAAATGTTAAGATAAGTAGCTATCTTGAATGGTTACCTGTTCATTTTCTTCCCTGATTTTTAGTCGATGGGACAAAACCTGAACTAAAATGATCATCGACACCCCTCTACAACCGGGTATGGCTCGTTCAGGCCGGCCCGACAACATAGCGGCCCCGGCACCGGCCTAAAGTAGCCACCTCAGGCAGCCTTGAACTGTCAGATTTGACAGTTCATGGTGCCTATTTGAACCAACGATTGGAATCCTTCCCAACCGAATCAAGGGCTGAAATTTATCCCTTGTGTAGACAAGATTATCCTTTTACAACTCCTATAAATAGGAGTGGATTTTATGGCATGAGGATGAAGAAAATCGGGTCCAAATTTGGCCAAAAACCAACCTTCCCTGTTTTTTCAGCCGAAGTTTTCTCTTTGTTCTTTCCCTCTTACCATTGGCCACCACCATTCTCATCATCGGTCTGACCACCACCATTTTCATCGTAAGCCGCCGCCCGAACACCTTTCATTTAGCAACAGCGGTCGCAACTCTCTCTCTCTTCTATTTCCTCTCCTCCCTCTCCCCACTGCATATTTTCTTCTTCTTCTTTTTCTTTCTCTGTCGTCCACCGCCAAACTCCACCGTTGCCACCGCTAGCACCTTGTAGCCCTTCACGGCTAGACCATCGCCGCGCCAGGTAGCCTTCTTCTTCTTTTTCTTCTTCATTCTCTGTTCACATCGTGAATAGTAAACCTGAATTATAATTCACGTCCCTATTGTTCACGCATGAACAAGTGGGCATGAATTATATTCACGTCCACTATTCATGCACCGAAGCGTGGACCGGGCCCGTCCCGCCCGGATCAAAAAAATAAAAGGAAAGAAAAAGGAAAATTTTGTTGGGCCGAGATCGTCCCAATCCCTTTTTAGGCCGAGATTGGCCCAATCTTTCTTGGGCCAGCCCAGCCCATATATTTAATATATATTTATTTATAATATAATATATATTATAATATTATATTATTAGAAAAAAACAAAAAAACAAAAAAAATCCTTTCAAAAAAATTGTGATTTTCTCAAATGTTTTTCTGCCAATTTTGTTTAATATCATGCTGTATATTTACACTCGTAAGATACAAACTTAGTATTAAAATACTCGGCTTTCTCCGAAATATTTCTAAAAAAATTTAAATTAATTTCATTTTCTCAAAAAACAAAAAAAAATATTTTGTTTTCATGCATACAGTTGAATCCTAAAATTTTTCCAAGCATATCTTCTTAAAAAGACCAAAAAAAAAAAAGCATCTTTCTTATGTTTTAAAAACCCAAAAAGAAAATGGATATCATAACAAATTTATGATCTTCCATTAGGGTTTGGCAAAAATATCAAAAACAATTTACAAATCATTTTCTTTATTAGGGTCTAGATATAGACTTTAATATTTGTAGGGTGTAAAAACTACATGATAGAGTACACCTCGGTATTAAAGATACAAAGTGTAAAATAAATGCAATGCTAAAATTTATACTTCACAACAATTAGGACTTTATCCGATGAGGTAGAGATTCTCTCACGAAGGAAGATCTGCCTTAGACCTTAGAAAAGACCAACGAATAGAAACCCGACCTAGAAAAACAATCTAATAACAATGAAGCTTACCTTAGGTAGGGTGCACTTGGGGGTGATGCGTCTACCCCTCGTACAACCAATCCCTTACTTAGACTCTCGTAGACCATAGGTTCCTAGTGACAATAGTACTAGATGGCGACTCCTAAACCTTAATCATAATTTTATGATTAAATCCAAAAAACCTTCCCAATACACCACACCTCATTAAGAGGCACAATAAAGCCTCGCCGTCGCTGATGACGTCACGCCGAACACCCCGCGACGGGATGGTGACTCCACGGGGGAAAGGTCGGATCTGAGAAAAGGAATAATATTGAATTATTAGAAAAGAGATGGGTTAGTTAAAATAAAATAAAATTGAATAGTATTGAATTATTAGAAAAGAAAATTGAGAGAAAGATTTTTCGCATGGTATTTTAAATGCGGATCGAGAAAAGGCATCTCGTTAAACGAAAAGGATACCCAAACTTAACATAAGTGTGTTTTAGTAAATATGGATAGATTTCCTATATAAATAGCAAAATTATGTAGAAAATACCTAGGATGGCCGAATGAAAGAAAAGAGAGGGAGAGAGAGGGAGAGAGAGTACCTTGAGAGTAGAACTCAAATGGCCATATCTATGTATTTCATCATTTGATCGGGCTGGATTTTGGACAGATTATGATCCTCACCACCCTCTAACATCTAATCATTGGGATCGAAAGGCTATGGTTTTGTGTGAGAGATATAGCCCTCGTACAGTTTGTTGTAACCCAATTTTGGATTCACCAAGATTTTCTTGAATGTTATTTTATTTCTATTATTATTTATAAAAATCCCAAAAAAATTAAGAAAAAGTTTAAAATTCAAAAATATTTTTCTCGAGTCAACCGCATCTTTCCATAAGAACCGATTCCACCGAGTCAAAACGGGTCAAACCATGTCGACCGAGTAAAAAATGAGTTTTCGGTCAAAACCATCATTTTCGGTCAAAACCGAGTCCACCGAGTCAACACGGGTCAAACCATGTCGACCGGGGTAAAAAATGAGTTTCGGGCCATTTTGGGTCAAAACTGTTATTTTTGGTCAAAACCTGGTTCACGGGTTGATACCCGTCAAAAGTTTTTTCCAGTGTTTCAACATAATTTTCGGTCATTTAAAATTGATTTTTAGCGGTTGAATCGGGCTTTTTCTAATACTGATTTGAATTTTTAATTTTATCTATATAAATATTTATTATTATATATAATAAAACAAAATCAATAATTCAAAAGTTAAATTTTTTTCAACGGAGCAGTTTAATTATACAAGTAGCAGGTATGTTAATATAATTTTTTATTTAAAAGTGGATGTGAGTTGTCCCCTCTCATTGGCTATAAATAGCCAGTGACAATACGCCGGAGAAGGGGGAAGAAAAAAAAGAAAGGAAAAACAGAGAGGAAAATTTTTACTATTTCAGGTTTTTTTACTATTTTTTCACGAGAGTAGGATATTGATTTTTTTAAAAAACAATATAAAAAATACCAAATATATCCTAACCGTTAGATTTAATAGTGTTTAGATCTGAACCATTGATTTAATAAGATACAATAAGGCTTACCACACCTAATTAAAACTCAAATCAATCTCAGCCCTTAAAACAATTCTCCCTTAGATCCGGTGGCGCCACGTCACACGGTGTACCAAGCTTTCGGTACACCGCGACACACCCGATCACACCTCGGCCCATCCGGACCGTCCGATCAACTTGCGAGATCCAGCCAACCGCAGCCGCAGGATCATTTCAATGGAGATCCAACGGTTCACGGCTTTCAGCTGCACCGGTGCACTGTGTGCGCGTTTACACCATAGCACATCTCGAGCCTCTCTCTCCTCTCGCCGGCGACACCCTCTCTCTCCTCCGATCTCCACTTTCCGGCCGTTTCCGGCCTCCGCACCACCACGAAAGGTTTCTCCCCTTCGTAAAGAAAAACCCCGGTGGTGTTCATCGTTTTCTCCGCCTCATCCGGCCGGAAAAGGGCTGCGATTTGCGTCGGCCACCGAAGCTTCAAACCGACGATTCTCCCTCGTCGGCCATCAACGGCCGCCGAGACCACCGCCATCGGAATCCTCGACATCGGATCTACCGGGATCGACCGTCGGTTGGACGAAATCTCGCCGGAAAATCTCGCCGCCGCCCACAGTAACCGCGCGTGTGCCACACGCGCCGCCGTGGCATTTTCGTAATTTTCGGAGAAATTCGAGGGTATTTCAGTATTTTACCTATACAGTGACACTCAGGTAATTTTTTGGGTTTCTACTGGTATTTTTGATATTTTTTATATATATAAATACTTGTAAATTTTCTTGCATGTTGTAAAAAATACAAAAACTAAAGTCGACACGTCTCTTTTTTTTTAAAAAAAGGACCAATGTCAAAAATGTAGATACCAAATATGGATTATGTCCATTATTTCTTTTGGTAACCCAGACGTAACTCTCCTTTTTAGGGTTAAAACGTCAATATTTTAGACAAGTCTCCTAATTTTTAGGGGCTGATGTCATTTTTAACGCGTCTCCTATTTCTAGGGACCGACGTTAACCATTTAAAAAAAACAAGTTACCAATAAACCCAAAATATAATGGATTATATCCATTATTTCTTTTGGTAACCCAGACGTAACTCTCCTTTTTAGGGACAAACGTCAATATTTTAGACGAGTCTCCTAATTTTTAGGGATTGATGTCATTTTTAACGTGTCTCCTATTTTTAGGGACCGACGTTAATCATTTAAAAAAATTACAAATAAGCCCAAAATATAATCGCATTTGAATCAAACAAAAAACACACAAGTAAGGGCAACCTTTCTATTGAAAGGATGTTTTAAGGGTGGTGTCTACCTTCCCTTAATCATAACTAACCCCGTACCCGAATCTACGGGACCAGTGTCTAATTTGGGATTTCTAGTTCCCTCAAATTACTAGATGGCGACTCCAATAAAATCTTTGTTTCCCCCAATCGAGAAAAAATCCTTTTTGTTAAATAAACAACAAAAAAAGCGGGAGCCGTCGCCCGACGTCGTGTATCGACAGAATGGCGACTCCACTGGGGACTTAGGGTTGAGCCAACTGCTTGTGTTTGTTTTTCATTTACTTTTTTTATTGCTATTTATTTTTGGGCATTTATTTTATTTGCATTATTTATTGTATGCAATATCTACTGTGAATCTTTTCAATTTTTCATATCGTCACATGCATACATATTATTTATTTGTGTATTCACACACTTCACGGTGAACCCATAAAAGCTCTGGACCCGAGCTCGTCCGTTTAAGATTAGAAAAGAGAGATTCAAGTGGCAAGTGTGACTTATGTCCACCGATGCTCATTTGGACTTTCGCTTGGATTGTAACTCACCCTATGCAACTAGTATTGTGGAGTTTTTCTCCCCTACTCATGTTGTATAAGGTTAAGAGGCCGATTACTTCACGAGTAATTCGGGCAATCTAAGAACCGAAGAATATCTTTAAGGATAGACTAAACTGAGCCAAACCTTATGAGCTAGATCCTATCAAGTAGGATATACCCATTAGGACACGAACAAATGTCAATGCATGAACATACATGTTCATATACATTTCATGTGCTCATTAAATCTCCACCGATCCTTACGGGAAGTGTGAGATGGAAAAACCCATTACTATTGAGGAATTTTTTACCGGATCGGAATTGAGCCAACATGATGAAGGGGATTGTTTGCCATCGAATTTGAGTCTCGGTTGCCGGAGCATGTTAAATTAGATGACAGACCACTTGGTACGGGACAACTGCTAGACTGCTGGGAAAAGTTATCCTCTCATGATCAAATCACTTTTCGAAACAATATGGGGATCTATCACATTTGCGAAGATTAGGGTCCAACATGCTTGTTTTCGGCCGTGATAGGGTTTTGGGATCCGAATATCGGTGCTTCACATTTGATATCTGTGGATATGACTCCTACTATCGAGGAGTATGAATCCCTGCTAAATTGTCCCAAGTCTGAAAAGGTGTACTTTTACACACCTATAGAGCATGCACTTTCTAACTTTGCTTGGATTACCCAGACAGGATTGTCAACTAGCAAAATCACATGCAACTAAACGAGGAAATAGCCAGGGTTGGTTTTGGAATGAACTAGAGGCCATATTCAAGAGGAGATTACATGATGAAAGCAATGAAATTCGATTGAGAATTTTGGCCTTAGGGATATATGGTTTGGTTCTTTTCCCATCTGCCGAAGGAATGATCGATTTTGAGGTTGTTAATGTATTCAAAAATGTGGTGACTCTTAAAATTAACCCGGCTACAGCAATATTGGCAGAAACTTTCTCATCCTTGAATTATTGTAGAAAAGCTGGAAGGGGTCGTTTAAGATGTTGCTTGCAGTTATTGTTTGTCTGGACTGTGAGTCATATGATTGAGGGGAAGATTTCAGGTTTGGTTGGTACCCCATGGCATCTTTATTCTCACTGGAGAATTTTGCTTTGAAAAAAACTTGCATGAAGTAGGAAGAACCACATGGGAATCAATGTTCTTGAGTCTAAGTAAATCTCCGTTTCATTGGAGAAGTCGATACGCTTATTTCAAGTCTTATCTGGCATATTGTGGTGAGTACCCATGGGTCCCGTTGATAGGAGCCCGCTGCTGTATTAGTTCTTGTCCCAACATGGTTTTACGACGGTTTGGATTTGAGCAGTTTATTCCAAGGACTACTAAACCGGCAACATTTTATGAAGATTTCAAGACCTCGAAGAAATTATTGGAGTCGTGAAGAAGGCATGGAAACATCCTGGTAGGGTTACTTCTGCTAAAAGAGTAGAGGGAAAAACAACTGAAGGATATCCAATATGGCAAAAGAAGAGAGGGAAAGGGTACAAAGTTCCTCCTTTTGAAGGGCCACCCAGGTCTTTGATTCGATCTGTTGAAGACATACACGAAGAAGTCCGCGCCCAACAAGAATCTTATAACCTAAGTTTGAATGCTGAAGTGGAAGAGTTATGGGCTAAAAAAGAAAGTTAGAATCTAATCTAGCCACTCGAGAGAAAACTTTGGCTATCATAAAACAAGAAAAGGATGACTTGTCAGCTCAGCTACAACATCAACAACTTGAGTTCCAGCAATTACAAGAAAAATATGTACTTTTGTCAGAAGATAAGAGGAAGCAAGATGTCAACATAAAGAAATGGGTTAGAAGAGCATCAAAAGCTGAGAAAATGGTATTAAAATTGGAGGAGAAAAATGAATCACTTCAAGAGCAACATCAAAATCAAGATTTAGTCATTGCCAATTTAGATGAGCATGTCGACCATTTGCTTTCTGTTGAGCAAACCTTATCATCGAGAAAAAGAAAATGCGAAAGAGAAGCGAACGTTGGGCTTCGAAGCTATGCGCTATCATGTACAAGCGAGATGATGCCAAGAATTATGCTTTAGGATTACGAGGCCTAGCCCAACAAGTAGCGAGATGGTGAGCCAATGACCAGAAATGAATTCCATCAGTTTTTTGGGTTGATCAGAGATGGAATTAATGAGATCTCAGCATATGACGGTCCAAGGTTTTGGAAAGATTGACTTGTTGTACTTTTAATATCAATTAATAAAAGGCAATTTCATCATCTTTTTGTTATGAGAAATGTTTATTTTGATTCGATTTATGGCATCAAATTTCTCCCCCAAATCGGTTCAAGTTCTGTAGGTTTGGAGTCCTCGGTGAGAACTTTCTTAAGAGAATCGATCCGGTCCGTTCCTCGTCATTAAAGGAAACCTTGAAACAAATAACAAGCATGCATAAAACATATGGCATTTTGCATCCATTTGTGCATTTCATTCATTTTACTTGCATTCATTCAGGTTGAAATATAGGTCCCCCAAAAGACCATAAAATTCATTACACTCGACTACGAAGGAAGATAATGGAGAACGAAGAAAGAGCACATCTAGAGGCTCATTATCAAAGGGAGTTGGAGAGCATGAAAAGCGATATCACACGACTTACAAGTCTACTCGAGCAGGCCCTAGTATCCAATTTTGGGGAGGATACATCTACTCGGCCGGCAGTTGCAACTCCATCGTATCTATGCCGCGGCTCCTTTTGTATTCACGTCTCAAAATTTAGGGGCAAATCCCTCTTCATCGAACAACGAGTTCATTGCCCATGTTCCACCAAAGCACAAGTGCCGGTTCTTGTAACTTGACAAGTGATGACTCACATATGATGAAATTCTCTAAAGAAGTTGATTATGAGAAGTTGACCGCTCTAGAAGACAGATTGAGGGCGGTCGAAGGGGCGGACTTATATGATCCTGTTCATCTTTGCGAGAGATGTGTTTAGTTCCAAATGTAGTTGTACCCAAAGAATTTAGGGAACCGGAATTCATCAAGTATACTTTGGAACGAATGCCCGATCACACATCTTAAATCTTATTGCAATAAGATGGCGAAGTAGTGAATGATGAGAAACTTCTCATCCATTTCTTTCAAGATAGTCTTTCTGGATCGGCACTAAGTTGGTATACAAGGCTAGATAATACCAAGATCAGAAAGTGGAAAGATTTGGTAAAAGCTTTTGTGGAGCAGTACAAATTCAACATGGAGGTAGCCCCGACAGGTCAAGCTTGTTAGTCATGGAGAAGGGCAACAAAGAGATCGTAAGAGAATACGCTTTGAGATGGCGTGAAAAAGCATCTCATGTGCAACCCCCTTTGTTAGAAAAAGAAATGGTCACTTTGTTTTCCAACACTTTTAAATCTCCTTACTTTGAACACCTAGTGGGTAGTTCGACTCAACATTTCTATGATGCCGTAACTTTCGCTGAGAGGATAGAACAAGCAATAAGAATGGGGAGAATGTTAGAGCCTACTGAGAAGAAAGGCTTTACTAGGAAAAGAAGGATTCCGAGGTAAACAACGTGGAAGGAGTGTATAAGGGTAAGAAGAAAAATTACCATCATTATAACTTCCAAATACCTACCCAACAAGTTGCAAGTGTAAACTTCACTAAGCCTTTCCCTACCAACCAACAAAATCAACCAAATGACCAACAAAGTAACCAGATTGTTAATCCTCCAAGAAGGAACTTTCAAAGAACCCAAGAACGATTGCCACCATTACCACTTCCCTTGGGAGAAATGTATTCAAAGTTGTTGAGTATTGGGCAAGTGGCCCCTGTTCCCTTAACCCCACAGCAACCTCCATATCCAAATTGGTATAAGCCGGATCGACATGTGAGTATCATGCTGGCATTCTTGGGCATAACATTGAAAGCTGTAATGCATTTAAAAACAAGCTTACGCAATTGATAAAAAGCTGGATGGATAACTTTTGATGATGCACCGAATGTGAATTCCAACCCTTTACCCAATCATGCTGCAAGTAGTGGAGGGGTAAATGCTCTAGGAGTAGAGGGTAAGAAGGAAAGAGTTTTGAAGGTTTCCATGGAAAGACTGCATGCGGTATGATGGTACAGTCACGGATATTTGCCCGAGGTTGAACCAGTGATGAATGGAAATAATTACTTGTAAGTTTCATGGCGAGGTGGGACATCACATTGATGATTGTCAAGAATTTCACCAGGAAGTGAAAAGGATGCTGACTTTCGGCATGATAAGGATAGAGAGTGAAGAAGAAAGTAGTGAAGTTGGGATGATAGGCCATCAGGAGAAAAAGGTGGAGGTTTGTAGACTCCAACCAACGTGGGTGGTCCACCAAAACTAATCCGACCAAACCTGTGTGCACAAATAGTGGAAGTTATGGCACAATGCCTTACAATTATGGATATTCTTTCAACATTAAGAATCCTACTCCTATCTTCCATACTGAAATCGGTGGTTTAACTCGAAGTGGTCGGTGTTTTACACCAGAAGAATTGGAGAGGCGAGAGGAAAGCTAAAGGAAAAGACATAGTTGATGCTTTTAAAGGTATGGAAGTGAACAAACCTATAAGTGAAGATGAGTCTAATGAATTTGAAGTTGATGAAGCATAGTGAGTATAGTGTGGTAGATCAGTTGAAGAAAACTCCTGCTAGAATCTCTTTAATGTCACTTATCTTGAGTTCGAATTACACCGTAAAGCATTGCAAAAGGTGTTGAATGAAGCATATGTGCCCCAAGATATTACTCGGGATATGATGGAACATTTGGTGGGAAGAATTCAAGCCTCTAATTACTTATACTTCACGAAGATGAGCTAGACCGGAAGGGACGGGGCATAACAAGCCTTTGTACATCACCGTGAATGTAAGGACTGTCGATCGGCAAAGTGCTTGTGGATAATGGTTCAGCTTTGAATGTGCTACCAAGGCATATGCTAGATGAGATGCCAATTGATGCTACTTATATGAGGCCAAGCACTATGACAGCTAGAGCATATGATGGTTCCCCTAGACAGGTAATAGGGACCATTGACATTGAATTGTTTGTAGGGCCTCAGATGTTTTTGGTAACCCTACAAGTAATGGATATACATCCTTCATATAGCATGTTATTGGGAAGACCATGGATACACGCCTGCGGGTCTGTGACATCATCTCTACACCAATGTCGAAGTACATTATCAACGGTACTCTAGTGAAAGTTAAGGCGAAGAAACCTTGTCCATGATAAGGAATGTGTCGGTCCCTTATATTGAAGCGAGAGGATTGCAAAGATGGAAATCTTCATGCCTTCGAGATTGTGAACACCGAATGGGTACCGAGAGAAGACGGTGTTGAGAAGACCAATCATTTACGATTGCGCGAATGATAGCTAAGTGCTTTTTGAAACATGGGCTACCATTCCAGAATGCTCCAATTACTGGAAATCTTAAGACAGTCAACATGATGAAAATTAAGGCTGCTGATCAGATGTTTGGGCTTGGCTTTAAGCCTAAGAAAGATGATCACAAGAGAGCTGCTAGGATGAGGCGAGAAAGAAGGTTGGCGAGAATGGAAGGAAGAAAGCCGAGAAGAAGAAGACATTGTAATCCCACCCATCCATGTTTCTTTCCCAAAGTCGGCATATGTAATGAAACCCGAGGACATGATGGAAGGCTTGGGACAACAACTTGCTGTCATGGATATCAACAATGTAGAGGAAGGTGAAGGAAAAGGCGGGAATTATAATGATGAGCCGAAAACAATAGAAGAAGATGAACTGTTACCTCAGTTAACTGTCCACTCTCTAGAAGAGGCTCCAACCAACACATTTGTGCGAAAGCTTTTAGTTGATGAAGTATTCCGAGAATTGGGAGATTGAAGAAGCCCCGGTTGTTTTCAAGAAGTAATGATTAAGCGTCTACTTATATTCGCTTTTATGTGCTTTGTGTACTTTCCGTTGAAGTTTGCTTTGTGTTTTTGTACCTAGTTGGAAATCTTGGCTCAAGATGTCAACATAAGGTCTTTTTATAATTATTGAGCCAACTTTTAAATATTATTGAGATCGTGCATTTTCCTCAACATTTGTTACCTTATTTTGCTTTGTTTGACTACAAGATATGCATTTACACCGTAAACACCTTCCGTTTTCGGGAATCCCGAAATTGAATCCTCCATAAATCCACAAACATATTGCATTGAAAATGAATGGCCAAACTTTGATAAGGATGTGATTGCAATGGATGAAGAGGAATGGAATGAAGATGATATGAAAGAGTTTACTAGACGGGTAGAACAATCTGAGCATGCTTGGAAACCTGCAAAAGAAGAATTAGAGGTGATAAATGTAGGCACGAGCAAGATAAAAGAGAGCTAAAGATTGGAACTCGATTACTACAGAAGAAAGATCCAGTTTAACTACACTACTACAAGAGTATACGAGATGTGTTTGCCTGGTCTTATGCGGATATGCCTGGTTTAGACATTGATATTGTAGTACACGAGTGCCTACGATAGAAGGATGTAAACCTGTTAGCGAGAAATTGAGAAGAACTCGCCCGGATATTCTACTCAAGGTCAAAGCGAGAGATAGAGAAGCGGTGGGATCTTTGGTTTTCTAGAAGTTATTAAATACCCTCAATGGGTATCTAACATAGTGGTAGTCCCAAAAAAGGATGACAAAATCGAGTATGTGTAGACTTCGGGGATCTAAACAAGGCTAGTCCCAAGGATGATTTTCCTTTGCCTCACATAGACGTTACGGTGGACAATGCTTGCTAAAAGTTCAACTTATTCCTTCATGGACGGATTCTCCGGGTATAACCAGATTAAAATGGCTGAAGAAGATAAAGAGAAGACCACTTTTGTCACACCGTGGGGAACATTTTGCTACAAAGTGATGCCATTCGGGTTAAAAAATCTTTGGAGCCACATATCAAAGGGCAATGGTGACACTTTTCCATGATATGATGCATAAAGAGATTGAAGTGTATGTGGATGATATGATTGCCAAATCTAAGAATAAAGAAGATCATGTTCAGGTTCTAAGAAAATTATTTGATAGACTAAGGAAGTATCGGTTGAAGTTGAATCTGCAAAATGCTCATTTGGGGTAAAGTGCGGAAAGTTCTTTGGGGTTTGTGATAAGCAATAAAGGAATAGAGGTCGATCCTGATAAAGTGAAGGCAATTCAGGTTATGACAGTTCCTAAAACCGAGAAAGAAGTAAGAGGCTTCTTAGGACGTTTGAACTACATCGCTCGATTCATATCTCAGTTAACAGCAACATGTGAGCCAATCTTTCGATTACTTGAAAAAAGAATCCTGGTACATGGGACAAAGATTGTCAAGAGGCTTTTGATAAAATAAAGCAATACTTACAGAATCCACCTTTGTTAGTGCCCACTGTGCCTGGAAGACCTTTGATCTTGTATTTGACATGAATCGAGGTAGCAATGGGTTGTGTGTTGGGACAACATGATGAGTCCGGAAGAAAGGAGCAAGCTATCTATTATCCGAGTAAGAAATTTACCGATTGTTAATCCGGATATACTACGACCGAGAAGCTATGTTGTGCCCTTGCATGGAGTACGAAGCGCCTTCGACAATATATGTTGTATTATACCACCTGGTTGATCTCAAAAATGGATCCTCTTAAATACATCTTAGAGAAACCTTACTTGTCAAGCCGAATAGCAAGGTGGCAAGTAATGTTGGCCGAGTATGACATTGTATACAAGACAAGAAAATCTGTAAAAGGAAGTGTCATTGCTGATCATTTAGCGAGATAATGCTATCAAAGATTATGAGCCTTTGAAATTTGACTTCCGGATGAGGATGTGTTGATAGTAGAAGAAGACAAAGAGAAGAATGATTGGTGGATCATGTATTTTGATGGGGCAAGTGAATGTATCGGCAATGGAGCGGGGGGCTGTGATAATCTCACACGATAAGAAGCAATATCCCATCTCAATCAAGCTACAATTTGAATGTACTAACAATACTGCTGAATATGAGGCTTGTATCCTTGGCTTAGAAGCTGCTTTAGAGATGAAGATAAAAAAGCTTGATGTCTATGGGGATTCAATGTTAATAATCTGTCAAGTGAAAGGTGAATGGCAGACCAAAGAAGAAAAATTGATACCCTATCAACAATATCTCTCAAAAGCTGATCGAGGGCTTTGATGAGATAGATTTTACCCATATGGGAAGAGACAAAAACCGGTTCTTGATGCTTTGGCAACCTTAGCTTCTATGGCCAAAACCGATTACGGCATCGTGGTACAACCAATCTGCATTGAGATTAGAAATTTTCCAGCTCATTGTTGTTCAATTGAAGGAGAAGTAGATGAGAACCCATGGTTTTATGACATCAAGCAGTTTATCCAATATCAAGAGTATCCCTTGGGGGCATCTAAAGCAGATATGAAGACCTTGAGACGGTTAGCCATGGAATTTTACCTGGATGGAGAAATTCTATATAAAAGATCATTCAATGGGACTTTACTAAGATGTCTAGATGAAATCGAAGCTAAGGTAGCATTGCAAGAAATTCATGAAGGAATTTGTGCAACTCATGCAAGTGGGCATATGATGGCCAGACAACTACAACGATCTGGATACTTCTGGATGACCATGGAGAAAGATTGCATTGATTACGTCAGAAAATGCCATAAATGTCGGGTGTATAGTGATAAGATAAATGCACCTCCAGCTCCTCTGTTCAATATGACATCACCATGGCCATTTGCAATGTGGGGAATAGATGTGATTGGCCCAATCAACCCAAAGGCCAAGCAATAGGCATCAATTTATCTTAGTAGCCATTGATTACTTCACAAAGTGGGTGGAGGCCAGCTCTTATGCTCATGTAACTCAAAAGGTGGTCAAGTGTTTCATTGAGAAAGATTTGATTTGTCGGTACGGTTCACCTGAGAAGATAGTGACCGACAACGCCTAAAATTTTAATGGAAAAATAATCACAGAATTGTGTGTGAAGTGGAAAATTAAACATTCAAACTCGTCTCCTTACGGACCAAAGATGAATGGTCTTTGTCGAAGCTGCAAACAAGAATATCAAGAAGATTATCCGAGAAGATAGTAGTCAATTATAAGGATTGGCATGAGATGCTTCCCTTTGCTCTACATGCATATCGCACGACCGTAAGGACATCTAATGGAGCTACACCTTACTCATTAGTATTTGGGATGGAGGCGGTGATGCCTTTGGAAGTAGAAATCCCATCTTTGAGAGTACTAATAGAATCTGAACTAGAAGAAGCTGAATGGGCTATGATCAAGATCAAGATC
Organism: Populus x sibirica; assembly: GCA_019202695.1. NCBI lineage: Eukaryota > Viridiplantae > Streptophyta > Magnoliopsida > Malpighiales > Salicaceae > Populus > Populus x sibirica. The sequence continues at coordinate 89,257 of JAGMVL010000742.1, forward strand.
AAGATCCTCAAACAAGATGAACGGGGGACCTATGTTTCAAAAAACAGGTAAGATGCATTGCATATCATCTAACTTCACATGCATTGCATAATTGTTTTGCAGATATTTCACGAAACAATATTCCCACTGGGATCCAACGAGACTCACATGAATTGAAGTATTTTTAAATCACATCAAAGATGGCAATTCCACAAAAGCAAAATTCATAAATGAAGACAAGAAAGATGGATTTTTATTCATGGAAAAAGGGGTTTACAAGTACAAATGTTAAACGGTGCGAGGACGATCGGGGATATTTTCATCTTGATGGTTAATCATGCCTCGGAATTCCTCGAATTGCTTATGCATGCGCTCCATCTCTTCCTCAAACTCGAGGTGTCGTGTGTTAACGTAGTTCCTCCAAAAGTCAACACGTGCATTCAGCTCTTGGTTTCTCCTCTCCAAGTTGTTTCTGTGACGTCTCTCATCACGGAGTCTATTCCTTAAATTCTCGATCGATGTTGGAGATCGGGAACCCGAGTATTCAACTCAAGTCTTCCGGCATGAAGACGCTCCGCAACGTTCACCAAAGATGAAGTAGCTCTGATACTGAGAGCAAGTGACTGATTCACTGCTTCAATATCGGTCCTGGTTGCCAACATTATTTCATCATGAGGAAGGATCATGTCTCTAGCCACAGCTACAACAATATCTTCATTGTCCATTACAGTATCCTCTATTGTAACCGGACGACCATTCACTTCAAAGGTAGTACGCCAAACTGCAGGCTCTACTGCAGAACGGGGTTTGGGTTAGCATTGGAAGAAGAGGAAGACATGGTTAAAGCTTCAAAAGTTGAGAACTTTGAGAGTATGGAAAATGCAAGAAGTTGATGATGTCTTTCACCAAATACTGCGGGATTTATAAGGATTTTACTCCTACAATTTGTTGCGAATAGAAGATCAGATCTTAGCCATACATACATGACTTCCTTGAGAAGCTTTCCTCATTTTTTGGGATTCACAAATCAAATCCCAACCGTACATACAAGACTTGCTTGGGAAGCTTTTCTCATTTTTGGGATCCACAAATCGAATCCCAACCATACATACATGACTTCCTTGAGAAGCTTTCCTCATTTTTGGGATTCACAAATCAAATCCCAACCGTACATACAAGACTTGCTTGGGAAGCTTTCCTCATTTTTGGGATCCACAAATCGAATCCCAACCATACATACATGACTTCCTTGAGAAGCTTTCCTTATTTTTGGGATTTACAAATCAACATCCCAACCGTACATACAGGACTTCCTTGAGAAGCTTTCCTCATCTTTGGGATCCATTTACAAATCAAATCCCAACAAGTAGATACAAGACTTTCTTGAGAAGCTTTCATCATCTCCGAGATTGATTTACAAATCGGATCCCAACCATACGGGTATGACTTCCTTTTGAAGTTTTTCATCAACCCCGAAGCTCATTGCTTGAAATCACATTCATGTATTTCACAAAACTATATTGAAATCACTTTCAAGTTATTTCACTATCGGGCAGTCGCCTGGAACAATTAGACCACTTGCGAGTTTCCTCGCATTTTCACTATCAGGCGGGTCGCTTGGAACAATTAGACCACTTGCGAGTTTCCTCGCATTTTATCATCAGCAGTCGTCGCCTGGAACAATTAGACCACTTATGAGTTTCCTCGCATTTTATCATCGGGAAGCTCGCCGGAACAATTAGACCACTTGCGAGTTTCCTCGCATTTTCACTATCGGGCGGGTCGCACGGAACAATTAGACCACTTGCGAGTTTCCTCGCATTTTATCATCGGGTTGGTCATCTGGAAAATAGGACCATTTGTTGAAATCACTTTCATGTATTTCACAAAAAAAAAAAAAAAAAAAAAAACCAATGTTGAAATCACTTTCATGTATTTCACAAAACCATTGTTGAAATCACTTTCATGTATTTCACAATGCTAATCGAAACCACTTTCATGTGTTTCATAAAACAAATGTTGAAATCACTTTCATGTATTTCACAAGACTAAGGTTGAAATCACTTTCATGTATTTCACAAAAAAACCATTGTTGAAATCACTTTCATGTATTTCACAACATTAATCTGAAATCATTTTCATGTATTTCACAAGATCAATATTGAAAACACCTTCATGTTTTTCACTTGGGCGGAGTCGCTCATAAGAATTAGACCAACTGAAAAATCTGTGCATTTTTCAACACTTCCATCGTTTTTCTTTACAAAACTTACTATGCAAAGTCAAAAGAAAATTAATTTTCCAATGCCTTTGCACCGTAAGCATTGTAAAGAGGGGGCAACTGTTGTAACCCAATTTTGGATTCACCAAGATTTTCTTGAATGTTATTTTATTTCTATTATTATTTATAAAAATCCAAAAAAAATTAAGAAAAAGTTTAAAATTCAAAAATATTTTTCTCGAGTCAACCGCATCTTTCCATAAGAACCGATTCCACCGAGTCAAAACGGGTCAAACCATGTCGACCGAGTAAAAAATGAGTTTTCGGTCAAAACCATCATTTTCGGTCAAAACCGAGTCCACCGAGTCAATACGGGTCAAACCATGTCGACCGGGGTAAAAAATGAGTTTCGGGCCATTTTGGGTCAAAAGCTGTTATTTTTGGTCAAAACCTGGTTCACCGGGTTGATACCCGTCAAAAGTTTTTTCCAGTGTTTCAACATAATTTTCGGTCATTTAAAATTGATTTTTAGCGGTTGAATCGGGCTTTTTCTAATACTGATTTGAATTTTTAATTTTATCTATATAAATATTTATTATTATATATAATAAAACAAAATCAATAATTCAAAAGTTAAATTTTTTTCAACGGAGCGGTTTAATTATACAAGTAGCGGGTATGTTAATATAATTTTTTATTTAAAAGTGGATGTGAGTTGTCCCCTCTCATTGGCTATAAATAGCCAGTGATAAAGACGCCGGAGAAGGGGAAGAAAAAAAAGAAAGGAAAAACAGAGAGGAAAAATTTTACTATTCCAGGTTTTTTTACTATTTTTTCACGAGAGTAGGATATTGATTTTTTAAAAAAAACATTATAAAAAATACCAAATATATCCTAACCGTTAGATTTAATAGTGTTTAGATCTCGAACCATTGATTTAATAAGATACAATAAGGCTTACCACACCTAATTAAAACTCAAATCAATCTCGGCCCTTAAAACAATTCTCCCTTAGATCCGGTGGCGCCACGTCACACGGTGTACCAAGCTTTCGGTACACCGCGACACACCCGATCACACCTCGGCCCATCCGGACCGTCCGATCAACTTGCGAGATCCAGCCAACCGCGGCCGCAGGATCATTTCAACGGAGATCCAACGGTTCACGGCTTTTCTGCACCGGTGCACTTGTGTGCGCGTTTACACCATAGCACATCTCAGAGCCTCTCTCTCCTCTCGTCGGCGACACCCTCTCTCTCCTCCGATCTCCACTTTCCGGCCGTTTCCAGCCTCCGCACCACCACAAAAAGGTTTCTCCCCTTCTGTAAAGAAAAACCCCGGTGGTGTTCATCGTTTTCTCCGCCTCATCCGGCCGGAAAAGGGCTGCGATTTGCGTCGGCCACCGAAGCTTCAAACCGACGATTCTCCTCGTCGGCCATCAACGGCCGCCGAGACCACCGCCATCGAATCCTCGACATCAGATCTACCAGGATCGACCGTCGGTTGGACAGAAATCTCACCGGAAAATCTCGCCGCCGCCCACAGTAACCGCGCGTGTGCCACACGCGCCGCCAGTGGCATTTTCGTAATTTTCGGAGAAATTCGAGGGTATTTCAGTATTTTACCTATACAGTGACACTCAGGTAATTTTTTGGGTTTCTACTGGTATTTTTGATATTTTTTATATATATAAATACTTGTAAATTTTCTTGCATGTTGTAAAAAATACAAAAACCAAAGTCGACACGTCTCTTTTTTTTTTTAAAAAGGACCAATGTCAAAAATGTAGATACCAAATATGGATTATGTCCATTATTTCTTTTGGTAACCCAGACGTAACTCTCCTTTTTAGGGTTAAAACGTCAATATTTTAGACAAGTCTCCTAATTTTTAGGGGCTGATGTCATTTTTAACGCGTCTCCTATTTCTAAGGACCGACGTTAACCATTTAAAAAAAACAAGTTACCAATAAACCCAAAATATAATGGATTATATCCATTATTTCTTTTGGTAACCCAGACGTAACTCTCCTTTTTAGGGACAAATGTCAATATTTTAGACGAGTCTCCTAATTTTTAGGGACTGATGTCATTTTTAACGTGTCTCCTATTTTTAGGGACCGACGTTAATCATTTTAAAAAATTACAAATAAGCCCAAAATATAATCGCATTTGAATCAAACAAAAAACACACAAGTAAGGGTAACCTTTCTATTGAAAGGATGTTTTAAGGGTGGTGTCTACCTTCCCTTAATCATAACTAACCCCGTACCCGAATCTCGGGACCGGTGTCTAATTTGGGATTTCTAGTTCCCTCAAATTACTAGATGGCGACTCCAATAAAATCTTTGTTTCCCCCAATCGAGAAAAAATCCTTTTTGTTAAATAAACAACAAAAAAAGCGGGAGCCGTCGCCCGACGTCGTGTATCGACACAGTTCAAGAAAACATTGTCTACAGGCCAGTCATGGTCACTAGCAGTTTGCTCTTTCATCAACCGTTGGATCCTGCTTAGTTTTGGATATGTTGGTCATATTGAGGAGATCTTTATTTTCAATGGTGGAGATCGGGATTAAAGACTCCAACGAGAAGTTATTCATTGATGAACAAGTATATTATCAATTTTCAAGTCGGTTTGGTTTTGTTTCGATTTAGAACGATCGATCCGTTAACATGCTTTTCTTTTTTAGTATTTGTCGCATGACATAATGGTGGTTACCATCACCAGTTGGATTTGATTAGTTCTGATTGAGTTAGGAGAAACTTTAACCTTTCTAAAACTTTTGTTTAAATTAAGTTAGCAAGAATGAAAAAAATAGAAAGTGTGGTGGTTTGATTCGTGTCACCCGACTTTCAGCTGAGATTAGGGCACCCAAATGATAAAATTTAAGATTGGGTTCTTTACAAAGATTGTAGGTATGGATGTTATCTTTCAAACAATATAAACCTCGCCTAATTTGGAGTTATATAACTCCAGATATGGACTGAAAATGGAAGAAGAGCCAAATTGTCTCCTCTTTGGACAGATTGTGTTGAGTACTATAACGAATAATTTCAAGGGTGTTAAGGGCAAAATTGGGCTTTCTATCCTTCAGTAGCATTGTATAACCGTGTCTTACCTTTCCAAGGAGTCAAGCCATAGTTAAAACCGAAGTCTATAACTTTACTTACGAATAAAATGGTAAAAAGTGTTCTCGAAAGAAATTTGATCTAGGAAGTGTAATGTGGTAGTTGAAGGAAAATAATCGGAAAATGAAATTAAAACATGGCGATGAATTCATGTGAATGAGATTGCAATAGTATGAGAATGCACATTATGATAAAATTGTAAAAGGGTACTGATTGTATCTCTTGATTCTCAAACAGAAGAGATGTCTGGAGCGGGGTTGTCGGTAGTTAAAGGGACTCGGTTGATTGGGGAAACAGATAGATGCATTGCACCTTGTCTTTTCAATTTGTGTAAACTTATTGATAACTTTATTGTTTTATTGCTTTGATAAATATTAGAATGAATATGAGTACCTTATGTACATTGACGTGTATCAACTAGTTATAATATAATTGGAATGGATACGAGTACCTTACGTACATTCCAAGAATTCTAGTGAAAAGGATTATGCATGAATAGAAGTATCCTTCAAAATATTAGTGGAAAAAGAAATTGCGCAGAGCAACTTATTATTTAATATCGAATTTGATTGATAACCAATCAATACATATAAAAAATAAAAAAATACAAATAAATAGTATTATTACAACAAGAACAGCATCGATCCTAGACGAAAATGTGAGAATAAATTCGAAGACAAAGATCCACTGATTGTCCATAAACTAGAAGGACGCAAACATGGAATAGAATTTATCAGACGTGGAAACCTAACTTGCTGCAACAAAGTTTGGCTTCAGCGTTTGGTGCTATTCTGATGTGGTTTCAAGTAGGTCTTGATCATACGAAAAGGACTCCTGCATTGTTAATAAATTAGTTTGCTGAGCATGAAAAATGAATACAATAAAAGTAGTAGTTATGGAAGATGATATACAATAATACCTTATTATATATTTCATGCCATTGTTTATTCAATTCTCGACTTCTTACGGCTACGAGCTGATCCCTCCTCCATTCCAGATTTTGATTTTCTGTTATTGCAATCATTTGTGTTATGAGAAATGTTGAGAGGTTTTTTTTTTTATAATAATAAGAGGCGATGAAAAGAGGCCTTACATGTTATCGTTGAGTTGAGTACTTTCGTCCTTCTTCAGAAATTGCTTAAACCACTTCACAGAATTTTTGGCATATCGTTTCAAGTTGTTTTCGTAGTCAATGTAGAAGAGACCAAACCTTGAACCATAACCGGATCCCCATTCAAAATCATCCAAGAATGACCAAGCAAAAAACCCCTTGACATCGACACCATGGTCACTGCAAAAGTCAAGTTTTTAGAGCAGATCGGACTGAGAAAGAAAAAACTAGGACTGTTTGAAAAAGGAAGCGAGAACATGAATTTGGAAAGAGCAAACTCACTTGATAGATTTCAGAACATTGTGGAAAATGTCTTTATAATATTGCTCTCTTATGGCATCATTGAGGGCTTCCTCTAATGACGAGGAATTCACGTCATCAACTCCTAATTAAAAAAAACCAACAAATCAGTAAATCAGAGCTTCTTGACAACTATAACCATAAACACACGAGGGTTGTTTACTCTGTTCTTACCATTTTCAGTGATATATATTGTTGGATTTTCATACGCGTCCTTTATGTAATTCAAGAGATCACGAATACCCTCGGGATAAATATAAAGCCAACTTGAACCCGCCTGGGAGTTTGATTTATATATCTCAATACCAAGGGGAAAAACAGAAAGATTCTACATATCAATTACTAATTTGTTGAAACAAGAATGAAGAATCACATTCACCTGTGGGCCTATTGGGATTCCATTTCTCTCCCCTGTACGTAAAATAATATATATCAACATAAGTGAGAAAGTACTGTAGAGTTTTAGACCTTGTATTCTTCTTACTCTGAGAGTTTTTTATCATTTAATTAACAAGTAAATAAATATTTCACCTGGCCAGTTAACACGAGCATCTTCCATAAACCCAATATTTTTATAGTTAACATCCTCAACATTCTGAGCATAGTATGTCGTGTAGTAATTGACCCCAATAAAGTCATAAGATCCTCTCAGCATCTTGGATTCCTCCTCACTGAATCTAGGCAATCTTCCTCCAACGTAGTCGTGCATATTCTGTGGATAGTCACCTTTAGTTAGAGGATCCATGTACCTGCCAAAAACATAGAATTTAAGATCCTGGTTTCTTCTCCATAGAATTTAAGAATCCAAATTAATTAATGTTTGAAATTATTATATTATCCAAATCAGCTAGCAAAATGCTTACCATCCAAGCATAAAATCAAGGCTTCGTTTGGTTGCCATCCGATCACCTTTACTAGTTGAGTAAGGTTCAAACCAATGAGAAACGAGGGTTATCCCAATTTTTCCTCCTTGGCACGTCTGACGAGATTTTGTCAAAGATAAAATTAGCAGAGTCACACCGAAAACTTTGGTGAAACATGTTATGAAACGAACCACAAATTATAGCTTCAGCTTTAGCTTCTGCAAACCTGATACTTTTCCTTGTATACTTTCACAGCCGTTGCATGAGCAAGCAATAGATGATGGGTTACAATGTAAACCTCGGTGGCGCCAGAGATTTTGGGTTGGCCTGGATAATTCTCCAAAGTTGAAATTCTGCCGGGTGCCAATGTGCCCGTGTCATAGCCATTGACGCTAAACATAAAAGGCTCATTTAAAGTGATCCAGTGCTTCACTCGGTCTCCAAATCTTTGGAAGCAAAGCTCCACGAAGTCTCGGAAATCGATTCTATATGAGTTTTGAAATTATTAGATTGAAGCATGGAGGATTTAAATTAAAGTGAGATGTTTATATAATATGAATATAATTACTTACAAAATATTAGGGCTCAAGAAACCACCATATTTGTCCTCAATTGCTTGTGGAGTGTCCCAATGAAAGAGAGTTACATAAGGCTGTATACCTGTACATTTCAAAGCAAAATTAATATGAGAAAACTAAAGTGCATGTGAAACGTTTTGTATGAGAGTTTGGAAAATGCTTTTCAAATTTTCGAAATTCAAGCAAAGTAAGATTGCCCCTGCATTTACCATGGCCACTTCAAGATTCTTATTTTTAGTCGGTAACATTATTATGAAACACAGTCATGGAGGAAAAGGAAAGGGTTATAACCATTTTTTATGAGCTCATCGATGAGATTGTTGTAAAACTGGATCCCTTCTTCGTTTATTCCAGCACTTAGTCTGCCATCTGATGAATTCAATTCGATTATTGAAAAATCAAAGTAAGGAAAAATGTGGGACTTCGAAATTCGAGACGCGTCCCATCCTCGTGAATTAAAAAGGAATGAGATGTAGGGTAAAAACAAAAGAAAACACTTACGTGGTAATACCCTAGACCAAGAAATAGAGAATCTGAAAGCATCCATTCCCATTCCCCTCATTCTTTGCACATCTTCCTATTACATTTTGTGTGTAAAATATATCAACAAGTGTAATGGTGATCAGATCCACAAAAGGCAACTAAAAGAAAAATAAGATGAACATCGTACCTTATAGCGATTATAGAAATCAACTGCCACCTTTGCATTGCTATGGTCACTTATCCTCTCTGCAATTTTTCAGAATTTGTTCTTAGATTCCTTTGAATTTGATAAAAATCATATTTACATCTTTAATTTGCACGCACTTTCTCCCCCTAACCCCAAAAGTCACCTTCTTTCTTTCCTTTTTCTCTCTTCTTTTGGATTTAATAGACAAATTAATACACTATGGTTTCAGGCAGGCCATCAACATGCTGGCAGGTGACTCCTTGAGAGATTTATATTCGTTGTTTTAGTTAGGAAAGCATTGTAACGAACTCCTGCATTGAATAAAGAGATACCTGGATGCTCCTCGATGAAGGTGTCCCATATATTCGGCCCTTTGCCTCTCCTGTTTGTTTCACCTTCAAACTGCATATAATTTAAACGTTATCAGAGACCAAACAATTGAGGCGTTTCTCTCTTCCACCAGAGTACTTGAAGCAATGTTGTACCTGGTAAGCTGACGAAGAAGATCCAAAAACGAAACCATCTGGGAAAGAATTACGACTCAACTGGGCAATACTTCCCATGATATACACTAAGTCTTAACCTTAAAAAAAAAAGGGGAGCAAAAAAGTTGTTGGGTGATCAGAATAAAGAATGTATAGTGAGATAGCAGTGAAAAATAAATAAATGAACGTATGAAGTATGGATTTTGTAAGAACATCGACATGCCAGAGCCTATTTATAGGCATCATTTTGAAAGGTTATTCTCAACAACCAAGGATAATTGTGGTCAATTATTATTATTTGTTTCAATTGACCGATCAATGAAAATTCAATTTGGAACTTCTAATTGGATAAGGATATTTGTCATTTGAGGAATTCATGGTGTTCAAACAAGCTCCAAACTTAAGATTCCGTGCTCTAATTGCACTGTGAAGCCTAGCAATTGTACTTGAAGCTTGCTGAGAAAATTCAGCTACCGGATCGTCAACACAAGAATTTTCAACGACTTTAATTTTCTTGTCTGATGGCAATGAAGCCAAGCGAAAGTTGACGGGTTTCCAGCCCAAGAAGAGTTTTTAAATGATATGTTGACCTTTCGCATTCAGACATGAAGGATATTCCGAGCTACAAAAAAACATTACCAATCACGTGCTAGAAATTTTGCATGAAACAATTTTCATTTCCTGACGCTGAATCAGCCAAGTCAAGCACAATACATGATCTTTAACCAAAAGCCTAGGAGAGTAACCAATTACGATCAATCTCTAAGATGACCTTTCTTCAATCCCAAACTGACAGCCATCTCTAAATCGTGCAAGAAATGCTTTGAAGCGATCAACAAGTCATCAGCCTGGAATTCATTTGGCTTTGAAGCCATCAACTAGTCATCAGCCTGGAATTCAATTTTACAGCTGTCTGGAATTTATTTTCCAAGAAAGTTTATCCGCGCGAAAACTTGAAATTGATTAGGAGAAAGAAACCTGTGTAACTAAAGTTTCTAACTGGGAATTTCAACCAAAAGGCCAAACGTTGAATGGTAAGATAAAAAATCACATCCCAATTATAGATCTTGGACTCGAAGATAACTCGATTGCGAACTAGCTAGATAGATCAATAAAAGTCTTTGCATAGAAGAATAATATCCCGACACTGAAAATTGCCTCTCATCGACCTGTACCATTCTTGAAGATTTTGTTTAGGGTCCCTAGATAGACAACTTAAACACCAGAACCAATGCATGAATCTACCCTAAAAATTCCCCGAAATAGTACAGTGATTGAATAGATGATTACTAGTCCAAATCTCCTCACAATAAAAAGGAAAACGAGCATCCTCATAATTAACAATCCCCCTCTCAGCTAAAAAACCCCTTAGCGTTGAGACTAGCATTAAGCAGGAGCCATATGAACACATCAATTTTAGGAGGTGCAAAACCTTTCCAAAGCAAAACAAAAAAAGAAGGAGCCCCTGAAGCAGACATGCTATCTAGAAATTTGCAACACTGAATAAGTGTTGGAACTATCAAATTTACATGCCTTACTATCTTCACCTCCAGAAAAAACTAAACCACGCTCCACCCCTGCAATTAAAATTTCCCGCGTACAGAGCTCGCGAGACCTCAGATTCCTCCTCCAAGTCAAGCTCACCGAATTATCAATCGGGCTATACACATTTGCATGGCTAACTAATTGCTGCGGAGAAAGATTAAATAGTCTAGGAAATAAATTATGAAGAGGAGCTGGAGTACCTAGCCAAGAATCGATCCAAGACCAAATGTTACTGTCATCACCTACCTTGAACCCAATGCTTGAATTAAGTCGAATGGCTATGCTTTCTCTTGTGGAGAAAGTCAAAACAATGCCACGCCAGGTTGGAGAAAGAGAAACCGCAAAACACAGGAAGCCCATTCTTGTGGCGTGCACGGCGTCGATTGGCAGATATGTCTCCAAAGTGTGTTGGAAAGGGGTTTTGGATTTAATCATAAAATTATGATTATAAGATTCAGGAGTCGCAACCTAGTATTATGGTCGTTAGAAAACCTAATGGTTTGCGAGAGTCCGGGTAAGGGATTGGTTGTGCAAGGGGAAGACGTATCACGCCTAGCGCACCCTCCCTAAGGTAAGCTCCATTGTTATTTGATTGTTATTCTAAGTCGCATTTTTGTTCATTGGTCTTGTTTAAGGTTACATGTAGATCTCCCTTCATGAGCAAGTCTCTACCTTATCGGGTTAAATCTTGACAATTCTAATGGGATATTTTGTATTTTGATCAAACCCTAATAGATAATCATAAACCGGTTATGATATCCATTTTTTATATTTTAAATCATGATAAATATGATTTTTATCTCTCTATAGAAAATATGGATGAAAAACTTTTAGGATTTGGCCGTATGCACAAAGACAAAATAGTTTTTTTTTAATTTTTTTGGAAAGAGAAAATTAATTTGAATTTTTTTTATTTTCAAATTTGTTTATAAAGAAACATTTCAGAGAAAACCGGGTATTTTATAATGTAAGTCTAAAGCCTGATATTATGCAAAATAGTTGGAAAAACATGCGAGAGGCCCACATATATTTTTCAAATGCCCTTTGGAATTATTGAAATTTTCTCTTTTTTTAAAAAAATATGTTTTAATATTACTTTATTTTATGATGAAATATATATTGGATTAGACCCAGCTCAGTCATCTGGGCTCGGACGAAACAGGTCCAGCCCGACTCAGTCGGGTTAGGTCGATTGCGGCTCAACAACCTTTCTCTCTCTTTTTTTGGGTTGGGCCAGACCTAGTCATCCGGGCTTGGCTGAAACAGGTTCAACCCATTGTTGTTAATGGCATTTTTCCATTTGCATGCAAAATGTATTGTGCATGCAAATGGCTATGACGAGGGGGTTTGGAGAAGAAAAGGAAGAGGAAAGCTTGCCTAGCCATAGGAGAAAAGTTGTTGGCGGCATTCATGGTGGTGGAGGGAAGTCTAGAGAGTGGTTGGTGGTAGTACCAACGGCGGAGAAAGAGGGGAAAGGTTGACAAAAAACCAACACTAGGGAAAAGGGCTATTTTTCCCCAACTTTGGCCTCTTATTTCCTTATGCTCAATGCCTAGAATTCACCCCTATTTATAGAGAGTGGAAGAGGAACTTTTTGTTTTTATTGAGGACAAATCTTGGCCCTTGATTCAAGCGAAAAGATCCCAACCGTTGGATCAAAGGTGTCATCATGACTTGTAAAAATTCCTCAGAAAAGCTAGTTGGGTTGGCCATTTAGAGGCAACATCATGGCGGATGTAAGGGCAATAAACAGGCACGATTTATGCTTTGGGGTATAGTACAATGTCAAGCCATCATTGTGGTGTATGGTTTGTTTGATTTGGTTGCGAGATGAAATGTTAAATGCCCCTGAAAAGTAGACACCTGAGTAGTTTTTTTGGGCAAGAAAAAAAAGATGATGACTAGGATGGTTAACTTCACCGTTTGGATTTGATTAGTTCTAATTGAGTTAAAAGGAACTTTAACCTTGCTGAAACTTTTGTTTAAATTAAGTTAGTAAGAATAAAATAAATGGAAAGTGTGGTGGCTTGATTTGTGTTTAACCATCAAAAGCAAGCTAATTATGATTTAAATTGAAGAAAATGCTTAGCGTCTTTCCTTAGGCATGTTCAGCTAGATTATTGGTAAGGAAAATGAAATGGTAGACATGACGTACATGTGTTGCTGTTAAATGCATGACTTAATGAAAAAGTGAGGACTAGATTATGGGGGCAAGGAATGAGAAATAGAGGCAAGCCACTTATAAAAAGGACCTTGTGACAAATATGGATTCTAAAGAAGTTGGATAGGCTAAATTGGTAGTAGAAACATGGATAAGTGATGATGATATATATAAACCTTAGGATATTAATGTAAAAACAAGTTAATAGTAGGAAAAGTGAGATATTGGTTGTCCAATCCATGTATTGGGATCGAGCAGTTTGGTCACCCAACTTCAGCTAAGGTCAGGGGCACCCAAATGATAAATTTAATATTTGTTTCTTAATAAAGGTTATAGATATGGATGTTATCTTTTAAAAAAAACTAACCGCGCTTAATTTGGAGTTATAGAACTCTAGATAACGACTGAAAATGGAAGACGGGTCAAACTGTCTCGTACAGGACATATTATGTTGAGTGCTATATATAACGGATAATTTCAAGGGTCTTAAGGGCGCAGAACTGGGCTTTCTATTCTTCAATAAAGTTGTAGAACCGTGTCTTACCTTTCCAAGGTGTCGAGCCACATTTAAAACCAAAGTCTATAACTTTACTTATGAATAAGATGGTAAACAATGCTCTCCAAAAAAACTGACATAAGGAGTGTAATGATGTAGTTGAAGGAAAATAATCGAAAAATAAAATTAAAAGATGGCAATGAGTTCATGTGAATGAGATTGCAATAGTATAAGAATGCTGATTGTGATAAAATTATAAGAGGGTATTCATTGTATCTCTTAATTCTTAAACGAAGAGATACCTGGAGTAGGGTCATCGGTAATTGAAGGGACTAGGTCGGTTGGGGAAACAAATAGGTGCATCGCACCTTATCTTTTCAATATGTGTAAACTTATTGATAAATATTATAATTTATTGTTTTATTGCTTTGATAAATATTGGAATGAATATGAGTACCTTGCGTACATTGATGTGTATCAACTAGTTCTCGATATAATTGGAATGGATACGAGTATGTTGCATACATTGATATGTATAAACTTGTGATGATATTAATTGAATGAATAAGAGTACCTTGCATGCATTGGTATGGATCTAATTAATTATGATAATGTTTGAATGAACATGTGTATCTTGCGTACAATGATATGGATCAAGTTAGTTAGGATAATGTTTAAACAAACATGAGTACACTATGTGCATTTCTATGTATCAAATTAATTATGTTATTATTAGAATGGATGTGAGTACCTTGCTTACATTGATAGGTATTGAATTAGCCATGATAACTTTGGAATACACGTGATTATCTTACATATCTCGGTATGGATTGGGCATACAGAATCACTCGGAGATTATTATTATTTGTTTCGATTGACCGATCAATGAAAATTCAATTTCGAACTTCTAATTGGATAAGGATACTTGTCATTTGAGGAATTCATGGTGTTGAAACAAGCAACCGGATCGTCAACATAAGAATTTTCAACGACTTTAATTTTCTTGTCTGATGGCAATGAAGCCAAGCGAAAGTTGACGGGTTTCCAGCCCAAGAAGAGTTTTTAAATGATATGTTGACCTTTCGCATTCAGACATGAAGGATATTCCGAGCTACAAAAAAACATTACCAATCCCAAACTGATCTTTAACCAAAAGCCTAGGAGAGTAACCAATTACGATCAATCTCTAAGATGACCTTTCTTCAATCCCAAACTGACACCATCTCTAAATCGTGCAAGAAATGCTTTGAAGCGATCCACTAGTCATCAGCCTGGAATTCATTTGGCTTTGAAGCCATCAACTAGTCATCAGCCTGGAATTCAATTTTACAGCTGTCTGGAATTTATTTTCCAAGAAAGTTTATCCGCGCGAAAACTTCAACTTGATTAGGAGAAAGAAACTGCGTTTTGCTTCTATGGAATTCAAGCATCCTCTTCAAGCCTCCAGCGAATTCCTTAACAATTAGCGGTATTAGATTACCATTTTTATCATTCTATCCCCCATTACCTAGGCACGATTAAACACAGAATACATTATTGAGATTTAAGCAAAATTATTCATAGTGTCTCAAGTTCACGTAATTATTGTCATTGTACTTTATTATTGAGATTTCCGAAATATTAAGTAACGTGTGCTAGGATAGGAAATATTGCATTACTAATGTGTTGACTTGTCATGTGTAGTATGCAATACCGTAACACATATATTAAAATATCCAGTTTTTATCAAAACATTGCAAAAAACTATAAAACAAAAAAATATATCATATTTTCATGCATACGGCCAAGTCTCTCAAAGGATAAAAAAATTATATCGTATTTTCATACAAAAAAAATTCAAAATATATTTTTGCATGTATCTTGAGCTTTAATAACTAGTTTATTAAAGCCAGGAGAACTAGCTAGGTCAATATTTCAAAAAAAACAAAAAAAATATATATTTTTTTAGTATATGGGATTACAAACTTATACGTGAGACGTATTCCCGATATTAAATGGGTAGTTCTTTTATGTATAGACATTACAATGGTCAGGATTTACCCGATAAGATAAAAATCTTCATACTGAGGAGGACTTTTCTTCAACCTTAGGCGGACCAATAATTAGAAAGCACGACAAAACCTTAGCTTTTATCGACAATCAAACAATACAACTTACCTTAGGTAAGGCATATTTGGGGTGCTAATACCTTCCCTTTACGCAATCAGTCCCGTACCCGATTTCTAAGACCACTTAGGGTTTCAAGTGACAAAAATACTAGGTGGTGACTCCCATTCCCTCATTCCACCGACAAAAGACAAGAATTCCTTGCCTATCCCATTTTTCGATTACTAAAACCTAAAGTGGAGGCAATTTCACCGCGACGCCGCACATGTGTGGCAATATCAATGGGTCGCATTGGTATCGACAACTATTTATGGTGTGATTAGCTACTCCAAGTAAGGAGGTTAATGATGTCAAGGGTTCTTGACATCAAGCAACTTTGATAATAAACTAGATATGACTAATAATTGATTAATTATTCCGGGGTAGGAATAGTAATGAAATCAATTGCTTGTATTGATATCGGCACTTGAATTGAATTGATTAGTCTAACCCAATATTTGAAGACTAATGATACCAATGAGATTCATTAGTATCGGCAATTACATTCCGAAAAATAGGAGAGAAAATATTGATTAATTATTCGAAAGAATGAGATAAGATAATGATACCAAGAGAGGAATATCTTGGTATCAAGTGAGAATTGATTCATAAGAATACGGTGTTTGAAACTATTGAGTTGTGTTGAGATTTCCAAGATAAAATTATTATCGGCTATTATGGAAGGAGACCTATTGAATAAAATGATGTCAAGCCACACTATAAACCGAAATCTATAACTTTACTTACGAATAAAATGGTAAACAATGCTCTCCGATGAAAACTGATGTAAGGAGTGTAATGAGGTAGTTGAAGGAAAATAATGGAAAAATGAAATTAAAAGATGGAAATGAATTCATGTGAATGAGATTGCAATAGTATACAAATGCACATTGTGATAAAATCATAAGAGGGTATTGATTATATCTCTTGATTGTCAAACGAAGAGATGCCTAGAGTAAGGTCATTGGTAGTTGAAGGGACTAGGTCGGTTAGGGAAACAAGTAGGTGCATCGCACCTTGTCTTTTCAATATGTGTAAACTTATTCATAAAGTTCCGAATTTAATGTTTTATTGCTTTGATAAATATTGGAATGAATATGAGTACCTCGAGTACATTGATGTGTATCAACTACTTGATATATAATATGGATGCGAGTACCTTGCGTACATTGATATGTATCAAACTTGTGATGATATTACTTGAATGAATAAGAGTGCCTTGCATGCATTGGTAAGGATCCAATTAATTATGATAATGTTTGAATGAACATGTGTACACCGTCGCACGTATGCGGCGTCGCCGGCGAAAACATCCACCCTCAAAATCTTATCTTATCTATAAAGTATCTGGCAAAACGGGGAGACAAGGTATTCTTGTCTTTTATTAGTGGAAAAATGGAATGGGAGACGCCACCTGGTATTTTGATCATTAGGAACCCTAACTGGTCTCGAGAGATCGGGTGCGGGACCGGTTGCGTAAAGGGAAGGTATTAGCACCCCAAATACGCCCTACCTAAGGTAGGCTGCATTGTTTTATTGTCCGATAAAACCTAAGGTCATGTCATGTTTTCTAGTTGTTGGTCCACCTATGGTTTAAGAAAAGTCCTCCTCGGTAAGGAGATCTTTATCTTATCGGGTAATTCGATGCCAACAAAAGAATTTAATATCAAGAATACGCCTTACGTATAAGGTCGCAACCCCGGATATTAAAAGAAAACAAAATATTTTTTTTGGAATTTTTGAAATATTGGCCTAGTTCTCACGACTTTAATAAACTAGTTATTAAAGCCAAAATGCATGCTAATACATATTTTTGAAATTTTCTTTGTTGTATGAAAATACAATATGATTTTATTTTTATTTTTTTGTTTTTGAGAGATTTGGCCGTATGCATGAAAACAAAACATTTTATTTTATTTTATTTGTTTGGATGAAAACCAGGTATTTAAAACCGGATTTGTATCTTTATAGTATAAAAATACAAACCAATATTGATCAAAATGCAGTAAAATATTTGCGGAAAATCACAGATTCTTGTAGTTTCTTGTGTTTTCTCTCTGTTTCTGTGTTTTAGACTAACATGCGTCAATTCTTGTACAGACAGAGAAAGGAAATAAGCATACCTGGTTCTGAAGAAAGTGGAGCCTATGGTGGTGGTGGCTTACTCTGTTGTTTCCTTCGTTCTGGAAAAGAAAGAGCAGATGGTGGCTCAACTCCTCTGTTAGTGTTGCGTTTTCTGCCCGTCCTCGGTTCCTCTGTTAGTTTCGCCTCCTCTCTGTTTCTCTCTTATCCTGCTCACTCCCTCTGCCTCTCTCTTCTTTACACTCTCTTCCCACTGTTTTTTTGTTTCTGCTGTCTCGTTCTCCCCTCTCTTCTCTTTTTTCTCCCCCCCCCCCCCCCTGTCTCGTACCTCCTTCCCCCTAGTCTCGTCCTTTTTCTCTCCTTTTATAGCCAAAACTGCATGCCTTTTTTTTTATAATGAAAACGTTCGGGACCATTATTGCAGTGGTAAGGGTAGAGAGATAGTAGCTGTGAAATGTTCCCCATAATCAGCGGCATATGTTGCTGAAACGGTTCCTGTTTGCTGAATCGGTGAATAGTGCCTCTGTAACGGCACCGTTTTGCCACTTTTAAATGATATTTCTGATTTGGTCCTTGGATATTTTTACAATTTTGTAATCAAGCTCCCCGGAAAAGTTGTAATTGGATCCCTTGATTGTAGCGCCTTTTCCGATTTGTCCTTGGTTTCGGATTGTTTCAATTAAGTCCCTAATTGGCCATCAAACTTCAATAATTATGCAATTAAGTCCTTGATTTGACCAAATTAACTCTTCAAAATTATAATTGGACCCCGGAACTTTAATTTCCTCCAATAAAAGCCTAAATTGACTTAAAAATCAATTTTTCTTACAATCCAACCCTCCATAAATTCAATTACACCTTAGATAAAATTTAAATGAGTTCATAAACATCTCGATTTTAGACTTTTCTTCCTCAACTTGAATTTTCTTTGTCAACAAGGCTTCCATCAGTCAAAAATATCTTGTCCAGTTTCAACCTTTTGTATTTTTGAACCTCCTCAACCAATTTTGGCCTTTTTTCGGCATTCCATCATCCTTTTCTCGCTCCAATTATTTTTTTTGTATTTTTTTTATTTTTGTGTGGGAACCCAAAAATGGGTAACAACATGTACCTTCGGTACAACGATATGGATCAATTAATTATGATAATATTTGAATGAACAAAAAAAAATGATGGATAATTTTGGATCAAAGGGTTAAATTGAGAAGAAAAATTAAATTCACCAAATAATTAAAAGAAGAAACCAATAAAAGAATGAGTAATAATTTTTTTAAAAAAATATCTAAGGATGAAAATGAAAACAATTAAAAGAATACGAAGGGCAAGAAAAAACTTAAGAAACAAAAAAAAACAAGGATAAAATTGAAAAAAAATAAAAAAAACTACAAAAAAACTAACGACAAAAATTATAAATAAAAAGAACATTGATCGTCACCGAAATAACCGCAACTAATATACTACCCCGAAATCTTAAATGGCTAGTGCGAATTTTAGTGGAGAAAAGAGGGAAAAAAATTGTGAATCTAATGAGACACAGAGAAATGAGGTTCTTAACCGGCAAATTCGGCCACTTTAGTACTATAACCGCCAAATCCCCTTGAATTTAAGGATTATTTCAAAGAGACCCTACATTTTGCATCCTCGGGAATTAATTATGTTCCATGTCAAAGAATCATCTCAACCCAATAGCTTAAGTCGTTAGGTGAGGTATCACGATATGATTTATATTATTCTCTAACATAGGTATTATTTATTTACTTTTCACTTGGTCTTGATAAATTTCAGTTTGACTATGCATTCCTCGAATTCTAGTGAAAAGGATTATGCATGAATAGAAGTATCCTTCAAAATATTACAGGAAAAAAGAAATTGCGCAGAGCAAGTTATTATTTAATATCGAATTTGATTGATAACCAATCAATACATATAAAAAATAAAAAATAAATACAAATAAATGTTATTATTACAACAAGAACAGCATCGATCCTAGACGAAAATGTGAGAATTAATTCGAAGACAAAGATCCACTGATGTCCACAAACTAGAAGGTCGCAAACATGCATGGAATAGAATTTATCAGACGTGGAAACCTAACTTGCTGCAACAAAGTTTGACTTCAGCGTTTGGTGCTATTCTGATGTGGTTTCAAGTAGGTCTTGATCATACGAAAAGGGCTCCTGCATTGTTAATAAATTAGTTTGTTAAGCATGAAAAATGAATACAATAAAATTAGTAGTTATGGAAGAAGATATACAATAATACCTTATTATATTTCATGCCAATATATGTTTAATCAATTCTCGACTTCTTACGGCTACGAGCCGATGCCTCCTCGTAGGGAATTCCGACCGGTGATGTTCGATATTTGCCCATTAGAGGCTAAGCACACCGACACAATATTTAACGTGGTTCGGCAAACCGCCTACATCCACGGGAGAAGCCATTGCATTATATAGGGAGAGAACAAGATTTACAACAATAGAGGAGGAGGAATTATCCCCTCTTTAGCAACTCTCAACCTCACTCTATTTCTCTCTTCTCGGTGCCGCAATGGCAGCCTCTTCGCTGGCTGCCTTGGCAGCCCACTCTCTCCTACATCTCTCACATCTTTGGCTCTACTTTCCTTCTCTTAACTCTCTCATTTAGCTCTCAACCGTATGCCTCTATTTATAGGCATCCATGGCAGCCTTCTCTTGCTCTTGTGTCAACAATGGTGGCTGCCAATTCCAGCTCTTCTTCAACAAAGGTGGCTGCCAACTCCAGCTCTTCTTCAACAATGGTGGCTGCCAACCTTTGACATCTTGGATGAGTGCACATGGTTGGTGCAACTCCAGCTGCAGCTGCTGCAATTGTCAATGGTTGTTGCACATTAATGGCAACCAACCCAACAATCACCCCCTTTGCCATTCATGTGGGGCAACTGTCATCTTGCTTCTTCAAGACACGCTTGCATCCCGCAGCTCTTCGAAGCTTACCATTCCGAGAGCGTCGTGGCCAAGTTTCCGGGTACTTGCCAAACCTTTCAATCACCAGAGTCATCCAAGCACCCCTTTGCTCACTCCAAAGGATCACTTCAACCAGATGGTTTGTCATATCTCATCTAAAGAGTGTTTAACGCTTGTCTCTGGAACAACATCCCCCTTCAAGCATATCAACCATGCTTGGCCCAAAATGATTTATCAAGCCTTACACCAAGGCTTACAACACCCCCTCAAACGGATATTCACAAGTGCGACAGGTCATTGAGTATTTTAATGTGATCACGAGCTCACCACTCTTCCAAGAGTCTACTCATCCTGGAGTTGCGTCTGCCCTCTGTTCCTCCCTAGGAACCACGCCTTACTTCTCCGTGAGTCTCCCACTCTTAGTCTCAAGAGTCCAGGTAGCTCTCCACCTTAAACCATGGGGACAGACCCCATTAAAGGTTGATCCATCTCTATCTTCATACTCGAGTATTACAATGTCATTTCGAGCTCACCACCTTGACAAGAGTCAACTTATTCCGGAACTCCGCGCATGCCCTCTCGCTCCTTCATAGCGATCGCGTCTTAATGCTCCACAAGTCATCCACTTATTTTTCAAGGCAAATGTCTTCTAGCTCATTGATTTTTAGCATGGGGCAATATCCATGAAAGTCAATCCCGCATTTGTCTCCATACTCATCATTGGCTATACACTGTCCACTTATACCAGCCATCACATTGGCTCGGGGCATTCGAACTTGGACTCATATCATGGTCCTCACACCTTCTCCCGAGGTGTCTCCGCCTGTCGTCATGAGACGGTCCGAACTTGGACTCATATCATGGTCCTCACACCTTCTCCCGAGGTGTCTCCCCTTGTCGCCATGAGACGGTCCGAACTTGGACTCATATCATGGTCCTCACACCTTCTCCCCGAGGTGTCTCCGCCTGTCGCCATGAGACGGTCTCGAACTTGGACTCATATCATGGTCCTCACACCTTCCATCCGAGGTGTCTCCGCCCGTCGTCATGAGACGGCTCGAACATGGACTCATATCATGGTCCTCACACCTTCCATCCGAGGTGTCTCCGCCCGTCGTCATGAGACGGTCGAACATGGACTCATATCATGGTCCTCACACCTTCTATCCGAGGTGTCTCCGCCCGTCATCATGAGACGGTCGAACTTGGACTCATATCCCGGTCCTCACACCTTCTCGTTTGAGGTGTCTCCACCGTCGTCATGAGACGGTCCGAACATGGACTCATATCATGGTCCTCACACCTTCTCCCCGAGGTGTCTCCGCCTGTCGTCATGCGACGGGCTGAACTTGGACTCATATCATAGTCCGCACACCTTCCATCCGAGGTGTCTCCCGCCCTGTCATCATGAGCCGGTCTGTACTTGGGCTCCTTTCATGGCCCACACACCTTCTTGCCTGAGGTGTCTCTGCTCGTCGTCATGCGGCGGTTTGTACTTGGGCTCGTTTCATGGCCCACACACCTTCTTGCCTGAGGTGTCTCCGTCCGTCATGAAGCGGTCACATCCTCCTTCATCGGGGATGTCTCCAAGTGACTCTAAGATTCTTTACCACCATGTGGACTTGAGAGAGATCACGCCACCGATCACATAGAAAGAGAGAGTTGCGGTGCACTCTTCGCAATCCTCCATCTCATTTTCTATGTTTGGAGCTTCTATGCCTTTCGCTTGATAGCTCCACCCACACCAACTCTCTTTGGTGTTTTCGCCTTTCATCGGCGATCGCACCCCCTTAATTAGGTGCTTCTGCAACAGCTCATCTTTCCATCCTTGCATGCATTGGAAAGGTCCTCGCTTGTTGCCTTTATCAAGAGCACAAGAGACTTCCTGTTGTACAACTTTTTCACACAGTCTACGCTCCGAGCTTCATCCGGGAACTCTTCTTCTCCTTGCATCTCGTTGTCTCATTACAAGTACCTCATTGGATCCTTCGGGTACTCCCGCACAATCTCCGTGTGCTCTCATACAATTTTGGTTCTCCAGATTTCTCCCTATTCTTTGCTTTTATGTTTGACAAGCGGCTCATCCTGTCACAACATCTCGTCCAAGTCAAAATAGGGTGCCAATCTTTATCTCCTTGTGTATTTCTCTTCCATTATCGGGGTCTTCATCAATTCTCCCTTCGAGAAATTACGGTCACCGAATCTAACTTCTTTGGAGAAATCACCACTCCATCGGATCCTTGAACATACGGAACCCAACTTTGTTCCTTTGTGCCATCATCTTGCTAGTCTTCAACAGTTTCATTACAAACTGTTATATATACAAAAATAGTACCGTGTGGATGATCCTTCAACTAAGCAAGTTCCCGGGAAAGATTTGGAGGGGTCACACCTGGTCCCGCTTTAAAACCCAATCTCCTAGACAGAACTTCTTAGAACGTATCTATCCACCGTATCGCCTTTTCATATATACAACCATTTGCTAGCTTTGTTGCGGCTTTCCTTTACAAGTGATCCGGGGTATCCCGGTTTTATACCCGATTTCTCAAAATCCGGCGAGACTACCAGTTCTTAGATTCGTCAAGATTGGTCTTTATCAATTTCCACTCTCCACCTCAAATCGTCCACATGATCGGGTGTCCGAGTATCCCAATTTTGCCTTCCTTCAAGGCAATTAAAATTTCTCCCCACTTAGCGAGTTCAAGCACATGTAATTGGGCAAACATGTGTGATTTCTTCTTCTTCATCTCCACCGACCACCATGATGACCTTCGATGCCTCTTCATCGAGCAATCTCTTTCAATAATTCACCACCACCATTTTCAGTCTCAATCGCAATGATCGGATTGTACCATTGCATCCGGAACGATCAAATTAGCTGGAAACAAGTCCGAAATCATCCAAATCGCATTTCGTACGGCTAAGATTTGATCAAAACAATTCTCGGCCCGATTAACGGCCCGCATTCAATCTCGGATCCGGTTGCATGTAGACTCGCCGCACGTAATCTTCTCCCTCGGCTCGCGGCTCGGCTCGGCTCAACTTGGCTTGGCTCGCGGCCGATGACGTGGCGGAGTGGGTCCCACTATGCCGACCGGGCCGCCGACATGCATGCCACCGTACATGCCGATGTCACAATTACATCGGGATGACGTCATCCCCGGCATGTCTACCGTACATGCCGACATCATCTTTATCGGGTCGGCCACATGGGTCGGGTCAACCGGGTATACGGGTCGGGTCAACCCATCCAGGCGAAGAAGACGCGTGGGGCAAGTTTTTGACGTCCGATTTCGACGCCGTTTTCACCAGTGGCTTCGTCTCTTCCTCCTCTACACAGTGGTATGGTCAAAATACAATTTTGACAACTTTTATTTTTGAGCAAAAATCAAACACCACTTCAAACCATATGCTCTGATACCAATTGTAGGGAATTCCGACCGGTGATGTTCTGATATTTGCCCATTAGAGGCTAAGCACACTGACACAATATTTAACGTGGTTCGGCAAACCGCCTACATCCACGGGAGAAGCCATTGCATTATATAGGGAGAGAACAAGATTTACAACAATAGAGGAGGAGGAATTATCCCCTCTTTAGCAACTCTCAACCTCACTCTATTTCTCTCTTCTCAGTGCTGCAATGGCAGCTACTGCTGGCTGCCTTGGCAGCCCACTCTCTCCTACATCTCTCACATCTTTGGCTCTACTTTCCTTCTCTTAACTCTCTCATTTAGCTCTCAACCGTATGCCTCTATTTATAGGCATCCATGGCAGCTTCTCTTGCTCTTGTGTCAACAATGGTGGCTGCCAATTCCAGCTCTTCTTCAACAAAGGTGGCTGCCAACTCCAGCTCTTCTTCAACAATGGTGGCTGCCAACCTTTGACATCTTGGATGAGTGCACATGGTTGGTGCAACTCCAGCTGCAGCTGCTGCAATTGTCAATGGTTGTTGCACATTAATGGCAACCAACCCAACATCCTCCATTCGAGATTTTGATTTTCTGTTATTGCAATCATTTGTGTTATGAGAAATGTTGAGAGGTTTTTTTTATAATAATAAGAGGAGATGAAAAGAGGCCTTACATGTTATCGTTGAGTTGAGTACTTTCGTCCTTCTTCAGAAATTGCTTAAACCACTTCACAGAATTTTTGGCATATCGTTTCAAGTTGTTTTCGTAGTCAATGTAGAAGAGACCAAACCTTGAACCATAACCGGATCCCCATTCAAAATCATCCAAGAATGACCAAGCAAAAAACCCCTTGACATGGACACCATGGTCACTGCAAAAGTCAAGTTTTTAGAGCAGATCGGACTGAGAAAGAAAAAACTAGGACTGTTTGAAAAAGGAAGCGAGAACATGAATTTGGAAAGAGCAAACTCACTTGATAGATTTCAGAACATTGTGGAAAATGTCTTTATAATATTGCTCTCTTATGGCATCATTGAGGGCTTCCTCTAATGACGAGGAATTCACGTCATCAACTCCTAATTAAAAAAAACCAACAAATCAGTAAATCAGAGCTTCTTGACAACTATAACCATAAACACACGAGGGTTGTTAACTCTGTTCTTACCATTTTCAGTGATATATATTGTTGGATTTTCATACGCGTCCTTTATGTAATTCAAGAGATGACGAATACCTTCGGGATAAATATAAAGCCAACTTGAACCCGCCTGCGAGTTTGATTTATATATCTCAATACCAAGGGGAAAAACAGAAAGATTCTACATATCAATTACTAATTTGTTGAAACAAGAATGAAGAATCACATTCACCTGTGGGCCTATTGGGATTCCATTTCTCTCCCCTGTACGTAAAATAATATATATCAACATAAGTGAGAAAGTACTGTAGAGTTTTAGACCTTGTATTCTTCTTACTCTGAGAGTTTTTTATCATTTAATTAACAAGTAAATAAATATTTCACCTGGCCAGTTAACACGAGCATCTTCCATAAACCCAATATTTTTATAGTCAACATCCTCAACATTCTGAGCATAGTATGTCGTGTAGTAATTGACCCCAATAAAGTCATAAGATCCTCTCAGCATCTTGGATTCCTCCTCACTGAATCTAGGCAATCTTCCTCCAACGTAGTCGTGCATATTCTGTGGATAGTCACCTTTAGTTAGAGGATCCATGTACCTGCCAAAAACATAGAATTTAAGATCCTGGTTTCTTCTCCATAGAATTTAAGAATCCAAATTAATTAATGTTTGAAATTATTATATTATCCAAATCAGCTAGCAAAATGCTTACCATCCAAGCATAAAATCAAGGCTTCGTTTGGTTGCCATCCGATCACTTTCACTAGTTGAGTAAGGTTCAAACCAATGAGAAACGAGGGTTATCCCAATTTTACCTCCTTGACACGTCTGACGAGATTTTGTCAATGATAAAATTAGCACGGCCACACAGGAAACTTTGGTGAAATATGTTATGAAACGAACCACAAATTAATTATAGCTTTAGCTTTTGCAAACCTGATACTTTTCCTTGTATACTTTCACAGCCGTTGCATGAGCAAGCAATAGATGATGGGTTACAATGTAAACCTCGGTGGCGCCAGAGATTTTGGGTTGGCCTGGATAATTCTCCAAAGTCGAAATTCTGCCGGGTGCCAATGTGCCCGTGTCATAGCCATTGACGCTAAACATAAAAGGCTCATTTAAAGTGATCCAGTGCTTCACTCGGTCTCCAAATCTTTGGAAGCAAAGCTCCACGAAGTCTCGGAAATCGATTCTATATGAGTTTTGAAATTATTAGATTGAAGCATGGAGGATTTAAATTAAAGTGAGATGTTTATATAATATGAATATAATTACTTACAAAATATTAGGGCTCAAGAAACCACCATATTTGTCCTCAATTGCTTGTGGAGTGTCCCAATGAAAGAGAGTTACATAAGGCTGTATACCTGTACATTTCAAAGCAAAATTAATATGAGAAAACTAAAGTGCATGTGAAACGTTTTGTATGAGAGTTTGGAAAATGCTTTTCAAATTTTCGAAATTCAAGCAAAGTAAGATTGCCCCTGCATTTACCATGGCCACTTCAAGATTCTTATTTTTAGTCGGTAACATTATTATGAAACACAGTCATGGAGGAAAAGGAAAGGGTTATAACCATTTTTTATGAGCTCGTCGATGAGATTGTTGTAAAACTGGATCCCTTCTTCGTTTATTCCAGCACTTAGTCTGCCATCTGATGAATTCAATTCGATTATTGAAAAATCAAAGTAAGGAAAAATGTGGGACTTCGAAATTCGAGACGCGTCCCATCCTCGTGAATTAAAAAGGAATGAGATGTAGGGTAAAAACAAAAGAAAACACTTACGTGGTAATACCCTAGACCAAGAAATAGAGAATCTGAAAGCATCCATTCCCATTCCCCTCATTCTTTGCACATCTTCCTATTACATTTTGTGTGTAAAATATATCAACAAGTGTAATGGTGATCAGATCCACAAAAGGCAACTAAAAGAAAAATAAGATGAACATCGTACCTTATAGCGATTATAGAAATCAACTGCCACCTTTGCATTGCTATGGTCACTTATCCTCTCTGCAATTTTTCAGAATTTGTTCTTAGATTCCTTTGAATTTGATAAAAATCATATTTACATCTTTAATTTGCACGAACTTTCTCCCCCTAACCCCAAAAGTCACCTTCTTTCTTTCCTTTTTTCTCTCTTCTTTTGGATTTAATAGACAAATTAATACACTATGGTTTCAGGCAGGCCATCAACATGCTGGCAGGTGACTCCTTGAGAGATTTATATTCGTTGTTTTAGTTAGGAAAGCATTGTAACGAACTCCTGCATTGAATAAAGAGATACCTGGATGCTCCTCGATGAAGGTGTCCCATATATTCGGCCCTTTGCCTCTCCTGTTTGTTTCACCTTCAAACTGCATATAATTTAAACGTTATCAGAGACCAAACAATTGAGGCGTTTCTCTCTTCCACCAGAGTACTTGAAGCAATGTTGTACCTGGTAAGCTGACGAAGAAGATCCAAAAACGAAACCATCTAGGAAAGAATTACGACTCAACTGGGCAATACTTCCCATGATATACACTAAGTCTTTGTTGAACAGCCTTGCAGAAGAGCAATAAAAGCTTGAGCAGCACTAAAGATTGTTGGGTGATCAGAATAAAGAATTGTAGCAAATTGTCAACATTTGCATATTGTCAACATTTTTTCTCAACAACCATCAACCACCCTCTCCTTTTCAACCACCCTCTCCTTTACCTTTCTATTTATGCTTTCTCTTCTCCGTAAGTGTGATAGAAGACAGAAGAGAGAAACGAGAGAGAAGAGAGAGTGCAAGGTGTGTGCGAGAGGAAGAAGAGAGAGTGCAACTGTGAGAGAGAGTGCAAGTGCATTAGAGAGAAATATCCGAGTGTAAGAGTGAAACACTGGGTTTGAGGGATTGTGTATGGGTTGAGTTGAGTGTATGTATCATTCCTCCATTAATATACAATCCGCCGCCTCCGTGGACGTACCCGGTTTTGGGGAACCACGTAAAATCTGCTTGTTTGTGTTTTATTTGTGTTTGCTTTCGGTCCAAGTATGCACAACAAATTGGTATCGAGCATTAGGGAAGCTTAAACACGAAAAAAACGTTTTTCAGCTCTCTCGTTTAAAGTTGCAGAATTTTCACAGTTCTCGAGATCTTGCTTTTGACCAGCTGCGGAGATTCCTCTCGTCGATACGAGTCCGGCGATATAAAGATCGTCGAAATCGGAGTTGAAACGAGCCCCGTAGAGCTCGCCGAAATTTCGCCTAAAACCGCGCTCGGAAAAACCGTCAGGACGGAATTCTCGCTCGAGAAGACAGCCACGTCATCCGACACGTAGGCGCTGAGTCATCATCCATGTCATCAACAGAGGGTCCACATCGCCCTGTCATCAGCCACGTCATCAGACACGTCATCCAACAGTGACAGAAT
Organism: Populus x sibirica; assembly: GCA_019202695.1. NCBI lineage: Eukaryota > Viridiplantae > Streptophyta > Magnoliopsida > Malpighiales > Salicaceae > Populus > Populus x sibirica. The sequence continues at coordinate 117,924 of JAGMVL010000742.1, forward strand.
ATTCTCTTGACGGAATAAGAATATTCCGTTACCGCAAGAGAATATTCCCGTGACGGAATATTCTTTATCGAGACAGAATATTCCTTCCCCGAGTCAACTCGGTCGATTGGTTTTTTGGCCAACTCGGTGATTTTTTGACCCGTTTTTGGCCGAGTCAAGTTGGTTCCTAGCATTTTCAACCATTCGGGACGCAACCGTGGTGTCCGTTTTGTTAAACAAAGATACCGAAGTTACTGTTTTGGCACTTTTGAGCATAAAAGTGTGTGTTTTAACAAGTTCGGGATTCCATTTGTAATCCAAAGACGTCCTAATGGCTGATATTCCGTAAGAAAAATCGGTGGGGAATGCTAGTATACCTCCACAATACATCCGGTATCGAATACCAAATTTGAGGTGGAGAAGTTTGATGGGAAAGGTAATTTTGGCATGTGGAAATGTGAAGTCATGGATATGCTTGTCCAAATGAATTTGGATTTCACTCTAGAAGAAAAACCAGAGGATATGGATGATAAAAAGCCGGGAAAGGATAAATCGGTTGGCTTGCAGTTCCATCCGACTTTGTCTTGTAAAGGATCGAAGTACGCCTTTTCATAACAAAACTCGCAAAGGAATTATGGCAAGCATCGGAGGACAAGTTTATGAAGAAGAGTATAGAGAATCGTCTCTACTTGAAGAAAAGGATCTTCCGATTTCAGTATAAGAAAGGTACTTCTATGAATGAGCATCTGAATGATTTCAATAAAATGATAGCTGATTTGAAGAATTTAGATGTGGAAATTGATGATGAAGATAAAGCTCTACCGTTATTAAATTCACTACCCGACACATATGAACATCTTGTCACCACTTTACCGTATGGTAAAGAAAAAATTAAATTCATTGATGTGTCCAATGCTTTGGTGAACAATGAGTATCGGAAGAAGGACCAGATTGTTCACAAGGAGTCAACGTCGAAGCATTGACAGTTAGAGGCGTAACAAACCCCGGAAGATTTCGAGGGCGAGGGAGATCTCGCTCAAAATCCGGGAGGAGAATCATCAAACGAGACGATATCTTGCAAAAGATGAGTGTGCCTTTTGTCACAAAAAGGGCACTTGGAAGAAAGATTGTCCAATCAAGGGCAACAAGGAAAAAGATGAACCAACCGTGAACGTTGCACGAGATGAGGATGAACAAGACTCGCATTCATGGTCTCATCACCCGAGAAAACCATTCCGGTGAATGGGTTCTTGATTACGCATGTTCCTATCACATGTGCCCTAATAAGCACTTATTCTCGAGACTCGAGGAGTTCGATGGAGGAGGTGTGTTGATGGGTAATGATGATGTCGGTGAGATCAAAGGGATTGGGACTATCCATCGAAGATGCATAATGGGGTAGTCAAGACACTAACAGATGTACGGTATGTACCGACTTGAAGAAAAATCTCTTCTCACTTGGAGTCCTAGAATCCAAGTGGTTATAAGATTATCATGCATGGTGGAGTCCCGAGAGCAATCCGTGGTGCATTAGTTGTCTTAAGAGCCACAAGGAAAGGAAACTTATATTTCCCGGATGGATCTACGATGCATCGGGTACAGCAGTTGTCTCCAAGAGCATAGAAGATGATGAAGCGAGATAATTCAGACTTTGGCACATGCATTTAGTGGCATCTTTGGTGAAAAGGCTTTGCAAGGATTAGTCAAGCAAGGTCTATTAAAAGGCGTCAAGATCGGGAAGCATGGGTTCTGCGAGCATTGTGTTCTTGGAAAACAGACAAGGGTCAAGTTTGGCACCGCAAAGACACAACACAAAAGGGATCCTAGATTATGTTCACACGTACGTATGGGGACCTTCAAAGAATGAATCTCTTGGAGGTAATCGTTGGTTTGTTACTTTTATTGATGATTTCTCAAGACGAGTATGGGTGTACATGATGAAACACAAGGATGAGGTCCTTGATATCTTTCCGAAATAGAAGAAAATGGTGGAGACTCAAACCGGAAGGAGGGTTAAGACTCTTCGGTCGATAATGGTGGTGAGTACACTTCGGATCCTTTCTTTGAAGTTTGTCGAATGAAGGGATCAAGCGACATTTTACCGTTCGCAAAACACCACAATGAGAATGGAGTAGCGAACGCATGAACCGCACATTGGTGGAGAAAGTCCGATGTATGCTATCACATTCGGGACTAAGCAAAGTGTTCTGGGGCGAGGCATTAAGCTATGCTCGTCATATTGTTAACCGGTTACCTTCAAAGAAGCATTAAATGGAAGAACTCCCTTAGAGGTATGGTCGGGCTCTCCCGCAAATGATTATGACTCTATGTGTATATTTGGTTGCTCAAGCATATTATCATGTTACCGAGTCCAAGCTAGATCCTAGAGCCAAGAAAGCTATATTTTTGGGCTTTAGTGGAGGAGTAAAAGGCTACGGACTCCGGTGTTCGAATCAAAGAAAGTGATTTTGAGTAGAGATGTCACTTTTGATGAGTCCGGCATGTTACAAGCAAGAGAAATCACAGGTGAAGGAAAACCGATGCGGTGATGCACAATGGTGGAGTTGGAGACTTCGAGTCATTCCTATAAAGACTGTGTCGGACAATCCCTACCGAAGGAGATTCGGATGAAAGTTCGGATGAAGAGGATGCAACAACTCCAAGAACCACACAACAAGAATCCATTGCAACGAGTAAACCAAAAAGGGTTATCAAGAAACCCGCTCGGTATTGTAACATGGTGGCTTATGCACTTCCGGTGATTGATGATGGAATCCCCTACACCTACAAAGAAGCAAGACAGAGTGTAGAAAGTGCAAAATGGAAAGAGGCAATGGATGAAGAGATGAAATCTCTCCACAAGAATCGACTTGGGATTTGGTACAACTCCCTAAAGGAAAGAAGATAATTGGTTGCAAGTGGGTATATGCTAAGAAGGAAGGTAATCCTGGAAAAGACAACATCCGATTCAAAGCAAGATTGGTAGCAAAAGGCTATGCTCGGAAGGAGGGGATAGATTATAATGAGGTATTCTCTCCAGTTGTTAAGCATTCATCAATCCGTATTCTCGTTAGCCTTGGTTGCACAGTTTGATTTTGAGTTAGCCCAACTTGATGTGAAAACCGCCTTCCTACATGGAGATTTGGAAGAGGAAATTTACATGTCTCGGCCGGATGGTTTCAAAGTCACCGGGAAAGAGAATTGGGCTTGTAAACCGAAGAAGTCATTGTATGGATTGAAACAATCTCCTCGCAGTGGTATAAGCGATTTGATAAGTTCATGGCAGAACATGGATACACACGGAGTCGGTTTGATCACCTTGTGTATATTTTCGCAAACTTCTTTATGGTTCTTTCATCTATTTGCTCTTATATGTGGATGATATGTTGATCGCATCGAAGAGCAAGGTGGAGATTGATAGACTGAAAGCTCAACTGAGAACTGAGTTTGAAATGAAGGACCTTGGAGAAGCTAAGAAGATTCTTGGCATGGAGATTCAGAGAGACAGAAGAAAAGGCACTCTGTTTGACACGAGACCCAATACTTGAAGAAAATTCTACGAGATTTAGGGTAGATGGTAAGACCAAGCCCGTAAGCACACCTTTAGCTCCTCATTTTAAGCTAAGTGCTTCAATGTCTCCACGCACAGAGGAAGAGCGCAAGCATATGGCTCAAATTCCTTATGCAAATGCAGGTTGGTGCATTAATGTATGCAATGGTTTGTACGAGACCAGATATTTCACTTCTTTGTCGGTATGGTGAGCGGTATATGCATGATCCGGGAAAGGATCACCGGCGAGTAGTTAAGTGGATTCTACGGTACATTCATGGCACAACCGATATTGGTTTGAAGTTTGAGAGGGATGATAGACTCGGACAAAATTTAGTTGGTTATGTCGACTCGGACTATCTTTGGTGACTTAGACAAGCGTCGTTCCACAATAGGCTATGTGTTTACACTTGCTAAAGGGCCTGTAAGTTGGAGGTCAACGTTACAATCAACGGTAGCTTTGTCAACAACCGAGGCGAGTACATGGCAAGAACGGAAGCTTTCAAGGAAGCTATTTGGTTACATGGGTTGATTGAAGATTTGGGAATTGTTCAAGAGCACGTGGATGTCCATTGTGATAGTCAAAGTGCTATTTGTCTTGCAAAGAATCGGGTTCATCATTCCCGCACCAAGCACATCGATGTTCGTTTTCATTTTGTTCGAGAAATTGTGGATGAAGGGGATATTTCGCTACGTAAGATTGGTACTGAGATAATCCAAAGTGACATGCTCACAAAATGTGTCTCGGGGATCAAGTTCCAACATTGTTTGGACTTGGTCAACATCTCTCGGTGTTGAGCACCTTCGGGGTGCAGCGCCATATGGCGCATTAGAGGTAGTATTGATTGATCACGAGGATTGCATGGAAAAATCTTTCCAAGGTGGAGATTTGTAGCAAATTGTCAACATTTGCATATTGTCAACATTTTTTCTCAACAACCATCAACCACCCTCTCCTTTTCAACCACCCTCTCCTTTACCTTTCTATTTATGCTTTCTCTTCTCCTGTAAGTGTGATAGAAGACGAGAAGAGAGAAACGAGAGAGAAGAGAGAGTGCGGTGTGTGTGCGAGAGGAAGAAGAGAGAGTGCAACTGTGAGAGAGAGTGCAAGTGCAGATTAGAGAGAAATGCGAGTGTAAGAGTGAAACACTGGGTTTGAGGGATTGTCTTGGGTTGAGTTGAGTGTATGTATCATTCCTCCATTAATATACAATCTGGCGCTCTCCGTGGACGTACCCGGTTTTGGGGAACCACGTAAAATCTGCTTGTTTGTGTTTTATTTGTGTTTGCTTTCGGTCCAGTATGAACAACAAGAATGTATAGTGAGATAGCAGTGAAAAATAAATAAATGAACGTATGAAGTATGGATTTTGTAAGAACATCGACATGCCAGAGCCTATTTATAGGCATCATTTTGAAAGGTTATTCTCAACAACCAAGGATAATTGTGGTCAATTATTATTATTTGTTTCAATTGACCGATCAATGAAAATTCAATTTGGAACTTCTAATTGGATAAGGATATTTGTCATTTGAGGAATTCATGGTGTTCAAACAAGCTCCAAACTTAAGATTCCGTGCTCTAATTGCACTGTGAAGCCTAGCAATTGTACTTGAAGCTTGCTGAGAAAATTCAGCTACCGGATCGTCAACACAAGAATTTTCAACGACTTTAATTTTCTTGTCTGATGGCAATGAAGCCAAGCGAAAGTTGACGGGTTTCCAGCCCAAGAAGAGTTTTTAAATGATATGTTGACCTTTCGCATTCAGACATGAAGGATATTCCGAGCTACAAAAAAACATTACCAATCACGTGCTAGAAATTTTGCATGAAACAATTTTCATTTCCTGACGCTGAATCAGCCAAGTCAAGCACAATACATGATCTTTAACCAAAAGCCTAGGAGAGTAACCAATTACGATCAATCTCTAAGATGACCTTTCTTCAATCCCAAACTGACAGCCATCTCTAAATCGTGCAAGAAATGCTTTGAAGCGATCAACAAGTCATCAGCCTGGAATTCATTTGGCTTTGAAGCCATCAACTAGTCATCAGCCTGGAATTCAATTTTACAGCTGTCTGGAATTTATTTTCCAAGAAAGTTTATCCGCGCGAAAACTTGAACTTGATTAGGAGAAAGAAACTGCGTTTTGCTTCTATCGGAATTCAAGCATCCTCTTCAAGCCTCCAACGAATTCCTTAACAATTAGCGTTATTAGATTACCATTTTTATCATACTATCCCCCATTATCTAGGCACGATTAAACACAGAATACAAATCACACCACAGTATAGTGCCTCAAGTTCACGTAATTATTGTCATTGTACTTCATTATTGAGATTTCCGAACATTTGCAAGATGCTTATAGACCTTTTTTTTTTTTAGTTGAAAGGTTGTCAGTAGGAAACCTGTAATTCTGCTACCATGCATTGCTCCATATACGAGGATTATAAATAGGAGCTGTATAAAATATATAGGTGTATCTTTAATTTATTTCTTTATAGTAATCGAGTAGAATTAAATTAAAAGAGCACCATTAAGAAGATAGTGACCGAAGGAATAAAAACTTACAACATAAGTATCTAAAAGAAGGAGCAAAAAAATGAAAATCAAACTAATTAGTCTAGTTCAAGATACGTTCAAGACTTCTAGTCTGATCAGAACCTGTGTAACTAAAGTTTCTAACTGGGAATTTCAACCAAAAGGCCAAACGTTGAATGGTAAGATAAAAAATCACATCCCAATTATAGACCTTGGACTCGAAGATAACTCGATTGCGAACTAGCTAGATAGATCAATAAAAGTCTTTGCATAGAAGAATAATATCCCGACACTGAAAATTTCCTCTCATCGACCTGTACCATTCTTGAAGATTTTGTTTAGGGTCCCTAGATAGACAACTTAAACACCAGAACCAATACATGAATCTACCCTAAAAATTCCACGAAATAGTACAGTGATTGAATAGATGATTACTAGTCCAAATCTCCTCACAATAAAAAGGAAAACGAGCATCCTCATAATTAACGATCCCCCTCTCAGCTAAAAAACCCCTAGCGTTGAGACTAGCATTAAGCAGGAGCCATATGAACACATCAATTTTAGGAGGTGCAAAACCTTTCCAAAGCAAAACAAAAAAAGAAGGAGCCCCTGAAGCAGACATGCTATCTAGAAATTTGCAACACTGAATAAGTGTTGGAACTATCAAATTTACATGCCTTACTATCTTCACCTCCAGAAAAAACTAAACCACGCTCCACCCCTGCAATTAAAATTTCCCGCGTACAGAGCTCGCGAGACCTCAGATTCCTCCTCCAAGTCAAGCTCACCGAATTATCAATCGGGCTATACACATTTGCATGGCTAACTAATTGCTGCGGAGAAAGATTAAATAGTCTAGGAATTAAATTATGAAGAGGAGCTGGAGTACCTAGCCAAGAATCGATCCAAGACCAAATGTTACTGTCATCACCTACCTTGAACCCAATGCTTGAATTAAGTCGAATGGCTATGCTTTCTCTTGTGGAGAAAGTCAAAACAATGCCACGCCAGGTTGGAGAAAGAGAAACCGCAAACACGGGAAGCCCATTCTTGTGGCGTGCACGGCGTCGATTGGCGGATATGTCTCCAAAGTGTGTTGGAAAGGGGTTTTGGATTTAATCATAAAATTATGATTATAAGATTCAGGAGTCGCAACCTAGTATTATGGTCGTTAGAAAACCTAATGGTCTGCGAGAGTCCGGGTAAGGGATTGGTTGTGCAAGGGGAAGACGTATCACGCCTAGCGCACCCTCCCTAAGGTAAGCTCCATTGTTATTTGATTGTTATTCTAAGTCGCATTTTTGTTCATTGGTCTTGTTTAAGGTTACATGTAGATCTCCCTTCATGAGCAAGTCTCTACCTTATCGGGTTAAATCTTGACAATTCTAATGGGATATTTTGTATTTTGATCAAACCCTAATAGATAATCATAAACCGGTTATGATATCCATTTTTTATATTTTAAATCATGATAAATATGATTTTTATCTCTCTATAGAAAATATGGATGAAAAACTTTTAGGATTTGGCCGTATGCACAAAGACAAAATAGTTTTTTTTTTAATTTTTTTGGAAAGAGAAAATTAATTTGAATTTTTTTTATTTTCAAATTTGTTTATAAAGAAACATTTCAGAGAAAACCGGGTATTTTATAATGTAAGTCTAAAGCCTGATATTATGCAAAATAGTTGGAAAAACATGCGAGAGGCCCACATATATTTTTCAAATGCCCTTTGGAATTATTGAAATTTTCTCTTTTTTAAAAAAATATGTTTTAATATTACTTTATTTTATGATGAAATATATATTGGATTAGACCCAGCTCAGTCATCTGGGCTCGGATGAAACAGGTCCAGCCCGACTCAGTCGGGTTAGGTCGACTGGCGGCTCAACAACCTTTCTCTCTCTTTTTTTGGGTTGGGCCAGACCTAGTCATCTGGGCTTGGCTGAAACAGGTTCAACCCATTGTTGTTAATGGCATTTTTCCATTTGCATGCAAAATGTATTGTGCATGCAAATGGCTATGACGAGGGGGTTTGGAGAAGAAAAGGAAGAGGAAAGCTTGCCTAGCCATAGGAGAAAAGTTGTTGGCGGCATTCATGGTGGTGGAGGGAAGTCTAGAGAGTGGTTGGTGGTAGTACCAACGGCGGAGAAAGAGGGGAAAGGTTGACAAAAAACCAACACTAGGGAAAAGGGCTATTTTTCCCCAACTTTGGCCTCTTATTTCCTTATGCTCAATGCCTAGAATTCACCCCTATTTATAGAGAGTGGAAGAGGAACTTTTTGTTTTTATTGAGGACAAATCTTGGCCCTTGATTCAAGCGAAAAGATCCCAACCGTTGGATCAAAGGTGTCATCATGACTTGTAAAAATTCCTCGAGAAAAGCTAGTTGGGTTGGCCATTTAGAGGCAACATCATGGCGGATGTAAGGGCAATAAACAGGCACGATTTATGCTGGGGTATAGTACAATGTCAAGCCATCATTGTGGTGTATGGTTTGTTTGATTTGGTTGCGAGATGAAATGTTAAATGCCCCGAAAAGTAGACACCGAGTAGTTTTTTTGGGCAAAAAAAAAAGATGATGACTAGGATGGTTAACTTCACCGTTTGGATTTGATTAGTTCTAATTGAGTTAAAAGGAACTTTAACCTTGCTGAAACTTTTGTTTAAATTAAGTTAGTAAGAATAAAATAAATGGAAAGTGTGGTGGCTTGATTTGTGTTTAACCATCAAAAGCAAGCTAATTATGATTTAAATTGAAGAAAATGCTTAGCGTCTTTCCTTAGGCATGTTCAGCTAGATTATTGGTAAGGAAAATGAAATGGTAGACATGACGTACATGTGTTGCTGTTAAATGCATGACTTAATGAAAAAGTGAGGACTAGATTATGGGGGCAAGGAATGAGAAATAGAGGCAAGCCACTTATAAAAAGGACCTTGTGACAAATATGGATTCTAAAGAAGTTGGATAGGCTAAATTGGTAGTAGAAACATGGATAAGTGATGATGATATATATAAACCTTAGGATATTAATGTAAAAACAAGTTAATAGTAGGAAAAGTGAGATATTGGTTGTCCAATCCATGTATTGGGATCGAACAGTTTGGTCACCCAACTTCGCCTAAGGTCGGGCACCCAAATGATAAATTTAATATTTGTTTCTTAATAAAGGTTATAGATATGGATGTTATCTTTCAAAAAAAACTAACCGCGCTTAATTTGGAGTTATAGAACTCTAGATAACGACGAAAATGGAAGACGGGTCAAACTGTCTCGTACGGGACATATTGTGTTGAGTGCTATATATAACGGATAATTTCAAGGGTCTTAAGGGCGGAACCGGGCTTTCTATTCTTCAATAAAGTTGTAGAACCGTGTCTTACCTTTCCAAGGTGTCGAGCCACATTTAAAACCGAAGTCTATAACTTTACTTATGAATAAGATGGTAAACAATGCTCTCCAAAAAAACCGACATAAGGAGTGTAATGATGTAGTTGAAGGAAAATAATCGAAAAATAAAATTAAAAGATGGCAATGAGTTCATGTGAATGAGATTGCAATAGTATAAGAATGCTGATTGTGATAAAATTATAAGAGGGTATTCATTGTATCTCTTAATTCTTAAACAAAAGAGATACCTGGAGTAGGGTCATCGGTAATTGAAGGGACTAGGTCGGTTGGGGAAACAAATAGGTGCATCGCACCTTATCTTTTCAATATGTGTAAACTTATTGATAAATATTATAATTTATTGTTTTATTGCTTTGATAAATATTGGAATGAATATGAGTACCTTGCGTACATTGATGTGTATCAACTAGTTCGATATAATTGGAATGGATACGAGTATGTTGCATACATTGATATGTATAAACTTGTGATGATATTAATTGAATGAATAAGAGTACCTTGCATGCATTGGTATGGATCTAATTAATTATGATAATGTTTGAATGAACATGTGTATCTTGCGTACAATGATATGGATCAAGTTAGTTAGGATAATGTTTAAACAAACATGAGTACACTATGTGCATTTCTATGTATCAAATTAATTATGTTATTATTAGAATGGATGTGAGTACCTTGCTTACATTGATAGGTATTGAATTAGCCATGATAACTTTGGAATACACGTGATTATCTTACATATCTCGGTATGGATTGGGCATACAGAATCACTTGGAGATTATTATTATTTGTTTCGATTGACCGATCAATGAAAATTCAATTTCGAACTTCTAATTGGATAAGGATACTTGTCATTTGAGGAATTCATGGTGTTGAAACAAGCAACCGGATCGTCAACATAAGAATTTTCAACGACTTTAATTTTCTTGTCGATGGCAATGAAGCCAAGCGAAAGTTGACGGGTTTCCAGCCCAAGAAGACTTTTTAAATGATATGTTGACCTTTCGCATTCGGACATGAAGGATATTCCGAGCTACAAAAAAACATTACCAATCCCAAACTGATCTTTAACCAAAAGCCTAGGAGAGTAACCAATTACGATCAATCTCTAATGTTGTAACCCATTTTTGGGTCCCCGCAAAATATATATGAAAAATATATATATATAGCCAAAGGAGGTTAGAAAAATAACGGGAGCGAAGCGCTCGAGAAAATGGTCGAGAAAATTGGTCAATGAGGTTAAAAATACAAAGATTGGATTTTTGACAAGATATTCTTGAAAGAGGAGAGCCCCGTTGAGCAGAAAATTTGAAATTTGAGGAGAAAAGCCCAAATTTGGATGATTATGGATTTAATTGGATTTTTAATTGAATTTATAGGGGATTTGATTGCAAGAAAAATTGATTTTTAAGTCAATTTGGGCTTTAATTAGAAGAAATTTAAGTTCTAGGGCCAAAATATATTTTTTAGGAATTTATTGGGTCAAATCGGGGCCTAATTGCATAAATATTGAAGTTTAAGGGCCAATTAGGGACTTAATTGAAGAAATCCGGAACCGGGGACCAAATTAGAGAAGGCGCGTAAATGGAGGGGCTGGAATTAATTGATTCGGGGGCCTAATTGAAGAAATTGGAAGTTATTTGATCAATTGAGGGCTAAATTGCATAAATCGAGGCCAAGGACTAAAGTGAAAAACGCGGCCAACTATGGGGGCGAAGACCGAAATTGGCAGGATGCAATTGAAGGAAGAAAAGATGATTAAGGGTTGATTTGTAATTTGGCGCGTTCGGCGCCACATTTAAATGAAACGGCGCGTTTTCTCCAAAACGACGTCGTTTCATGCATTCAAAAAAAAAAAAACAAAGGAAAAGAGCGTAACGGTGTCGTTTTGAACGACACTTGTTCATCTTTCTTCTTCCCCCCGAACATGCGGCGGGGAAGAAGGAAAAAAAGGGTGCTTTTTTTTTGAATTTTTTGCCGGCCTCTCTCTCTCGCCCGGAGCCCACCGACCGAACACAATGGCCGACCAACCGCCGCGCACTCGCGGAAAACCGAAGGGGGGGCGAACCCTAGCCGCGCCCATGGCCGACCAGCCGGCTGCCCCCCATGAGAGCCGAAAGCAGCGCCCTTGGCTCTATAAATAGAGCCAAGAACGCTGAGATACAAGACCAAAAAAAAAAAGGAGAGTGGAGAGGAGAAAACAAAAAAACAGAGGATAGAAAGGGGGGAAGACCGAGAGAGAGGACCAAGAGAAAAAAAAAACAGAAAAAAAAAAAAAACAGACCGAGAGAAGAGAGGGAAGGGAAGAAAAAAAAAAGACCGAAACGTTGGAAGTGGAAAGGAAGAGTTGAAAAAGCACCGCCGCCGCGCTTGGAGCCGCCGCCCGTGAGCCACCGGCCTCCGCCACAAGACCGCCAGAAACGCAGCAAGCCACCGTCTCCTCCGCGCCAGGTAACTCTTCTTCCCTTTCGTTCTCGCGTTTTTTTTTTCCCTCTCTGCATGCAGAACGAGTAGCGTTCTGCATGCAGGGGTGGGGGGAAAATAATTCCCCCCGCCCGTTTTAGCTTGGGCCGGCGGATCCCGGCTCAGCCCGGTCTTCCGGGCCGGGTCCGGCCTTAAGAGAATAGTAGTATTTGGGCCGAACTCGACCCAATCCATTTTTGGGCTGAGATCGGCCCAACACCTTTGGGGCTGAGATCGGCCCAACACCTTTGGGGCTGAGTCCGGCCCAGCCCAGTTGGATGGGCCGGCCCAGCCCGATTTAATATTATATAATATATATATATTATATCTTTGTATTATCTATCTATATATATATGAAAAAAATTAAGAAAATTCTGCAAAAAAATTATTTCAAAAAAATATGTGATTTTCTCGTAATTTTATTATTGTATTTTGGTTAATATCGGTTTGTATTTTTATACCGTAAAGATACAAATCCGGTATTAAAATACCCGTTTTTCATCAAAACATCAAAGATTTTCAAAAATAAAAAATGTCTTTTGCTTTCAAAAATTTTCTAAATATCTTTAAAAATATTGTTGATTTTTCTCGCATTTTTTTTATCAAAGTGGGTTAATATTTGGTTGTATTTTTATACCGTAAGGACACAAGCCCAGATAATAAAATACCCAATTTGCGTCAAAAAGTCAAAAAAACAAATATATACATAATTTAAAAAATGTTTTGTTTTAAAACACGGCTTAGTCTCTCCAATATATATATATATATATAAATATTACAACATCATATTTTTCATACAACAAAGAAATTTTCAAAACAATATATGTATTAGCATGCATTTCGGCTTTATTAACCAGTTTATTCAAGCCATGAGAACTAAGCCAATATTTCAAAAAATTCTAAAAATCTTTTTGTCTTCTTTTAGTATTTGGGATTACGAATTTTACATAAAACGTATTCCTGATACTAAAAATATGGTTTTTTTTACATAAGACATTAGAACGGTTAGGTTTTATCCGATAAGATAAGGACCTCCTTATTGAGGAGGACTTTTCTTGAACCATAGACGGACCAACATACATAGATGTTAGAACGGTTAGGTTTTACCCGATAAGATAAGGACCTCCTTATTGAGGAGGACTTTTCTTGAATCATAGACGGACCAACATACATAGACGTTAGAACGGTTAGGTTTTACCCAATAAGATAAGGACCTCCTTATTGAGGAGGACTTTTCTTGAACCATAGAGGGCCAACAACTAGAAAACACAACGAGACCTTGAATTTTATCGGACAAATAAACCAAGCAAAGCTTACCTTAGGTAGGGCGTATTTAGGGTGCTAATACCTTCCCTTTACGCAACCAGTCCCCGTGCCTGATCTCTGAGACCAGTTAGGTTTCCTAGTGACCAAAATACTAGGTGGCGACTCCCACACCATTTTTCACTACTAAGAGACAAAGAACTCCTTGTCTCCCCATATTTACCGGATACATCCCCCCATTACACACTTGAGGGTGGACAATCGCCGCGACGTCGCGCATCCCCGCGACAGAATGGCGACTCCACTGGGGACCTTATGGACTAAGCTTTGATTTTTTGTCTGATTTGTTTTTGTTTTCGTGTGTTTATTGTTAATATGCCTTTCCTTTTATTATTTGCTTATATGCTTAAATATTTTTACATATTGTTCATGCATTTGTATAGAACTATCTCATGCATCTTATAGAACTGTCACATGCATCACATATGTTGATTATTGAGAGCACACACAAACTTTAAGTTAAGTAGGGGACTAGCAGCTTACCTTACAACTTTTAGTCAAGGTTTAAGTTTGTGTAAACCCCAACTCTTCGCTGAGTGCTTAGACTGGCAATAGTTGGTGCATGTGCCATCTCATTGCCTACAAGCCCCCATATTGCCTCCACGAGGGCAATCACTGGGACAGCAAGAGACCCTTTTTTAGAGACCGAATAGCCAACCTACCCTCGTCAAGCACAAAAGAATTAGAACCGGCTATAGGGTGTATGCTCCACAAAGTACATTTTGCATAAAACAATCTAAACCATAAAGCATTTGGTTTTCGGGTATTTTGAAACGATAAGATGGCCATCATTACCAAATTTTCTCTTGTGGAATATGGGCAGAATTCGAATTGTCACAACTATCGAAGGAGGCGCTCTAGATATGATGCAAGGAAGCTTCCAGTAGTCAAAGACCGAATTGCGTAGCATATGAGATGAAGAAAATATTGGGCCATAGTCGAACATTGATGAGGCAGCTTTTTTCGGGAAGTATGGGCGATTGTTAGAAATTGCAAAGATAGAAGTATTGAACCCGGCAATCAAAGCCTTGATTAATTTTTGGGATCCCGATTACAGATGCTTTTCCTTTGGAAATGTGGATTTGTGTCCTACTATAGAGGAGTATGGAATGTTGACGGAATTTCCCAAACACCTACACCGAGTTTATTTTCCTTTGAGAAATGACAAGGTGATTCCTGAGTTGTCGAAATTATTGAAGATTCCACATCTGAGCAGATTTTTAGAGAAGAATGGCAAGTGGTTTAAGGTGGAAATTTACGGAAGTTGAATTAGAAAGAAAAAAAGAGCAATACCTCTCAATGCTAGAAAGAGACAAAGTTAATCGCTCCGGGGATCTATGGTCTCGTGTTATTTCCAAGCTTAAAAGGGGTTATAAGTCTAGAAAGCCGCCGCATTCGTGGAATATGAAAATACTCATGTCAACCCTACAACCGCCATATTAGCCGAGACCTTGCGACCCTCAACCATTTTAGAAAGACGGGGAAAGGCGCAGTGAGATGTTGTACTCAGTTATTGTACATCCGGATGGTAAGCCATGTTGAAACCAAGAAGCCGATCTTTAATAATTTTTGGTGGTTTAACCAAAAACCCTTGAAGATAGTGGAGGAAGAAGAATGGGGAATCCTGGGTGATCAGGGTTGGATGGAAAAACTACAAGAGTTACCTAGTAGCAGCTTTAGTTGGAAGGCCCCCGGGTTAAATCAGTTGATGTCATAGTAAGTTGTGGACAAAAAGGTCTGGGTACCTTTAATTGGGATCACAAGGTTATGTCGGCTATGCTCCGCTCCGGTGATAAGACAATTAGGGGGCATACAACACATCCCAAGAACTGCGGGACTTGCTGAATTTTTCGGGTTTTTCAAGGATCAATCCGCGAGAGAAGTTCTTGAAACCATCAAACAAGATTGGTGCCATTTGATTGTAATTCAAAAAGAGTCGGAAAGTTTAAGAGACCCTAGCTCAAGTGAAGGATATGAAAGGTGGAGGAATTTGACCCCGCTTACCGCTCCGAAAAAGCCATGTCCTGAAGATGGGCCTTCGCGAATTGAAGAAGGGTCATTGAAAAGAAAAAAGGTTAGTAATGAGGAAGACCTTATGGAGCAATTAGAAAGGCTCCAAATAGAATTGGGAAAGAGTAAGGGAGATAAAGCAAGATTAGAAAGGATGATGATGGAAGGAGATAAAAGCAGAGTGTTTCTAAACGAACAGCTCGAATCTAGAGATGCGAAAATAGGGGTGTTGGAGCTGCAATTGAGCGAAGGAAAGGCCGTAATAGAAGAGTCTGAGAAAGAAAGAGGAAGACTGATTTTGGATTGGATGCAAAGCTCTGAATTGGAAGCATTGAAAGCTAACTTCAACGGCTATCAAGAGAATGTCGAGGACAAATTCTTGCATGTTCAAGCAGAGTTGTTAGACCGAATTGAGAAGTATGATGAGTTAAACAAGAAATACGTGATGAGAGAGAGTCACCTAGCTGAATTACAAGAGTTCGGAAGAAAGGGGAATGAAGAGGAGGTTTTGAAGGCGGATTTGGCAGCTAAGAAAATTGAAATTAGAACGTTGAAGGTGAAGTTTGACAAAGAACGAGAAAAGGTGAAACAGTTGACCAAAAAGTTGGAAGTTTCGAAAAACATAAAGAACAGATCGACACCAACAACCATACCTTGAATCGTAACAACATGTTGCTTATAGAGAAAATGGCCAAAGTCGACGAACAAATGGATGAAGCCGCCATTCACGCACGGATTATTAGAGCCAATGCTCGAAGGGTAGGAAGGGACGTCTTTCGTTATCGACAAAGCTTGGCCGAGACGGACGCCTTTTTAGAGAAAATTGAGAATCGAGGTCTCGCTTTCCTACCAAAGTGGCTAGAGATATGAATGAAGATTGATGTTTTTTTCTTTTTATTATTTTGTACCCTCTCTCAAGAGATGTATTAGCCAATATTAATGAAAAAGGGCTTTGACCCATCTTTTGTAAAAAAATATATAAGCCTACCAAAGCAGCAGCTTGAGCAGAAACTACCCCTGATAAGGAACGTGACAAAAAGAGTCCATGCCCATTACACAAGAGGAATGTTGGCCATCGATAGTTTTTTTTTAAAAAAAAAAAAAAAAGGAAAAAACAAACTCCATATTTACATATGCATTCATACATTGTTTCTTTATCATACATTCATTTACATTTCTCCATGCATTCCAGCACCGTGAAACATAGGTCCCACATCCAAAATCCACAACACCCGGTCTCGAGCAAGAATGGAGAACGAAGAGAGAGCTCACTTAGAATCACATTATCGACCGAGTTGGAGTCCGTAAAGAATGAAGTTTCTCGGCTAACCGACTTACTGGAGCAGCTTCTAAGAGCTAAGAATGGGGAGGGAACATCAAGCACAACAGCTTGAAGGAGCACCAGCAGTTCACATTCCTCAAACATCTCAAAACCGTGGGGCAAACTCGGCCAATGGGCGTAGTTTGTGCCTATTACTCCTATTCTACCAACTCATGCTCCATCCATCGTTGACTTAACAAAGCGGAAGGAACCCCGATAATAGGTCTCCCAGTCTCGATGGACCAGGACAAGTTGTTTGCTTTGGAAGAAAGATTAAGGGCGGTTGAGGGTAATGACTGGTTTGACCCTATGCGAGCAAATGAAGTATGTCCGGTACCAAACATCGTGGTACCAAAAGATTTCAGGATACCGAGTTCATTAAGTACACTGGTTTGGAATGCCCAAACACTCACCTTCGTTCCTACCGCAATAAAATGGCGAAGTGATCCGCGATGATAAGCCGCTAATCTATTTCTTTCGGGATAGCCTCTCGTGGTCCGCTTTGAGTTGGTACATGAGGTTAGATAGTGTCAAGATCGAAGGTTGGAGAGACTTGGTGGAGGCTTTCCTCAAACAAGTACAAGTTTAACATGGAAATCGCTCCTGATTGAACAAGTCTAATGGCAATGGAGAAAAAGAGCCAGGAGTCGGTAAGGGCTTATGCGCAAAGATGGAGGGATGAGGCAATGCATGTCCAACCCCCTTTGATAGAAACAGAAATGGTGAGCTTGTTTGCTAATACCTTCAAGGCACCTTATTATGAGCACCTAATGGGTAGCTCCTCTCAACATTTCTATGATGCGGTACGCATCGCTGAGAGGATAGAACAAGGGATTAAAGTGGGCGAATAGCGATGCCGGTGGAAAAGAAGGGCTTTATTGGAAGAAAGAGAGAAGGTGATATCAACCACTTGGAAGGCGGGTATAAGGGCAAGAAAGTAGATTCCCACAATCCACAAGTACCTACCTCTCAATTCTCACACATGAACTTTAACCAACCTTTTTCCCCTAATCGAACAAATAACCAGTCAAACCACCAAAATCACTACCAAAGACCCTACATAAGATACCCTTCGGAACAACTACCGCCACTACCTATGCCTTTGAAGGATATGTACGCCAAACTGTTGAGCATCGGGCACATAGCTCCTATCCCTACACTACCATTACAACCACCATTCCCAATTTGGTATAAACCCGAGTTGACTTGTGAGTACCATGCGGGTAATCCCGGCATGGGATCGAAACCCGCTACGCTTTCAAGAAAAGATTGTTGGAGCTTATTAAGATAGGATGGGTATCCTTTGAAGACAAGCCCAATATTAATGCAAACCCGTTGCCTAAACATGCCCCAAGTAGTAGTGGAATAGGCATGATAGAAGTTGGAAATCAATGCAAGGTGTTGAAGGTGTCAATGAAGAAGTTGTACGACATGTTGGTACAATCGGGATTTTTAAAGACAAAGGTGGAGAGCCATTTGGAGGGATATGATTCTTGTGAATTCCATGAAAGAGATGGACATCATATTGAGGATTGCATCGAGTTTTGCAAAAAGATTACAAAAATGCTAAAAATAGGGGAGTTAAGAATTGAACCCATGGAGAGCAGGGGTGAGGTGAGTATGATGGAAGGTCAGGATGAGATGGCGGGAGTATGCGGGATCCAACAAACGGCTAATGGGCCCCCAAGGCTAATCTTGGTTAAACCGTCCTACACAAAAGGGAATCACAACGCCATGCCTTATAATTATGGTTATGCCTCCAGCGTTCGAGCTCCTTTTCCTTTGTTCCAGATCGAGATAAGTGGTTTGACCGAGAGTGGTCGTTGCTTTACGCCCGAGGAGTTGAGAAAAGAAAAGGGTAAAGAAGTGGTAGATCTCGAACAAAGCACTAGAAGTTAATAAGCCGTAAGAAGAAGAGGAGTCAAATGAATTCTTGAAGTTGATCAAGCATAGTGAATATTGCATAGTAGATCAATTAAAGAAGACTTCAGCTAGGATCTCCCTGATGTCCTTGATACTCAGCTCTGAGCCGCATCGAAACGCCTTGCGAAGGTGCTGAATGAGGCATATGTACCCCAAGACATTGAACATAAAACCATGGAGCATCTAGTGGGGAGGATCCATGCAACTAATTACCTGTACTTCACGGCTGATGAGCTGGATGCTGAAGGTACCGGACATAATAAGCCCTTATACATTACGGTCAGATGCAAGGACTGCCTCATAGGAAAAGTACTCATTGATAATGGCTCGGCCCTTAATGTGTTGCCAAAGCACATCTTGGAAGAAATGCCGATTGATGAATCTCATATGAAGCCGAGTACTATGATGGCCGAGCGTATGATGGCTCACCTAGGCCAATAATTGGGACTTTAGAAGTGGAGCTGTATGTGGGACCACAAATGTTCCTAGTAACACTTCAAGTTATGGATATCCATCCTTCCTATAGTATGTTGTTAGGAAGACCTTGGATTCATGCAGCGGGTGTCGTAGCTTCATCATTGCACCAATGCCTGAAGTATATCATGAATGGGATGTTGGTAACTGTCAAGGCCGAGGAGACAGTATCCATGATAAAAAATGTGGTTGTGCCTTTTATCGAAGCAGGTAATTGTAAGGAGAACAATATCCATGCCTTTGAGATTGTGAACACTGACGGGTGCCTTGGAGACACACGGTGCTAAGAAGGCCAAGGATCTCAGAAGCAGCAAGGATGGCAAGTCTATGCTTCTTGGACCGCGGGATCCCATTTCAGTATAACCTTTTTGTCGGGATACCAGGAGGGGTTAATCCGGCAAGGATGAAAAGTGCTGCTCAAAGATTTGGGTTAGGATATCAACCTAGCCAAGAGGACTATCGGTGGGCTCTGGTCGGAGAAGGGAAAGAAGGATGGCTAGAATTAAAGGAAGAGAGCCCGAGGAAGAAAAGCTAGAAATCCCTCCTCTTAGCATGTCATTCCCAAAAGCCGCATACATAATACAACATGATAAAGAAGCCGAAAGCCTTGATCAAGAGTCGTCAAACATGAGCATAAATACCTTGGGAGAAAACAAGGTGGAAGAAGATGACATGAAGACAAGTAGCAAGAAAGGGAGATGAAGCACTCCCACAACCGACGGTCTACACCATAGAAGAAGTCTCCGCCAAGACCTTTGTGCGCAAGTTGGCTCCGGACGAGAAGTTTCAGAACTGGGTGATCCAAGAAGCTCCAGTAGTTTTTAAAATGTAAACCCACTTTGGTTGTCTTAACATGCTTTTGTCATTGCTTTGTTTGGTTTTTTATTTTCTCTCTAGTCGACAATCAAGGCTCAATTGTCAGCTAGATTTCGTGTTTGTCATGGAGCCTACCTTTCCTTTAAATAAATTGTGAGATCATGCACTTTTCACAAATTGCCTTCTTTCTTTATGCATTTACACCAAACACTTCCCGCTTTCGGGAATCCCGAAAGCGGATCTCCGCAACATCACATACATTTAGCATCAAGAATAAATGGCCAAACTTGAACGAGCATGTGATAGCTATGGAAGAAGAAGAGTGGGATGAAAGCAATATCGGTGAATTCACCAGGCTAGTAGAACAACGAGAACAGACTTGGAAACCCGCCGCAGAGGAACTCGAAACCATCAATGTAGGCAGTGATCGGTTCAAGAAGGAGTTGAAAATAGGTACCCTAATTACCTATTTGAACTAAGGATAAAAATGATCACCCTATTACAAGAATATTCAGATGTCTTTGCTTGGTCCTATGAAGATATGCCTGGTTTGGATACAAATATTGTAGTACACAAGATACCGTTGGAGGAAGGTTGTAAGCCGTCAAGCAGAAGCTGAGGAGGGCCCACCCGGATGTCTAGATGAAGGTCAAGACAGAACTCGAGAAGCAATGGGATGCTGGCTTTCTAGAAGTAGTTAGGTATCCACAATGGGTATCTAACATTGTTGTGGTGCCTAAGAAAGAGGGGAAGATTAGAGTGTGCGTGGATTTTCGGAATTTGAATAAAGCTAGTCCCAAGGATGATTTTCCGCCGCCACACATAGATGTTTTAGTGGACAACGCCGCCCGGAGTTCCACATATTCCTTTATGGATGGTTTTTCAGGATACAACCAGATAAAAATGGCTCCGGAGGATAAAGCAAAAACAACTTTTGTCACACCTTGGGGGCCATTCTGCTACAAGGTCATGCCATTTGGATTGAAGAATGCAGGAGCAACCTATCAAAGAGCAATGGTAACTTTATTCCACGACATGATGCACAAGGAAATTGAGGTGTATGTAGACGACATGATTGCCAAGTCTAAAAAGGGAGAGGATCATGTTGAAGTTTTGAGGAAGTTGTTTGAGAGGTTAATGAAGTATGAATTAAGGCTCAATCCCGCAAAATGTTCATTCGGAGTTAAATCGGGCAAGTGTTAGGATTTGTGGTAAGTGATAGAGGTATAGAGGTGGATCCAGATAAAGTAAGGGCCATCCAAGCTATGTCATCCCCTAAGACGGAGAAAGAAGTCAGAGGATTCTTGGGAAGGTTAAACTACATTGCTCGGTTCATAGCTCAGCTAACAACGACGTGTGAACCTATATTCCGACTACTAAGGAAAAAGAATCCGGGAACCTGGAATGAGGAGTGTGAGGAGGCATTCAATAAAATCAAGCAGTACTTGCAAAATCCACCTTTCCTGGTTCCTCCGGTATCGGGAAAGCCTCTAGTATTATATCTCACAAGAATCAAGCAGCCATGGGATGTGTACCGGGTCGCATGATGAAACCGGAAGGAAGGAAAAAGCTATCTATTAATTGAGTAAGAAATTCACCGAATGTGAGTCTAGGTACACCGAGATAGAAAGGCTCGTTGTGCGTTAGTATGGGCGGTAAAGAGGTTACGACATTATATGCTTTACTATACCACTTGGTTGATTTCAAAGGTGGATCCTCTGAGGTATATTTGTAACAAGCCCTTTCTCTCAAGCCGAATTGCAAGGTGGCAAGTTCTATTAGCAGAATATGACATAGTATATATGACAAGGAAAGCCGTAAAAGGGAGTGCCATTGCGGACCATCTAGCTGATAATGCTGTTGAAGATTACGAACCTTTGGATTTTGACTTCCCGAGATGAAGATATATTGTCAATAGAGAAAGAAAAAGAGAAGACAGATTGGTGGACGATGTTTTTTGACGGTGCAGGTGAATGTATATGGTAACGGGGCCGGTGCGGTAATAATCTCTCCCGATAAGAAACAAGTATCCGTTTCGGTTAAACCGCATTTCGAGTGCACCAACAATACAAGTGAGTACGAAGCTTGTATCCTCGGTTTAGAAGCGGCATTGGAGCTGAAGATAAAGAAGATAGATGTATATGGGGATTCAATGTTAATTATCTCCAAAGTTAAAGGGGAATGGCAAACCAAAGAAGAAAAGTTGAGGCCATACCAGGAATACCTATCCATGCTAGCAAAGGAATTTGAAGAAATTAGATTCACCCATCTCGGGAAGGGAAGGGAACCATTTTGCGGATGCTTTGGCCACACTAGCGCTATGACTACCATTGATCTCAAGTGCAAGGTACAACCGGTACACATTGACATTAGAAATGACCCGAGCTCATTGTTGCTTAGTTGAAGGAGAGATAGACGGACAACCTTGGTATTATGATGTCAAGAACCTTGTGCAAAATCATGAATATCCGGTGGGAGCTTCCAAAAAGATAAGAAAACCTTGAGAAGGTTGGCTATAGACTTCTATCTAGATGGAGAGATTGTGTACAAAAGATCATTTGATGGAACCCCGCTAAGGTGTTTGAATGAGGCGAGAGGCTAAAAAGGCATTACGGGAGGTCCATGAGGGGATTTGCTCAACCCATGCTAGCGGGCATATGATAGCGAGGAAAATCCAAAGGGCGGTTACTTTTGGATGACACTAGAGAAAGACCGTATCGACTATGTCGGAAATGTCATAAATGTCAAGTTTACAGTGACAAGGTCAATGTGCCGCCTGACTCCGCTATTTAATCCGATATCTCCTTGGCCGTTTGCAATGTGGGGAATCGACGTGATCGGACCCGTTAACCCAAAAGCTAGCAATGGTCATAGATTCATCCTCGTAGCTATTGACTACTTCACAAAATGGGTAGAAGCTAATTCGTATGCCCATGTAACACAGAAGGTAGTGAAAACGTTTGTAGAAAAAGACTTGATTTGCCGATATGGTCCTCCGGAAAAGATAGTGACGAGATAATGCACGGAATTTCAATGGCAAAATGATAGCAGAGCCGTGTACTAAATGGAAAATCAAGCATTCGAATTCTTCACCATACCGACCAAAGATGAATGGCGCAAAGAGAAGCCGCCAACAAGAACATCAAGAAGATTATTCAGAAAATGGTAGTCACATATAGAGATTGGCATGAGATGTTGTCATTCGCCCTTCATGCATACCGCACTACAGTCAGGACCTCGACAGGGACTACCCCATATTCTCTGGTGTACGGTATGGAAGCAGTGATGCCTTTGGAAGTAGAAATCTCGTCGTTAAGGGTATTGATGGATTCCAAATTAGAAGAGGCCGAGTGGGCCAAAGTGAGATATGAGCAACTGAACTTGATCAGTGAAAAGAGGATGGCTGCAATATGTCATCACCAACTTTACCTAAACGAATGGCCAAGGCATATGATAAGAAGGTTAGACCTCGGTTGTTTCGAGAAGGGGATCTAGTATTGAAGAAAATATTGTCGTTGCCCGGAGACGATCAAAGCAAATGGGCACCGAATTACGAGGGTCCTTACGTAGTAAAGAAGGCATTCTCAGGAGGAGCGCCGAAGTTGGCTAGAATGGACGGAGAAGACCTAGCTCGACCCGTGAATTCCGACTCGTAAAAAGATATTATGCTTGATGTAGGCTCCTAAATCAATAAAGTAAAGTTTGGCCATTGACTTCTTTCTCTTTTGCATTGATCTCACAACAATCATTTTTGCATTAATCACAACAAGTGTTTGTCCGGTTGTTATCACACCTAAAAAGTTTAGCATCGGCCGAACGATTTTCTTCTCTATACAAAAAGCCTAGACTAGAATCACACCCCTACACCGGGGGCAATAAGAGATGTTTTCATGAAAATTTTTACGTGTTTAAAATGTACGGAAGCTTATAGATTTGAAAACCAAGCTAAAGCGTTTGACAAAAGCATGACAAAGAGGCAATAACAAATCATACATTTTGGGAAAAGGACTACTTGAAGAAAGTCAGAGACAACACGAGAGATGAATCCAGCATACGACTTCTAATCATAAATCATTGCATATATGTTTTTTTGGATCATTACAGGAGGAGTTCTTAATACATTCCAACAAGATTGGAGATGAAGAAAGAATCATAGTGGATGATAGCAAAGAATCACGTTTTTGAACCATAATGGATTCTGGAACAACAAGAAGAACAAGAAAAAGAGAGAAAATGAAAAGTTTCGAACCCCGCCATCAAGAAGAACGACATCAATATCGGCTTTGGTAATAAGGAATCGCGGATGGGATTCCAAGATTGAAGGAGATCGCGGAAGGGATCTCGCGTTTTGCTATTTGGAGGTCGCGATGGGACCTCGTATTTCATTTGAATAAAAGGAATCGCGGATGGGATTCCAAGTTGAAGGAGATCGCTAGAAGGGATCTCGTGTTTCGCTATTTGGAGGTCGCCGGATGGGACCTCGTTTTTTTTATGTTGGTTAATAAGAGGGAATCGCCGGATGGGATTCCAAGTTAAAGCGAGATCGCCGAAGGGATCTCGTGTTTCACTGTTTGGAGGTCGCCAGATGGGACCTCGTTTTTTTTTCATGAAAGGAATCGCCAGATGGGATTCCAAGTTAAAGGAGATCGCTAGAAGGGATCTCGTGTTTCACTTGTTTGGAGGTCGCGGATGGGACCTCGTTTTTTTTTTCATGAAAGGAATCGCCGATGGGATTCCAAGTTAAAGGAGATCGCCGAAGGGATCTCGTGTTTCATCGTTTGGAGGTCGCCGATGGGACCTCGTTTTTCATGTTGGTTATAAAAAGGAATCGCCGGATGGGATTCCAAGTTAAAGGAGATCGCGAAGGGATCTCGTGTTTCACCGTTTAGAGGTCGCCGGATGGGACCTCGTTTTTTCATGTTGGTTATAAAAAGGAATCGCCGGATGGGATTCCAAGTTGATTAAAGGAGATCGCCGAAGGGATCTCGTGTTTCGCTATTTGGAGGTCGCAGATGGGACCTCGTATTACATGTTGAATAAAAGGAATCGCCAGATGGGATTCCAAGTTGATGGAGATCGCTAGAAGGGATCTCGTTTTTCGCCATTTTGAGGTCGCCAGATAGGACCTCATGTTTCATGTTTGTTAAAAGGAATCGCCAGATGGGATTCCAAGTTGAATAAAGGAGATCGCTAGAAGGGATCTCGTGTTTCGCTATTTGGAGGTTGCCAGATGGGACCTCGTATTACATGTTGAATAAAAGGAATCGCAGATGGGATTCCAAGTTGAAGGAGATCGCCGAAGGGATCTCAAGTTTCGATGTGTGGAGGTCGCGAGATGGGACCTCGTTTTTTCATACATTCAAAAAAAAAAAAAGGGAATCGCCAGATAGGATTCCAAGTTGATTAAAGGAGATCGCCAGAAGGGATCTCGTATTTCGATATTAATCCAAGGAGGTCGCGAAGGGACCTCATTTTTCAACATTGGTTACAAGGAATCGCGGATGGGATTCTAAGATTTTTTTGTTAAAGGAGATCGCCAGAAGGGATCTCGTATGTCGATATGGGTCAAAAGAGGTCGCTAGAAGGGACCTCATATTTCATTTTTGTTGAAAGGGAATCGTCGGATGAGATTCCAAGTTGAGTAAAGCAACAATTATAGATTTTGGGTTTAAAGAGATCGCGGGAAGGGATCTCAAGATGATAAATTTTGATCATAGTTTTTGGGTTGAGGAGGATTCTTTGTAAAAGACAAGTTTCGGATCAATCAAGCTTCAACCGGATCGTTTCGGAGTTCCGTTTTGGGTTTATCTTTATAAAACTTATGCGCAAAACCCCTGCTCCGTAAGCATTATAAAGAGGGGGCATCTGTTGTAACCCATTTTTGGGTCCCCACAAAATATATATGAAAAATATATATATATAGCCAAAGGAGGTTAGAAAAATAACAGGAGGCGTAAGCGCTCAGAAAATGGTCAGAAAATTGGTCAATGAGGTTAAAAATACAAAGATTGGATTTTTGACAGTATATTCTTGAAAGAGGAGAGCCCTGTTGAGAAGAAAATTTGAAATTTGAGGAGAAAAGCCCAAATTTGGATGATTATGGATTTAATTGGATTTTTAATTGAATTTATAGGGGATTTGATTGCAAGAAAAATTGATTTTTAAGTCAATTTGGGCTTTAATTAGAAGAAATTTAAGTTCGGGGGCCAAAATATATTTTTTAGGAATTTATTAGGTCAAATCGGGAGCTTAATTGCATAAATATTGAAGTTTAAGGGCCAATTAGGGACTTAATTGAAGAAATCCGGAACCGGGGACCAAATTGGAGAAGGCGCGTAAATGGAGGGGCTGGAATTAATTGATTCAGGGGCCTAATTGAAGAAATTGGAAGTTATTTGATCAATTGAGGGCTAAATTGCATAAATCAGAGGCCAAGGACTAAAGTGAAAAACGTGGCCAACTATGGGGGCGAAGACCGAAATTGGCAGGGATGCAATTGAAGGAAGAAAAGATGATTAAGGGTTGATTTGTAATTTGGCGCGTTCTGGTGCCACATTTAAATGAAACGGCGCGTTTTCTCCAAAACGACGCCGTTTCATGCATTCAAAAAAAAAAAAAAGGAAAAGAGCAGAACGGTGTCGTTTTGAACGACACCGTTCATCTTTCTTCTTCCCCCCCGAACATGCAGCGGGGAAGAAGGAAAAAAGGGGTGCTTTTTTTTGAATTTTTTGCCGGCCTCTCTCTCGCCCGGAGCCCACCGACCGAACACAATGGCCGACCAACCGCCGCGCACTCGCGTAAAAACCGGGAGGGGGGCCGAACCTCGCTAGTCGCGCCCATGGCCGACCAGCCGCCGCCCCCATGAGAGCCGAAGCGGCGCCCTTGGCTCTATAAATAGAGCCAAGAACGATGAGATACAGGACCAAAAAAAAAAAGGAGAGTGGAGAGGAGAAAACGAAAAAACGAGAGGATAGAAAGGGGGAAGACCGAGAGAGAGGACCAAGAGAAAAAAAACACACAAAAAAAAAAAAAAAGACCGAGAGAAGAGAGGGAAGGGAAGAAAAAAAAAAGACCGAAACGTTGGAAGTGGAAAGGAAGAGTTGAAAACTTGAGGGAAATCAAACCGGGGAGGGTCACGGGAAAAATACCGAAAAACGAGCACCGCCGCCGCCGCTTGGAGCCGCCGCCCGTGAGCCACCGGCCTCCGCCACAAAGACCGCCGAAACGCAGCAAGCCACCGTCTCCTCCGCGCAAGGTAACTCTTCTTCCCTTTCGTTCTCGCGTTTTTTTTCCCTCTCTGCATGCAGAACGAGTAGCGTTCTGCATGCAGGGGTGGGGGAAATAATTCCCCCCGCCCGTTTTAGCTTGGGCCGGGCGGATCCCGGCCCGGCCCGTCTTCCGGGCCGGGTCCGGCCCTGAAAGAGAATAGTAGTATTTGGGCCGAACTCGGCCCAATCCATTTTTGGGCTGAGATCGGCCCAACACCTTTGGGGCTGAGTCCGGCCCAGCCCGATTTAATATTATATAATATATATATATTATATCTTTGTATTATTTATCTATATATATATGAAAAAAATTAAGAAAATTCTGCAAAAAAATTATTTCAAAAAAATATGTGATTTTCTCGTAATTTTATTATTGTATTTTGGTTAATATCGGTTTGTATTTTTATACCGTAAAGATACAAATCCGGTATTAAAATACCCGTTTTTCATCAAAACATCAAAGATTTTCAAAAATAAAAAATGTCTTTTGCTTTCAAAAATTTTCTAAATATCTTTAAAAATATTGTTGATTTTTCTCGCATTTTTTTTATCGAAGTGGGTTAATATTTGGTTGTATTTTTATACCGTAAGGACACAAGCCCCGATATTAAAATACCCAATTTGCGTTAAAAAGTCAAAAAAACAAATATATACATAATTTAAAAAATGTTTTGTTTTAAAACACGGCTTAGTCTCTCCAATATATATATATATAAATATTACAACATCATATTTTTCATACAACAAAGAAATTTTCAAAACAATATATGTATTAGCATGCATTTCGGCTTTAATAACCAGTTTATTCAAGCCATAAGAACTAAGCCAATATTTCAAAAAATTCTAAAAATCTTTTTGTCTTCTTTTAGTATTTGGGATTATGAATTTTACATAAAACGTATTCCTGATACTAAAAATATGGTTTTTTTTACATAAGACATTAGAACGGTTAGGTTTTATCCGATAAGATAAGGACCTCCTTATTGAGGAGGACTTTTCTTGAACCATAGACGGACCAACATACATAGATGTTAGAACGGTTAGGTTTTACCCGATAAGATAAGGACCTCCTTATTGAGGAGGACTTTTCTTGAACCATAGACGGACCAACATACATAGACGTTAGAACGGTTAGGTTTTACCCAATAAGATAAGGACCTCCTTATTGAGGAGGACTTTTCTTGAACCATAGGGGGCCAACAACTAGAAAACACAACGAGACCTTGAATTTTATCAAACAAATAAACCAAGCAGCTTACCTTAGGTAGGGCGTATTTGGGGTGCTAATACCTTCCCTTTACGCAACCAGTCCCCGTGCCTGATCTCTGAGACCAGTTAGGGTTCCTAGTGACCAAAATACTAGGTGGCGACTCCCACACCATTTTTCACTACTAAGAGACAAAGAACTCCTTGTCTCCCCATATTTACCAGATACATCCCCCCATTACACACTTGAGGGTGGACGATCGCCGCGACGTCGCGCATCCCCGCGACAGAATCTAAGATGACCTTTCTTCAATCCCAAACTGACACCATCTCTAAATCGTGCAAGAAATGCTTTGAAGCGATCCACTAGTCATCAGCCTGGAATTCATTTGGCTTTGAAGCCATCAACTAGTCATCAGCCTGGAATTCAATTTTACAGCTGTCTGGAATTTATTTTCCAAGAAAGTTTATCCGCGCGAAAACTTCAACTTGATTAGGAGAAAGAAACTGCGTTTTGCTTCTATGGAATTCAAGCATCCTCTTCAAGCCTCCAGCGAATTCCTTAACAATTAGCGGTATTAGATTACCATTTTTATCATTCTATCCCCCATTACCTAGGCACGATTAAACACAGAATACATTATTGAGATTTAAGCAAAATTATTCATAGTGTCTCAAGTTCACGTAATTATTGTCATTGTACTTTATTATTGAGATTTCCGAAATATTATGTAACGTGTGCTAGGATAGGAAATATTGTATTACTAATGTGTTGACTTGTCATGTGTAGTATGCTATACCGTAACACATATATTAAAATATCCAGTTTTTATCAAAACATTGCAAAAAACTATAAAACTAAAAAAAATATCATATTTTCATGCATACGGCCAAGTCTCTCGAAGGATAAAAAAATTATATCGTATTTTCATACAACAAAAATTCAAAATATATTTTAGCATGTATCGTTGAGTTGAGTACTTTCGTCCTTCTTCAGAAATTGCTTAAACCACTTGACAGAATTTTTGGCATATCGTTTCAAGTTGTTTTCGTAGTCAATGTAGAAGAGACCAAACCTTGAACCATAACCGGATCCCCATTCAAAATCATCCAAGAATGACCAAGCAAAAAACCCCTTGACATCGACACCATGGTCACTGCAAAAGTCAAGTTTTTAGAGCAGATCGGACTGAGAAAGAAAAAAACTAGGACTGTTTGAAGAAGGAAGCGAGAACATGAATTTGGAAAGAGCAAACTCACTTGATAGATTTCAGAACATTGTGGAAAATGTCTTTATAATATTGCTCTCTTATGGCATCATTGAGGGCTTCCTCTAATGACGAGGAATTCACGTCATCAACTCCTAATTAAAAAAAACCAACAAATCAGTAAATCAGAGCTTCTTGACAACTATAACCATAAACACACGAGGGTTGTTAACTCTGTTCTTACCATTTTCAGTGATATATATTGTTGGATTTTCATACGCGTCCTTTATGTAATTCAAGAGATCACGAATACCCTCGGGATAAATATAAAGCCAACTTGAACCCGCCTGCGAGTTTGATTTATATATCTCAATACCAAGGGGAAAAACAGAAAGATTCTACATATCAATTACTAATTTGTTGAAACAAGAATGAAGAATCACATTCACCTGTGGGCCTATTGGGATTCCATTTCTCTCCCCTGTACGTAAAATAATATATATCAACATAAGTGAGAAAGTACTGTAGAGTTTTAGACCTTGTATTCTTCTTACTCTGAGAGTTTTTTATCATTTAATTAACAAGTAAATAAATATTTCACCTGGCCAGTTAACACGAGCATCTTCCATAAACCCAATATTTTTATAGTCAACATCCTCAACATTCTGAGCATAGTATGTCGTGTAGTAATTGACCCCAATAAAGTCATAAGATCCTCTCAGCATCTTGGATTCCTCCTCACTGAATCTAGGCAATCTTCCTCCAACGTAGTCGTGCATATTCTGTGGATAGTCACCTTTAGTTAGAGGATCCATGTACCTGCCAAAAACATAGAATTTAAGATCCTGGTTTCTTCTCCATAGAATTTAAGAATCCAAATTAATTAATGTTTGAAATTATTATATTATCCAAATCAGCTAGCAAAATGCTTACCATCCAAGCATAAAATCAAGGCTTCGTTTGGTTGCCATCCGATCACTTTCACTAGTTGAGTAAGGTTCAAACCAATGAGAAACGAGGGTTATCCCAATTTTACCTCCTTGACACGTCTGACGAGATTTTGTCAATGATAAAATTAGCACGGCCACACAGGAAACTTTGGTGAAATATGTTATGAAACGAACCACAAATTAATTATAGCTTTAGCTTTTGCAAACCTGATACTTTTCCTTGTATACTTTCACAGCCGTTGCATGAGCAAGCAATAGATGATGGGTTACAATGTAAACCTCGGTGGCGCCAGAGATTTTGGGTTGGCCTGGATAATTCTCCAAAGTCGAAATTCTGCCGGGTGCCAATGTGCCCGTGTCATAGCCATTGACGCTAAACATAAAAGGCTCATTTAAAGTGATCCAGTGCTTCACTCGGTCTCCAAATCTTTGGAAGCAAAGCTCCACGAAGTCTCGGAAATCGATTCTATATGAGTTTTGAAATTATTAGATTGAAGCATGGAGGATTTAAATTAAAGTGAGATGTTTATATAATATGAATATAATTACTTACAAAATATTAGGGCTCAAGAAACCACCATATTTGTCCTCAATTGCTTGTGGAGTGTCCCAATGAAAGAGAGTTACATAAGGCTGTATACCTGTACATTTCAAAGCAAAATTAATATGAGAAAACTAAAGTGCATGTGAAACGTTTTGTATGAGAGTTTGGAAAATGCTTTTCAAATTTTCGAAATTCAAGCAAAGTAAGATTGCCCCTGCATTTACCATGGCCACTTCAAGATTCTTATTTTTAGTCGGTAACATTATTATGAAACACAGTCATGGAGGAAAAGGAAAGGGTTATAACCATTTTTTATGAGCTCATCGATGAGATTGTTGTAAAACTGGATCCCTTCTTCGTTTATTCCAGCACTTAGTCTGCCATCTGATGAATTCAATTCGATTATTGAAAAATCAAAGTAAGGAAAAATGTGGGACTTCGAAATTCGAGACGCGTCCCATCCTCGTGAATTAAAAAGGAATGAGATGTAGGGTAAAAACAAAAGAAAACACTTACGTGGTAATACCCTAGACCAAGAAATAGAGAATCTGAAAGCATCCATTCCCATTCCCCTCATTCTTTGCACATCTTCCTATAACATTTTGTGTGTAAAATATATCAACAAGTGTAATGGTGATCAGATCCACAAAAGGCAACTAAAAGAAAAATAAGATGAACATCGTACCTTATAGCGATTATAGAAATCAACTGCCACCTTTGCATTGCTATGGTCACTTATCCTCTCTGCAATTTTTCAGAATTTGTTCTTAGATTCCTTTGAATTTGATAAAAATCATATTTACATCTTTAATTTGCACGCACTTTCTCCCCCTAACCCCAAAAGTCACCTTCTTTCTTTCCTTTTTCTCTCTTCTTTTGGATTTAATAGACAAATTAATACACTATGGTTTCAGGCAGGCCATCAACATGCTGGCAGGTGACTCCTTGAGAGATTTATATTCGTTGTTTTAGTTAGGAAAGCATTGTAACGAACTCCTGCATTGCATAAAGAGATACCTGGATGCTCCTCGATGAAGGTGTCCCATATATTCGGCCCTTTGCCTCTCCTGTTTGTTTCACCTTCAAACTGCATATAATTTAAACGTTATCAGAGACCAAACAATTGAGGCGTTTCTCTCTTCCACCAGAGTACTTGAAGCAATGTTGTACCTGGTAAGCTGACGAAGAAGATCCAAAAACGAAACCATCTGGGAAAGAATTACGACTCAACTGGGCAATACTTCCCATGATATACACTAAGTCTTTGTTGGGTGATCAGAATAAAGAATGTATAGTGAGATAGCAGTGAAAAATAAATAAATGAACGTATGAAGTATGGATTTTGTAAGAACATCGACATGCCAGAGCCTATTTATAGGCATCATTTTGAAAGGTTATTCTCAACAACCAAGGATAATTGTGGTCAATTATTATTATTTGTTTCAATTGACCGATCAATGAAAATTCAATTTGGAACTTCTAATTGGATAAGGATATTTGTCATTTGAGGAATTCATGGTGTTCAAACAAGCTCCAAACTTAAGATTCCGTGCTCTAATTGCACTGTGAAGCCTAGCAATTGTACTTGAAGCTTGCTGAGAAAATTCAGCTACCGGATCGTCAACACAAGAATTTTCAACGACTTTAATTTTCTTGTCTGATGGCAATGAAGCCAAGCGAAAGTTGACGGGTTTCCAGCCCAAGAAGAGTTTTTAAATGATATGTTGACCTTTCGCATTCAGACATGAAGGATATTCCGAGCTACAAAAAAAACATTACCAATCACTTGCTAGAAATTTTGCATGAAACAATTTTCATTTCCTTACGCTGAATCAGCCAAGTCAAGCACAATACATGATCTTTAACCAAAAGCCTAGGAGAGTAACCAATTACGATCAATCTCTAAGATGACCTTTCTTCAATCCCAAACTGACAGCCATCTCTAAATCCTGCAAGAAATGCTTTGAAGCGATCAACTAGTCATCAGCCTGGAATTCATTTGGCTTTGAAGCCATCAACTAGTGATCAGCCTGGAATTCAATTTTACAGCTGTCTGGAATTTATTTTCCAAGAAAGTTTATCCGCGCGAAAACTTCAACTTGATTAGGAGAAAGAAACTGCGTTTTGCTTCTATCGGAATTCAAGCATCCTCTTCAAGCCTCCAACGAATTCCTTAACAATTAGCGTTATTAGATTACCATTTTTATCATACTATCCCCCATTATCTAGGCACGATTAAACACAGAATACAAATCACACCACAGTATAGTGCCTCAAGTTCACGTAATTATTGTCATTGTACTTCATTATTGAGATTTCCGAACATTTGCAAGATGCTTATAGACCTTTTTTTTTTTAGTTGAAAGGTTGTCAGTAGGAAACCTGTAATTCTGCTACCATGCATTGCTCCATATACGAGGATTATAAATAGGAGCTGTATAAAATATATAGGTGTATCTTTAATTTATTTCTTTATAGTAATCGAGTAGAATTAAATTAAAAGAGCACCATTAAGAAGATAGTGACCGAAGGAATAAAAACTTACAACATAAGTATCTAAAAGAAGGAGCAAAAAAATGAAAATCAAACTAATTAGTCTAGTTCAAGACACGTTCAAGACTTCTAGTCTGATCAGAACCTGTGTAACTAAAGTTTCTAACTGGGAATTTCAACCAAAAGGCCAAACGTTGAATGGTAAGATAAAAAATCACATCCCAATTATAGACCTTGGACTCGAAGATAACTCGATTGCGAACTAACTAGATAGATCAATAAAAGTCTTTGCATAGAAGAATAATATCCCGACACTGAAAATTGCCTCTCATCGACCTGTACCATTCTTGAAGATTTTGTTTAGGGTCCCTAGATAGACAACTTAAACACCAGAACCAATGCATGAATCTACCCTAAAAATTCCACGAAATAGTACAGTGATTGAATAGATGATTTCTAGTCCAAATCTCCTCACAATAAAAAGGAAAACGAGCATCCTCATAATTCAAAATCCCCCTCTCAGCTAAAAAACCCCTAGCGTTGAGACTAGCATTAAGCAGGAGCCATATGAACACATCAATTTTAGGAGGTGCAAAACCTTTCCAAAGCAAAACAAAAAAAGAAGGAGCCCCTGAAGCAGACATGCTATCTAGAAATTTGCAACACTGAATAAGTGTTGGAACTATCAAATTTACATGCCTTACTATCTTCACCTCCAGAAAAAACTAAACCACGCTCCACCCATGCAATTAAAATTTCCCGCGTACAAAGCTCGCGAGACCTCAGATTCCTCCTCCAAGTCAAGCTCACCGAATTATCAATCGGGCTATACACATTTGCATGGCTAACTAATTGCTGCGGATAAAGATTAAATAGTCTAGGAAATAAATTATGAAGAGGAGCTGGAGTACCTAGCCAAGAATCGATCCAAGACCAAATGTTACTGTCATCACCTACCTTGAACCCAATGCTTGAATTAAGTCGAATGGCTATGCTTTCTCTTGTGGAGAAAGTCAAAACAAAGCCACGCCATGTTGGAGAAAGAGAAACCGCAAAAACAGGAATCCCATTCTTGTGGCGTGCACGGTGTCGATTGGCAGATATGTCTCCAAAGTGTGTTGGAAAGGGGTTTTGGATTTAATCATAAAATTATGATTATAAGATTCAGGAGTCACAACCTAGTATTATGGTCGTTAGAAAACCTAATGGTCTGCGAGATTCCGGGTAAGGGATTGGTTGTGCAAGGGGAAGACGTATCACGCCTAGCGCACCCTCCCTAAGGTAAGCTCCATTGTTATTTGATTGTTATTCTAAGTCTCATTTTTGTTCATTGGTCTTGTTTAAGGTTACATGTAGATCTCCCTTCATGAAGAAGTCTCTACCTTATCGGGTTAAATCTTGACAATTCTAATGGGATATTTTGTATTTTGATCAAACCCTAATAGATAATCATAAACCGGTTATGATATCTATTTTTTATATTTTAAATCATGATAAATATGATTTTTATCTCTCTTTAGAAAATATGCATGAAAAACTTTTAGGATTTGGCCGTATGCACAAAGACAAAATAGTTTTTTTTTTTTTTTTGGAAAGAGAAAATTAATTTGAATTTTTTTTTATTTTCAAATTTGTTTATAAAGAAACATTTCAGAGAAAACTGGGTATTTTATAATGTAAGTCTAAAGCCTAATATTATGCAAAATAGTTGGAAAAACATGCGAGAGGCCCACATATATTTTTCAAATGCCCTTTGGAATTATTGAAATTTTCTCTTTTTTTAAAAAAATATGTTTTAATATTATTTTATTTTATTATGAAATATATATTGGATTAGACCTAGCTCGGTCATCCGGGCTCGGATGAAACGAGTCCGGCCCGAGCTCGGTCGGGTTAGGTCGACCGCGGCTCAACAACCTTTCTCTCTCTTTTTTTTGGGTTGGGCCGGACCTAGTCATCCGGGCTTGGCTGAAACGGGTTCAACCAATTGTTGTTAATGGCATTTTTCCATTTGCATGCAAAATATATTGTGCATGCAAATGGCTATGACAGGGGGTTTGGAGAAGAAAAGGAAGAGGAAAGCTTGCCTAGCCATAGGAGAAAAGTTGTTGGCGGCATTCATGGTGGTGGAGGGAAGTCTAGAGAGTGGTTGGTGGTAGTACCAACGGCGGAGAAAGAGGGGAAAGGTTGATAAAAAACCAACACCAGGGAAAAGGGCTATTTTTTCCCCAACTTTGGCCTCTTATTTCCTTATGCTCAATGCCTAGAATTCACCCCTATTTATAGAGAGTGGAAGAGGAACTTTTTGTTTTTATTGAGGACAAATCTTGGCCCTTGATTCAAGCGAAAAGATCCCAACCGTTGGATCAAAGGTGTCATCATGACTTGTAAAAATTCCTGCAGAAAAGCTAGTTGGGTTGGCCATTTAGAGGCAACATCATGGCGGATGTAAGGGCAATAAACAGGCAAGATTTATGCTGGGGTATAGTACAATGTCAAGCCATCATTGTGGTGTATGGTTTGTTTGATTTGGTTGAGAGATGAAATGTTAAATGCCCCGAAAAGTAGACACCGAAAGCAGTTTTTTTGGGCAAGAAAAAAAAAGATTATGACTAGGATGGTTAACTTCACCGTTTGGATTTGATTAGTTCTAATTGAGTTAAAAGGAACTTTAACCTTGTTGAAACTTTTGTTTAAATTAAGTTAGTAAGAATAAAATAAATGAAAAGTGTGGTGGCTTGATTTGTGTTTAACCATCAAAAGCAAGCTAATTATGATTTAAATTGAAGAAAATGCTTAGTGTTTTTCCTTAGGCATGTTCGGCTAGATTATTGGTAAGGAAAATGAAATGGTAGACATGACGTACATGTGTTGGTGTTAAATGCATGACTTAATGAAAAAGTGAGGACTAGATTATGGGGGCAAGGAATGAGAAATAGAGGCAAGCCACTTATAAAAAGGACCTCGTGACAAATATGGATTCTAAAGAAGTTGGATAGGCTAAATTGGTAGTAGAAACATGAATAAGTGATGATGATATATATAAACCTTAGGATGTTAATGTGAAAACAAGTTAATAGTAGGAAAAGTGAGATATTGGTTGTCCAATCCATGTATTGGGGCCCGAACAGTTTGGTCACCCAACTTCAGCTAAGGTCAGGGCACCCAAATGATAAATTTAATATTTGTTTCTTAATAAAGGTTATAGCTATGGATGTTATCTTTTAAAAAAAACTAACCGCGCTTAATTTGGAGTTATAGAACTCTAGATAACTTGCTGAAAATGAAAGACGGGTCAAATTGTCTCGTACAAGACATATTATGTTGAGTGCTATATATAACGGATAATTTCAAGGGTCTTAAAGGCAGAACTGGGCTTTCTATTCTTCAATAGAGTTGTAGAACCGTGTCTTACCTTTCC
Source organism: Populus x sibirica (assembly GCA_019202695.1). Classification (NCBI taxonomy): domain Eukaryota; kingdom Viridiplantae; phylum Streptophyta; class Magnoliopsida; order Malpighiales; family Salicaceae; genus Populus; species Populus x sibirica. The sequence goes on from JAGMVL010000742.1 coordinate 154,829, forward strand.
AAGGAGTCGAGCCACACTTAAAACCGAAGTCTATAACTTTACTTATGAATAAGATGGTAAAGAATGCTCTCCAAAACAAACTAACGTAAGGAGTGTAATGATGTAGTTGAAGGAAAATAATTGAAAAATAAAATTAAAAGATGGCAATGAATTCATGTGAATGAGATTGCAATAGTATAAGAATGTTGATTGTGATAAAATTATAAGAGGGTATTCATTGTATCTCTTAATTCTTCAACAGAAGAGATACCGGAGTAGGGTCATCGATAATTGAAGGGACTAGGTCGGTTGGGGAAACAAATCGCACCTTATCTTTTCAATATGTGTAAACTTATTGATAAATATTAGAATTTATTGTTTTATTGCTTTGATAAATATTGGAATGAATATGAGTACCTTGCGTACATTGATGTGTATCAACTAGTTCGATATAATTGGAATGGATACGAGTATGTTGCATACATTGATATGTATAAACTTGTGATGATATTAATTGAATGAATAAGAGTACCTTGCATGCATTGGTATGGATCTAATTAATTATGATAATGTTTGAATGAACATGTGTATCTTGCGTACAATGATATGGATCAAGTTAGTTAGGATAATGTTTAAACGAACATAAGTACACTATGTGCATTTCTATGTATCAAATTAATTATGTTATTATTAGAATGGATGTGAGTACCTTGCTTACATTGATAGGTATTGAATTAGCCATGATAACTTTGGAATACACGTGATTATCTTACATACCTCGGTATGGATTGGGCATACAGAATCACTTGGAGATTATTATTATTTGTTTCGATTGACCGATCAATGAAAATTCAATTTCGAACTTCTAATTGGATGAGGATACTTGTCATTTGAGGAATTCATGGTGTTGAAACAAGCAATAAAGCCAAGCGAAAGTTGACGGGTTTCCGGCCCAAGAAGAGTTTTTAAATGATATGTTGACCTTTCGCATTCAGACATGAAGGATATTCCGAGCTACAAAAAAACATTACCAATCACTTGCTAGAAATTTTGCATGAAACAATTTTCATTTCCTTACGCTGAATCAGCCAAGTCAAGCACAATACATGATCTTTAACCAAAAGCCTAGGAGAGTAACCAATTACGATCAATCTCTAAGATGACCTTTCTTCAATCCCAAACTGACAGCCATCTCTAAATCGTGCAAGAAATGCTTTGAAGTGATCAACTAGTCATCAGCCTGGAATTCATTTGGCTTTGAAGCCATCAACTAGTCATCAGCCTGGAATTCAATTTTACAGCTGTCTGGAATTTATTTTCCAAGAAAGTTTATCCGCGCGAAAACTTCAACTTGATTAGGAGAAAGAAACTGCGTTTTGCTTCTATCGGAATTCAAGCATCCTCTTCAAGCCTCCAACGAATTCCTTAACAATCACTACCAGAAAACCAGAGAAAACCAACGGAATTACCGAAGGAAAAATTCTGTCGGTAATAATTACCGATGGAAATAATATCGTCTCAAAATCTGTCGGTATATACCGACGGCCTAAATTCGTCGGCGAAACGGTCGGTATATACCGACAGAATATTTCTGTCGGTATATATCGACCGTAAATCTGACGGGGTATACAGTTTGTCTGGAAATATGCAACGGCGTGGTGACGTCAGATGATTTTACCGACGGAATTACCGAGGGATTCAAAGCGAGATAGTCGTACGGTGACGTGGCACGTGCATCACCGATCAAGTAATCCGTCGGTGATTCCATCGAAAAAACCATTATATACCCATCAATCGCCGACACTCTCTTCCTCTGTTTCTCCTTCTTCTTCTTTCCCATCCCACCTCTCCCCTCCCCAAGCTGCAGCTCCCCTCCCAAAGCTGCAGCCAAACACCCATCCCAAACTCTCCACTATTCTCAACACGAGCACTCAAGTTTCTTATATCTTGTACGTGGTCACAATATCCGTTTCTTGTAGATTTTATCATTTTTTTGTAAGTAAATCTATCCTTTTTAGTTTTAATATTTAATTGTGAATTTTATTGTTTTAGTATATGTATTTTGTTAACGTTTGTACTTGTTTTATTTGTTATTTGTCAAAGAAACTTGTAGTATGAATGTATAATTTTGTAGTTGTTATAGTTTGTTTTAGATTTTGTCAAATTATATTTGTTTGTAAATTGTTGAAATTTTGTTTGAATTACACCGAATTAAATGTGTCGTTGTGATGAAATAAATAATTAATAGCTTGTTTAACGAGTCTTGTTTAATTGTTATCAATTGTATTTCAAAGTTGTGATTTCTGTAAATTTATATATGTATAAATTTGTATGTATGAACGTTAATAGTTGATAATTGATAATGAATATTTAACATAAGTGTTGTTTTAGTTTGTTGGATAATGTCGGGGAAAACCAATATTTTTGTTATGTTTTATAGAGGTTCAATAGAAGTCATGGATGATCGTTCATGGATGTATCGGGGACTCACCCCAAGGATTGCGGAGGATGGATTATTGTAACGGTTTCCGGGGGTTTTATTAATTTCATAACATCTATTCCAAGGAATTTTACTGATGTCGATAATAGGTGTCCATGCAGGAAGTGTAAAAATTTAAAGTTTTACGCATCAAGATGTTGTAACGATGCATCTTCTAACCAAAAGGTTTGTTGTTACTCATTTTTGGACCCCATGTTTGCTGGAAGATTGACAAAAGCAAATGAAAGAAATATTTTTTTCGAAAACTCTGTTTGAGTATGTTCCGCTCTTTTTTTTATCCTTCCCCTTTGCTTTGCCAAAATCATCGGGTTTTCTTAGGATCGATCGAAGTCTTCATAATGCCAAATTCATTCCTTTTTATAGGGTCTTTAAGGGTGAATAAATCCCTCAAAAGTGGAAATAAAAAAACCTGGTTCTGCTGCTGCCGCAATCTTTTTTTTCCAACTTAGGCCCTGTTTCTGACTTGGTTTCGTGCAATATCTGACCATCCCAGCTATATTCTGTCACTCATGACATGTTGAAAAATGGACCTACACCTTTATTGGGTCCTAGAGCTCACTGTTCTTATGGCGGACTCTCGATCGAACTAGGATGCTTGGCATTGTCGGTTTCTCGAATTTAGATCGGGAGACCCTTTTTGACCAACCAGATTGCGGCCCGATTCTGTCCAAGTAAAACGATTATATCTCACCTTGAATCCTTCGTGAAAGTTGTAGTCCTACACACATATATGAATTTAGGCTTTCGAATCGCTTGATTTCGATATCGGGAGCTCGAGATATTCCTGTTTGAATATCGACGTGAAATTAGAGAATTATCGCGAACGGGATTTTGACCCAAGTTTTGCACTGAAATTTCTGCTGCCATCACGATTTCTCTGGTTCATTCTTAGGATACTCTCGGTCATATCGGGACACTCGACACTCGTCGGTTTTGAATCGGATCGGGAGACCATTTTTACCGACCATTTTTGCGGCCCGATTACGTCCCCAAGAAACGATTATATCTCACCTTGAATCCTTTGTGAAAGTTGTAGTCCTACACACATAGATGAATTTTGGCTTTTGAATCGCTGGATTTCGATATCGAAACTCAAGATATGCATGTTTGAATATCTAATGAGGAAGTGAAATTTCGCCGCATGTTTTTGGCTACCCGCAAACATGATATTAATTATATATAAAAAGAGAGCGGGAACCCAAAACAGTGTCGTTTTGAGACATTGTTCCTCCCATGTGCATGCCGCTGCCCGAGACCCTCGGGAGTGGGGAGCAAGGCGCAAGCGTGGGAGGGCGCGAGACGTGCGAGCTGCGGGCGTGGGAGGCGCGAGCGTGCGGCAATTGCGGGCGTGCGAGCGCCGCAGCCGCCCGGCTCGGTGTCCCCTCGCTCCCCATGCGCATCTTCTTTGCCCCGCTCCCCCTTCACCTATATATATCTTGTTATTAGCGGCCTACGGGGGCTGGTTTTTTTTTGAAGGGGGAGAGGGAAGAGGAGTAGAGCAGTTGTGAACAGAAGACAGTAGGGAAGAAAGACAAGAGAAAACAAAGAAGAGAAAGAAAAAAAGAAAAAACCGAGAGAACTAGGAGGAGGCTGAGGGTAGGAGAACGGGAGGAGATTACCTTGAGTCTATCCTACCTTGTCGAACCGGGGCTTGCAAAGACTCTATGAGGTTTTTGAAAAGTTCCAAATGGCAAAAGAGAGGAAGGCTTGCTTTGGTTATCAGAGGTAATTAAAAAGGAAGAAGCTTGTCCACCAGTTGTATCTCATTTTTCTACATTTAAACGTGCAGGACCCGCAGGTATGAGTCTTGACTTTCTTTTTTCTTTAACATATGTAAAGCTATTTGGTTGGTCTTCTTTCTTTTCAAAATCTGTTTTCTGCTTCTGTTTGGGACGTTCATTTTCCATCTCAACAACAAAGTTGTATGCTTGCCCACTTTGTTCCTCCCATGCCTTTGAGTTTAGCTTGTTATTTATGTTAGAGCTGCATTTTTTTCTTTTGTTTACTCATACGGTGACTCATTTAGAAAGAAAAACGAGAGAAGGCCCTCTTCGGTTGGGATGATGCTTTGGCTGGTTTTGGAGTGTGTTTTCCTTCTGTTTTTCTTCGAAAGAGAGATAGGTGGCCATTTGATTTGTTGTTTTTGTTTTAGCGTCTCGATATACATGATGAAAAGCATGTTCTTTCATTCTTTCATTCTTTGATAAAACAAACCATGGCAGTAGTGAGAGATTAGAAAAAGGTTAGGGGTGAACAATTTTTTTGTTTAGGTTTGGTTTTCAAATGTTCGGCTTCCATGTGTATATGACCTGCTCCTCTTTGTCGAAAATGATGGGTCATCTTTGTGTTTAGGCTTGTGAGTTAAGAGACTGGTTTAGTTTTCCGGTTCTCTTGCACGAGAGACCGTAGGTTGTAAAGGTCTTCGTCACCCCGTCTTTCCTTTGGTTGGAGCGTCTCGTGCAATTGGAACGTTATGTAGGAGTAGTTACGGCCTATAGGGAGTGAAATAACGTGAGGGAGTGTCCTTTTAATTAAGGGGACTTGGTTTTTGCGGGTTCCGGTTTCATGGTTTTTGTCCCTCTGTTTCTTGTAGAAATGCATGGCTTCGTTATAGCTTCGTTATAGGTTTCAGCTTCGGGACTTTGTTGTTTTTGGTGCTGCGGAATTGTTTTGTTAGAGTAATGAGCGAGACTTGTTTCACACTTCCGGCTTTGATTAAACCGTAACCTCCTGCAATTTTTTGCTTTGTGTTTGCCTTTGTTCAAGTGAAATATAATTCACTTGAACGATAGCGTGGTCTTTGCATGCGGTTGGGGGTACTTGTGCATATGCACGATGGCGAAAAATTAATTAACGTGTTGCGTGCGGAGGAACGGGAACAAGTAACCGATCATGTGGTTTGGGGTGGTGAGTCCCGATATTTGTAGAAAGTAGGCCCATTTTATTTTTGGGCTGATTTCGGCTCATTTTATTTTTGGGCCGGAGTCCGGCCCATTCAAAAAGTTTTCTTCAAAGATGTATTTAAAAAATCTGTGATTTTTACGCAAGGTTGTATTTTTGTACTATAAAGATACAAGTCTGGTATGAAAATACCCGGTTTTTGTCGAGACATCAAAAAAAAATATAAAAGGAAAAAATGTTTTGTTTTCCTGCATACGGCCAATACCCTAACATTGTTTTTACGTTTTTTTATATAAAAAACAAATATTTGAAGTTTTGAAAATGTGTTTTCGCATGGATTTCTTAAACACGGCAAAAATCATTTTTCTTGCATTTCCGGATTTTACAACATGTTTGTAAAACTCCAAAGGGTATTGGCCAATATTCCAAAAAATATAAAAATCTTATTTTGGGGGAATTCATCTATTATTCACCGCTAATATCCAAGAAATCCTTAAAGGACGAATAACCAAAATATTATTGGGAATAATTTGTTATTATTCACTGTTAATATTTGGATAAAGAAACCCGGAGTGGTAAATATCCAAAATAATTTTCTAGGAATAATAAATCCGCACAAATCCTTGAAAGAAGCCTTGATTATAATCGAGGACATTTCAAAATTGTTTTTACTCCACGGTTTATGAGACAAAAAAATAGGTTTTTAAAGCACGCTAGATTTCGTTCATCGGAAGCGGACTTATCCTAGGAAAGCGATGGGATTAGAGAACATCAACACCATAACGGTTATAAGGCAAATCAAACACCAAGCAGCTTACCTTAGGTAGGGCGTACTAGGGGTGCTAAAACCTTCCCTTTAGGCAACCAGTCCCTTGCTTTAGAATCTCTTAAAGACCAGTTAGGTTTCCTAGTGACCATAATACTAGGTGGCGACTCCCTTTTTCACAACGGAAAGACCCCAACATCGAATCCCCATTACGGAGGAAGTGTCGCCGCGACGTCGAGCTCTCGGGAGGGTGCGACGGGATGGCGACTCCATTGGGGACCCTTGGACTAAGCTTGGTAATTGTTTTTTTTTTTGTTTGTTATGCCATCTCGTTGTTGTTTTCTTATATGAATGATACTTTGTTTAAAAGCTTTATCATGCATATTTACATCCTGTCATGCATGGTATATCAAATATGGATATAGATTTTATTGCATCCTATCATGCATCACTTGTATTTTTACTATCTTGTCAAGAGCACACATTAAACTTTAAGTTAGGTGGGGGACTAGCAGCTTGCCTTATGACTTGAGTCAAGGTTTAAGTTTGTGTAAACCCCAACTCTTTGCTTGAGTGTTTAGGACTGATAATGATTGGTACATGTGCCATCCCACTATCTCTTTGAACCCCCATATTGCCTTTATGAGGGCGATCACTGGGACAACAAGAGACCCTTTTTTAGAGACCAAGTAGTAAACCTACCCTATGTCTCACGTAAAGGAACTAGAACCTATCCTTAAGGTTGTATGCTCCATAATATCTTTTGCATCAAAACGAGTCTAAACCCCAAGGCATTTTGAACCACAGGATTTGTGAACAAAATGGCCACCATTGCTAAATTTTCCATCATAGAATATGAAAAAAATTCTGAAATGTCACAATTGACTGAAGGAGACGCCTTGGAAGCGATGCTAAGAAACTGTCACCAATCAAGAACCCGAATTGCATTATGAATGAGGTGAATAAGTTAACGACTCACTTTCGGAATGTGGATAAGGATGCATTTTTTAGTAGATACGGACGTTTGATGGAAATTGCAAGGGTAGAAGTTTTAAGCCCAGCTGTGCGAACCATAGTTCATTTTTGAGATCCAGACTACCGATGTTTTTCTTTTGGAAGCATAGACCTATGTCCCACTATGAAGGAATATAGGATGTTGATTGAGTTTCCAAACAATTTGTATAGGATTTATTTGCCTTTGAGATCCGACAAGATCATCCCCGAACCGTCAAAAGCGCTTAGAATCTCCAACTTGGAAAAAGTTTTGGGAAAGAATGATACCGATCGAAATGGAGGATGCTAGAAATTGAGTTGGAAAAGAAGTCGGGATCGAATAAGAGAGATTGATTGCCTTGGGCATATTTGGCTTTGTGTTGTTCCCAAGTCGGGACGGGTTTAGTGAGTTTGGAGGCCGCCTTTGCTTATGTAGAGTATGAGAATACGCAAATCAATCCAAAGTTTTGCTATTTTAGCTGAAACCATCTTGACGCTTAATCATTGTAGGAGGACCGGAAAAGGGGCAATGAGATGTTGCATGCAGTTGTTGTATATTTGGATGGTTAGCCATATCGAAACAAAAAACCTGTCTTCAATAATTTTTGGTGGTTCACCCAAAGACCCTTGAAGTTGGTAGAAGAAGAATGGGAAGATCTAGACAACTAAGGTTGGGTTGACAAATTAGAAGGTTTGCCTAATAGTGATGTTAAGTGGAGAGCCCCATAGGTAATGATAGTGAAAGTCCTAATGAGTTGTGGACAAAGATGTTGGGTATCATTGATAGGGATTACAAGGTTATGTGAGTTATGCTCCGCCCTAGTGGTAAGGCAACTTGGGGGCATGCAGTTTGTTCCAAGGACTATAGGAATTGCTCAATTCTTTGGTTTGTTCAAAGATCCCATTGCACAAGAAGTTTTGGAGATCATCAAACAAGATTGGAAGCATCTGGTTTTGGTTGAGATAGAAGGTTTAAAGGGTTCAAGTGCAAGCGAAGGATATGCAAGATGGAGAGACTTAGCTACTTTAGCCATGCCTTGTGTAGGGGTCAAATCTCCCCAAACCGTAGAAGAGCCTATTAAGAGGAAAAGGGTCAATAATGAAGAGGAGTTGAGAAGACAAGTGGAACAACTTCGAACGAGTTGAGCAAAAGCGAGAAAAGACAAGGCAATGTTGGAAGAAATGATGCTAAACGAAGATAAAAGGAGAGCATTTCTAGATGAGCAAATACAATCTAGAGATGCACGAATAACAAAGCTTGAGTTAAAGCTAGGGGAGGAGAAGATTGCTAGGGAAAGGAGTGAGAAGGAGCTAAGAGAGATGAGTTTGGATTGGATGCAAAGTTGCTCTGAACTTGAAGCAATGGAGATTGACTTTAGCGATTGCCAAGGAAGTGCGAGAATATTTCCAAGAAAAATTTGCACAAGTCCAGTTTGAATTGATGGATAGGATTGGGAATTATGAGGATTTGAACAAGAAATATATGGAGTTAGAAAGCCATTCGATGGGGATTGCAAAAGAAGAAAGTAAAAGGAAAGATTTTGAAAGTTTGTTGAAACAGAATTAGCGATTAAGAAGAATGAGATAAAAGTTATGAGGATAAAACTTGACAAGGAACGTGAAAAGGTGAAGTATTTGGATGAGAAGCTAGTAGCAATGGAAAAACACAAGGATCAAATCGACGCCAACAACACCTTGCTTTGAACAGAACCAATATGTTGCTCATAGAAATGATGACCAAGACGAGATGAGCAAATGGATGAAGCCGCTTGCACATGCTCGAATTATTAGAATCAATGCACGGAATGTAGGAGGGGACATCATTCGCTATCGCCGAAGCCTAGCTGAAACCGATGCTTTTCTAGGGAAGATTGAGAACCGCGGTTTTACCTTCTTACCTTTGGCTAGAGAGTTTGTGGAGGAAAGGGTTTAAAGTATTTTGTATTTCTTTTTTTAATGTAATAAACTTATCAAGTATTAATGAAAAGGGCGTTGACCCATCTTCTTATGCAAAATTTGTCTCTTGGTGAATATGATTCAAGAAAACGACTTGAAAGGCAGTACTCTAGCAATGTGACGAGAACCTATGTTTATAAGGTGGTGGCTATTATTCGTTCACAAGAAGAGTGCATCCATACCCAATATACAAAGCATTCTCAATCATGCATTTTCTCATGCATCTATGCAGGACCCGCAGATTAAGAAACATAGGTCCCCCTTCTAAAATCCACAACACTCGACAAAGAAAAAGAATGGAAAACGAAGAAAGGTCACAAGCAGAAACTCAGTACCAAAGGGAACTTGAAGGAGTTTGGAATGATGTGGCGCACCTGACCAGTTTGCTTGAGCAAATGTTGAGAGCCAAAGATGGAGAGGGAACGTCTACTCAACCTGATGAAGCACCAGCGAAGCATCTCAAATCCTGTCGCACCTATAGACGTAGGGGCAAATACACCACATAAGCGGCTTCCTAATCCCTCTCAACCCATCCAAATCCCTATTACAATGGATTTGACAAACGAGGATCCACAGGACGTCAGAGTCTCTGATCATGTTGGGTATGATAAATGGACTGCCCTAGAGGAGAGGCTAAGGGCAGTTGAAGGGAATGATTTATTTGACCCAATTAGGGCCGCGAAGTATGTTTGGTACCTAACATCATAATTCCAAAGAAGTTCAGAGTGTCGGAGTTTGTTAAGTATACCGGAATGGAATGCCCAAAGACCCATCTTCGTTCCTACTATAACAAGATGGCAGAAGTTATCCACGATGATAAGTTGCTAATTTACTTCTTCCAAGATAGTTTGACAGGATCGGCCCTCGGGTTGGTATATGAATTTGGACAACGTTAGGATTAAGAAATGGACAGATCGCGAGATGCTTTCTTAAAGCAATACAAGTTCAATCTTGAGATTGCTCCTGATAGGACCAGTCTGATTACCATGGAGAAAGGAGCTCAAGAGTCCGTGAGGGCTTATACTCAGAGATGGCGAGACCAAGCTATCAATGTACAACCTCCACTAATAGAGACGGAGATGGTAACACTTTGTTTGCCAATACTTTTAGGGCCCCATACTATGAACATCTTATGGGTAGCTCGGCCCAGACATTTCTATGATCTTTGTGCGAATTCTTGAAAGGATTGAGCAAGGAGTCCGAAGTGGGAGAATTGCGGAACCTATAGAGAAGAGGGGTTTTGTTGGGAAGAAGAAGGAAATTGAGGTAAATAACCTAGAAGACAGTTATAAAAGGAAAGGCAAAAACTACCAAAACTATCAAACACCTACCTCCCAAATCACTAGCATCAACTTTTCTAAACCCTCCGTCCCAAACCAACCCCATCAAACAAAATTCCCCACCAATAACCAAAACAATTACCAAAGGAGAGACAACCGACAACTAGAAGAACAATTACCGCCTCGCCAATAACCCTAAAGGAGTTATATGCCAAGTTGCTAAGTATTGGGCGGGATAGCTCCCTTACCATTACCTCCTATGCAACCGCCTTTCCCTACCTGGTACAACCCGGAGTTGACTTGTGAATACCATGTTGGTAATACGGGTCACAACATTGAGAACTGCGTAGCTTTTAAGAAGAGGGTATCGCAGTTGATCAAAATCGGATGGGTCACTTTTGAAGATTCGCCTAATGTGAATTCGAACCCTCTACCCAAACATGCTTGTAGGTGGTAGTGGAGTGAATGCTATGGAGGTCGGTAGCAAAGGGAAGGTGCTAAGAGTGACCATGGCAAGGTTGTATGAAATGTTGGTACAATCTGGACATTTGGAGAAACCATCGAACATTGCATAAGGGAAGATGATTTTTGCCATTCCATAAAAAGAAAGGGCATCACATTGATGAATGCATTGAGTTTCATCAAAAGGTTGTGAGAATGCTGACTTTAGGAGAGTTAAGGATTGAGGGTTGTAAAAGATAATGAAGAGATAGAGATGATAGAGAATTGGGGGAAATGTAGAGTCCAATCAACAGCTAATGGGCTCTCGAAATTGGTATTGACTAAGCCCTCATATGCAAACAAAGTAGACTATGGAGCGATGCCAGGAGATTATGGTTATACCTCGAATATCAAAACTCCTTTGTCATGGTTCCGAAATGAAATAAGTGGGCTAACTCGGAGTGGTCGTTGTTTCACACCGAAGAGGTAGAAAAGCAAAGAAAGGCTAAGGGCAAGGAGGTGTTGGACCTCGATAAAGAGCTTGAGGTAAATAAACCTGTAACTGAGGAAGAAACAAATGAGTTCCTAAAATTGATGAAGCATAGTGAGTACTGTATAGTGGATCAGTTGAAGAAGACCCCTGCCAAGATCTCCATCATGTCATTAATACTCGGCTCGAGCCGCATCGTAATGCTTTGCAAAAAGTATTGAATGAGGCCTACGTACCCCAAGATATTGAACAAAAGACTATGGAGCATCTAGTAGGGAGGATCCATGCTTTGCCAATTATTTATATTTTACAGAAGATGAACTTGACACTGAAGGAACTGGGCATAACAAGGCCTTGTATGTCACGGTCCGATGCAAAGACTGTCTCATCGGCAAAGTTCGATTGATAATGGCTCGGCCCTTAATGTGTTACCAAAGCATATCTTGGATGAAATGCCGGTAGATCCCTCACACATGCAACCCGGTGTGATGACGGCTAGAGCATACGATGGCTCGCCAAGGCAAGTGATAGGGACAATTGAGGTCGAACTAGATGTGGGTCCACAAGTCTTTCTAGTAACCCTTCAAGTGATGGATATCCACCCTTCTTATAGTATGTTGTTAGGAAGGCCATGGATACATTCTGGGAGCTGTCACCTCCTCACTACATCAATGTTTGAAGTACATTGCCAATGGTGTTACAGTTCTTTGTTAAAGGGTGAGGAGACTATATCAATGGTAAGAAATGTCGCGGTTCCATTCATTGAAGAATTTGAAGATTGTAAGGATGGAAACCTTCATGCATTTGAGGTTGTGAATACCGAGTGGGTGCCCGAGAACACTTGTGGTGAGGAAGCCGGGGAATCTCGGAGGCCACCAAAATGGCCGCTAAAAGCTTTTTGAAACACAAGATTCCTTACCCATATGACATTGAGAAAGGAAGGCTTGAATGGATGGATATAATCAAGCTGAAAGGCTGAGAACAAAGGTTTGGGCTTGGATATAAGCCCAAGAAGGAGGATTACAAGCAAGCTTGGTGCAAGAAGGGAGAAGAGAATGGCTAGGATTGAAGGAAGGAAGCCTGAAGAAGAAAGCTTAGCCATCCCTCCAATCAGGATTTCATTTCCAAAGGCTGCATATGTGATGCAGCCTGATAAGGGACATGAAAACCTCTTTCAGAAGCTCTCTTCAATGAACATAAACACTTTGGAGGAAGACCAAGTCAAGAACATTGCTGAAAAAATTGAATCTGGAAGAACGGATGAAGAGCTGCCACAATTAACCATCCACACGTTGGAAGAAGTCACCGTCAAGACTTTCGTTCGAAAGCTGGCCGAAGGAGAAACGTTCGAGTGGGAGACCCAAGAAGCTCCATTGGTTTTCAAAATGTAATCAACAATGATTTGTTGGATTATAATTTTATCTATGTTGTTTGCCCTTTTCTATTTTTGTTTTTATTTATTGACAATCGAGGCTCAAGATGTCAATTGGATTTTAGTTTTTTGAGCCAATCTTTTCCGTTTAATGAGATCATGCATTTTCAAAATTCAGCTTGATGTCTTCCTGTGCATTTACACATCACTTTCCGCTTTCGGGAACCCTGACAGCGGATCCTCCACAACAACACCGCACTTTACATTGAGAATGAATGGCCAAACTTTAAAGAATACATAGTAGCTGTAGAAGATGAGGAATGGGAGGAGAAAAACATATGGGAATTCACAAAATTAATAGAACAGCACGAACAGGCTTGGAGGCCCGCTAAAGAGGAACTTGAAACCATAAATGTAGGTAATGAAGAAATCAAGCGAGAGCTGAAAATAGGGACTTTGATCACTCCGGAAGAGAAGGAAGAGGTGATTGCACCTTTGCTCCGAGATTACGTAGATGTCTTTGCCTGGTCCTACGAAGATATGCCTGGTTTGGATACGGACATCGTAGTACATAGGATACCACTTGGTGGAAGGATGCAAGCCGGTTAAGCGGAAGTTAAGGAGAACTCATCCAGGAGATCTTAATCAAAGTAAAAGCGAAATTGAAAAGCAATGGAACGCTGGTTTTTGGAAGTAGTCAAGTATCCACGGTGGGTGTCAAACATAGTGGTGGTACCCAAAAAGGAAGGTAAAATCGAGTTTGTGTGGACTTTAGGGACTTAAACCGGGCTAGCCCTAAAGATAATTTCCCTCTACCACACATAGATATGTTAGTTGATAATGCAAGCACGTGACTCCACATATTCCTTTATGGATGGATTTTCGAGGCTACAATCGGATAAAAATGGTGCAAGAGGATAAAGAGAAGACAACCTTTGTAACACCGTGGGGAACATTTTGCTACAAAGTCATGCCATTTGGTTTAAAGAATGTTGGGGCCACCTACCAAAGGGCTATGGTGACTTTGTTTCATGACATGATGCACAAAGAGATTGAAGTATACGTGGACGACATGATTGCTAAATCTAGAGAGGGAGAGAATCATGTCCAAATATTGAAGAAATTGTTTGAAAGACTAAGGAAATATAAGTTGAGGCTTAACCCGGCAAAGTGTTCGTTCGGGGTGAAATCGAGGAAGTTGTTGGGATTTGTGGTGAGTGACAAAGGGATAGAAGTAGATCCCGACAAAGTAAAGGCTATTCAATCTATGCCACCTCCCAAGACTGAGAAAGATGTGAGAGGTTTCTTAGGAAGGTTGAATTACATTGCTCGGTTTATATCTCAATTAACCACGACTTGTGACCCGATCTTTCGTTTGTTAAGGAAGAAGAACCCTGGAAGTTGGAATGAAGAGTGCGAAGAGGCTTTTGAGAAAATCAAGCAATACTTGTTGAATCCGCCCTGCTTGTTCCTCTGTGCCAGAAAGGCCATTGATATTATACCTAACGGTAACAGAACTGACAGCAATGGGATGTGTGCTTGGGCAACACGATGAAAGCCGGAAGGAAGGAAAAGGGCCATTTATTACCACGAGCAAGAAGTTCACGGAATGTGAGTCTAGGTATACTGTGATTGAGAAGCTGTGTTGCGCACTGACATGGGCTGCAAAGAGATTACGTCAGTATATGTTGTATCACACTACATGGTTAATTTCCAAATTAGACCCGTTGAGGTACATTTGTGAAAAACCCTATCTATCTAGCCGAATTGCAAGATGGCAAGTTCTATTGGCTGAGTATGACATAGTATATATGACAAGGAAAGTTGTGAAAGGGAGCGTTATTGCCGATCACCTAGCTGACCATGCTATGGAAGATTATGAGTCATTAGACTTTGAATTTCCCGATGAAGATGTGCTTGTAATTAAGGAAGAGAAATCCGATTGGTGGATTATGTACTTTGATGGTGTTGTAAATGCATGTGGTAACGGAGCGGGTGCGGTGATAATCTCTCCTGATAAGAAGCAGTATCCGGTTTCAGTCAAGCTACAGTTTGGGTGCACCAACAACACGACTGAGTATGAAGCTTGCATTCTCGGTTTAGAGGCTGCATTGGAGCTAAACATCAGAAAGATAGATGTGTATGGAGACTCAATGCGATCATTTGCCAAATAAAAGGAGAATGGCAAACCAAGGAAGAGAAGTTAAGGCCTTACCAAGAATACCTGTCTAAGCTGACTGGAGAATTTGAGGAAATAGAGTTCACCCATCTAGGAAGGGAAGGAAACCACTTTGCAGATGCTTTGGCTACACTAGCATCTATGGCCAAAATAGACTTTGGGCACAAGGTACAACCAGTACACATCAATATCAGAAATAACCCAGCTCATTGTTGCTCAGTCGAAAGAGAAGTGGATGGAAACCCTTGGTACTATGATGTCAAGAATTTCATCCAAAACCAGGCATATCCCATGGGGGCATCCAAAATCAACAAGAAGACCTTGAGGAGGTTGGCAATGGATTTTTATCTTGATGGGGAGATTTTGTATAAGAAATCATCCGACGGCACTTTGTTGAGATGTTTGGATGAGTTTGAGGCAAAAAGCGCATTACGAGAAGTCCATGAAGGGATTTGCTTAACCCATGCTAATGGACACGTGATGGCTAGGAAGATACAAAGAGCGGTTACTTCGGATGACGTTAGAAAAGGATTGCATCGACTATGTCCGAAAATGTCATAAGTGCCAAGTATACAGTGACAAAATCAACGCCCCTCCAGCTCCTCTATTTAACTTGACATCTCCATGGCCCTTCGCGATGTGGGGTGTCGCACGTCAAAAAAAATCCGCGCGGCGTCGGCTGGCGATTGTATCGTTATGTTGATTTGATTGGTTCGTTGGAGTCGCCACCTAGTATTTTATTGAAGGCTACTAGGAAACCAGTGCTGGTCTTATCAGAGATTTGCGGGTAAGGGACTGGTTGTGGTTAGGGAAGGTATTAGCACCCCTAACGCACCCTACCTGAGGTAAGCTGCTTCGTGGACTTGATGTGTTAAAGAAGTTTTAAAAATTATGTTCTTTCATCGAATTTTAGAAATACGACTTACATGTAAGTTCATAATTCTTTATCCGTGATCAAATCAAAATATTAAATTCTTCTTTATTCTTACAATTTTATCATACAAAAAAAAAACATTCATAAACAAAATACAAATCACACATTTCCTTTTCACTATACTTTTCTTTTCTTTCTTTTCCTTTTTTTTTTTGTTCTTTTTATACATCACATTACAAAATTATAAAAAATTAAACACTAAACAAAAATTACATTACATAATTTAAAATTTCAGAATAGTCCCTAAAACTCCAGAAATTGCGGGGAAGGACTTCTCTGCAAGCCGGAACAGTGCCGCAAGAACAGTGGCGGCGCGTGGGTTCACGGCCGCCGCCGCTGGAAACTCCAAAAACCAGGGGATCTGGAATGCCTTCTTCCCCTGTCTTCCTAAACCGGCGGTGACTGCAAAAACACCAAAAAAACGCAACAAACAAGTCTGTTTTGGCTTTGTTTTCGGATCGGCTCCTCTTCCTTCTCCTTGTTCGGATCTCTTTGCTCTCTCTGCAAGTTTTTTTGTTTCCTCTTCTTCGCATCCGCAGGTGGCGGTGGCACGACCAAAGGGCTTTCGGGCCCGTGGGCGCGCCTTTGGGTTCTTGTGGAGCTGTTGTTGCCGTGGGACTAAGAGAAGGTGGGAAGAAGAGGGGGGCTGCTGCCTTTGTGTTCGGCTTGAGGAAGCAAGGAGCGCTGCGGGGGGCTGGTCTCTGTGTTAGTGACCGTTCTTGTTTAGGAAACAAAAGGGGAAGCGAGACGTTGCTGATGGGGAAGGAGACGCCGCTGCTGGAGGTTTGGGTTTCGGTGGAGGCCGGTTTGTGTGAGCGGCTGGGAAAGGGAATAGCAGGGAGATGGAGATGGAAATGACGGCCGGTGTCTGGGAGAAGGGAATCGAAAGCTAGGAGCGGCCACGGTTTCGGCTCTCTGTTTTTTTTAGGGAAGGGGGCAAACCGGTTTTTGGGAGGAAACGAAAAAATCAAAGAAGATAGGGGCGCGGGCGCCTTCTTTTTTTTTTTCAAAGGCTGATGGCTTTTTTGGTCGGGAGTTCAAGCTGGTTTGTCTTTGGCCGGGCAAAGGGGGAAGAATGGTGCTGGTTTAGGTGGGAGGCCGCCGAAATGGGGAAGGTCTGTGTGGCTGTTTTGGGGCTGCAACCGAGAGAGGGATGAGGCAGAGGGAAGTGGCCTTGTGTAGGGGAGCTGTGAAGAGGGGCAGGAAATGGTGGAACCGGCCAAAGTTGTCCTGGTTGAGGGAGAAGAGAAAAATAATTCTGGAGGGGGCTAGAGCCGGCCCTTTTTCTCTGCTGAGGGGAGAAGAGAAAAAAATTCAGGGGAGGGGGGCGGCTGCCTAGGGTGCAGGAGATGAAAAAATGTTCAGCCCTTAGGGTTTTTTTTTGTTGCCTTCTTTAATTGCAAAATTGCCCCCCCCTCCTTTTGTTTGAGTTGTGGACCGGTATTTATAGGTAAAATGTTGCATGGATCTCAAAATTGGTCCCTCAACTTTCTTTCTTTTTTTGTAAATTTGACTTTTCTTAATTTTTTTTGTATTTTTGAAAACGAGCAATATCAACGTCGACTTAATGAAGAAATCAATGATTTTAAAAATAACGCGTTAAAAGTTGAACGCGTTCCAAATGTCTTTGAAAATTTAAATTCTTTTGAGACGATGCTAAAAATGCTAAAAACGATGCAAATGTATTAAAAATGTATTTTTTTGGATTTTTCAATGTTTTTCGCTATTTTTTATTTTTTTTTGAAAATTTATCAAAACATGGGTCAAAAATTGGGTAGCAACAGATGCCCCCTCTTTACAATGCTTACGAAGCAAAACTCCTCAATGTTTCGCATAGTAAGCTTTGTAAAGAAAAACTCTAAATGTTTCTTTCTTTTTTTCTTCTTTTCTTTCTCTCTCTCTTTTTTTTTTTTTTTTTTTTTTGAGATCTCATCTGGCGAGCTCCTTTTCCAAAACCAAAAAATGTGTGTAGCTCGGTCAACCTGAAATCCCATCTGGCGATTTCCTTTAACCAAAGCTACATGAGATCCCATCTGGCGACCTCATTAAACCAAAACAAAGAATAAGTGTGTAACTCGGTCAGCCTGAAATCCCATCTGGCGATTTCCTGTAACCAAAGCTACATGAGATCCCATCTAGCGACCTCATTAAATCAAGACTAAAAAATGTGTAAAAAGTGGTCTCATTGTAATGGGTGACCTACCCAGGTGGAAAGAATGTGAAAAACGGTCTCATTATGATGGGTGACCTACCCAAATGGAAAGAAGGGAAGAGTGGTCTCATTCTTATGGGTGACCTACCCAGGGGAAGAATGGCCTCATTATAATGGGTGACCTACCCAAGTAAAAAAGATGGAGAATGGTCTCATTCTAATGGGTGACCTACCTAGAAAAAATGGTCTCATTGTGATGGGTGACCTACCCAAGTGGAAAAGGTGAAGAGTGGTCTCATTCTTATGGGTGACCTACCCAGGGGGAAGAATGGCCTCATTATTATGGGTGACCTACCCAAGTAAAAAAAGATGGAGAATGGTCTCATTCTAATGGGTGACCTACCCAGAAAAAAATGATGGTCTCATTATGATGGGTAACCTACCCAAGTGGAAAAGGAAAGAGTGGTCTCATTCTTATGGGTGACCTACCCGGGGGGAAGAATGGCCTCATTATTATGGGTGACCTACCCAAGTAAAAAAAAATGGAGAATGGTCTCATTCTAATGGGTGACCTACCCAGAAAAAAAAATGATGGTCTCATTATGATGGGTGACCTACCCAAGTGGAAAAGGAAAGAGTGGTCTCATTCTTATGGGTGACCTACCCCGATGGAAGATAGAAAAAATATGAAGTGGTCTCATTGTTACGGGTGACCTACCCAGGTGGAAGATAGAAAAAATGTGAAGTGGTCGCGTTATGATGGGTGACCTACCCAGGTGGAAGATAGAAAAAAATGTGAAGTGGTCGCGTTATGATGGGTGACCTACCCAGGTGGAAGATAGAAAAAATGTGAAGTGGTCGTGTTATGATGGGTGACCTACCCAGGTGGAAGATAGAAAAAAATGTGAAGTGGTCGCGTTATAATGGGTGACCTACCCAAATGGAAGATGGTGGTCTCATTGTGATGGGTGACCTACCCAGAAAAAATGATGTTTTTTTTTTTTTTTTTTTTTCAAAAAAAATGGTCTCATTGTTACGGGTGACCTACCCAAAGATAGAATGTGACTTACCTGGCAAAAAGACTTGGCAGGCGAAGTCCTGACAGGATAAGGCTGACAAACGGCGCTTCCTGATTGCAGGTTGACTTGAAGACTCCTTGATGACGGGGTTAATCTCCTCGTTTCTTTGAGATCCTCCTCTTGGCAGGGTTCATCTCATTCTCTTCTCGTTCCAGGATCTAAACCGATTCTTTCATCATCAACTCAATGATTCTTTCTTTGTCCACAACCTTGCTGGACTTCATTGAGGATCTTTCTGTAACAAATCACAAGTATGTGCAATGCTTTGAGGTTAGATGACATGCATGCATCCTTACCGATGTGAAATATAGGTCCCCCCCTTTGATGATCCATCGTCATAGGGTGCCTTTGTTTGCTAACCAAAGCCTTCTTTGCTCTTCCCATGTACTGGCTCATTCGTGTGCTAGCCTTCCACTCAAATGTAAGTGCAGTGCCCATCTCAGGCTGTCTACGACGATTACTGCTCTTGTTGTTTATCAAGCTTGACTCTGCCCCCAAGTGTGGTGTTGCTTGATTCATCATGAAGGATTTTATCTCCTTTGGATTCTTCGAGAATTATCCTCGATTGGTTGTGTGCATCATGCCAACCCATCAAGATTGTTAATCAGTCATGAACTTGCCTCCAGTTGAAACATACCCTTCAAGTATATGTTATCATCAACCTTCTTGGAAACTATCAAGTCATCTGGGCATGCATCTCATAGCTTGCAGTAAAAGGCTCATGTTGTAAGCTCAATGTTCTTCTCCATGGATTCTTCTCAGCTTGTCAAATCAGATCATGAAAGGAAATGCGTTGGCATCATCAATGATGTTCATCACCCATATTCATGCGGTGAAGTGCGCATTTAAGCTGATAACATATGTCAGGAGTCATAACCATGTTTTAGAGGGTAACCCAAGCTGACGATAATAAAATGCTCTTCAAGTGCAGCGTTGCTCATCAATTGCTGCTGAAGTTCACTAAATCACTGACTGTCTTTGAACAACATTGCCCCCAGTAATGATCTGAATGCTTGTCCTGCTGATTAGCTTTCTTTAAACACTATTGTCCTCAGTGCATTGATTCATCATTTGATCATCTTTCATTGCCCCCAGCTGATCTGAATACTGTTTGTTTTCCTACCCAGGATCCACTGTATTGCCCCAGGTGGTCAACTTTTCAAGGAGTGTCGAGAAATGTTGATGTCATTCTTGTCAAGGATTTTGCCAATTTGATCGATATTCTTCTTGTTTGACAATCTTTCATGTTCTAGAATCAAATCTCATATTTCAACGATCATGTCATATTCAAGTCTAATTGTTGAAATGAAATCAAAGAGATGTCAATTTTTGAAAGTATTTTTCGAAATCAAGCTTCTTTGGTTAAAGACCCAACACACGCTATTCAATGTAATCTTTTGACTGTCTTGTATTTTGAAAACAGAAATGACCCGTTGTAAGATTAAAATGACTTTTTTTCATAGTTTTTTTGTATCAGTTTTAATCTTTGATCTTGGGTATATCTTTTGATGATCTGTGATGAGGTGACCTTCTGTTAATTTCAAGGAAAATAAAAGACTCAAAGTCAAAACTTGAGGATTCATCAAGAAAGATTGTTTTCTTTTTTTTAGCACCAATTTTATTAGCATGCATAATAACAAGTAGCTTAATCCATGAAGCCACGACTCTTATGGAAAAGCTCTTCAAGTTTTGAGAGCACCATTTATCGGTTCAAATTGCTTACCTGATCAAAAAGGGCTTTTAAAAGCACGTAATGCAGGCTATGGTTCATGGCTTACGAAAGAAAGGAAATTTACAGGCTCAAAAGGTGTTTGAGGGTTTCAAAGACCTAGGATCAACATCGACTATTCATCAATTCTTTTTCTATTGTTGTCTTTGTAGAGGAAACGACATATAACCTTGTTAACCTCAAAGATCAGACTTCTCTTAACATAAGTCATAAGGCAAATCCAACTTTTTCTCTGATGAATAATGAATCTAAAAATTTTTGAAGACACTAAAGACTTTATCCTAGACACACCAAAAGATATGAAACTTGATTTTTTGGTGTTGACTTTTGGCATTTGTTGTGTCTTTCTTCCATTGAAACCTCTTTTGCCCCTCTTAGAATTGGTAGGCATTCTCCTTCATTTCCACTTTTTTTGCTTTTACATAGCCTTTCTCAAAGTTTTCTTGGATGGCCCTCAATCTATGGCTTTTCTTGTTCTCCCTTCCTCAATCATTGGGCTTTTATTCTAAGCCTTTCTTTTATCATTGATTCTATCAGTGTCTTCATCCTTCCTAATAACATATCTCTCATTGCCCCCGAGTGTGGGGTGTGATCCTAGTCAAGTTTTCTTTTTGAAAGAAAATATTTTACCAGGCTCAAAATGGGACTGCAAGGGATATAATCTTTAGAAAGTGAAGGGATATCAAAGATGGCCTTTTCTCATTTCAAGCAAGGTCGGTTAGAACCGATAAATTTTGACCTCATCCAGTGTAATGATTGGGACTTGTAAGAATAATGATTCACGAGTCCATAACTATCGAATCCACTACATGTCATTATGCATACTGCTAAAACTTAGCTATATGATGTGTGGTTCAGTTTCAAGAGGTATGAGTTCAAAATTGTTTGGTCACCTCATGTCATTTTCAAGCATCGAGTCATTTCTATAATCAAAACACTTTTAATCTTCAGGATTGATTAACCTTTATTGCATGTTGGAGTTTGATCAAAATATTTTGTCAAAATAAATGTTAAACATCTGTTGATTTCAAAACAACAAAGAGACAAAAACAATTGATGTTGCGTTAAAGGATGAAATGTGATCCCAAAACAAAATGCAAAATTCCATAACAATATGATTGACAATTCATCGCCATTCTTGAATCAACTTTTCTTGCAATATCTGTGTTTCGCCGAGCAATTTCGATCACATGTCATTCTGAGGATGTTCTGGCAACAAAATGATTGATGACATCATCTTTCACAAACTCAGCTCGATTCTTGAAACTCGTGTCTGTTCAACCTTCGAAATGGTCCAGGAACCCTCCATGATATTCGGATCTGGTTTGAATTATACCACGGTGGTTGCATGCAAATTTATCGAAGTGGGTGCAACAAGTCTGGAATCTAACAGATGCTGGTCGACAAACTTGAGTGGCAGATGAATGTCAATCTTGGCAAAGACATTTGAGCAGTTGATGTTATGGCAAGACAAAATGACTGAGGTTTCTCAATTGAGAGTCATCTTCTGATTCAACTCTCATCACTGTTATGGAATCCATGGTAGATCCTTCAATCTTTCACTTCTTCATGGCTCGTTCAATTCTTTCGACAATCTTCACAACATCATGCCAATCTTCCCATGTTGTTGTCGTCGTTTGTGGATTGTTGGAAACCTTCCAACAGCTAGGTAATCTTGGTGGCGCCTAGAAACTTGCAGCATTGTCCTTTGCCGACATATGGAATCACGCATTGTCTCAATTAGAAGAGAAACTGATGAATCTGAAACCCTTTTGTCTCCTCTTTGATTCCTCACTGACGGTGCAGCAAACAGACACCTGTAGAGGGAGTTCTGCTGTGGAAGTTTCGGTCTTCTTCATGTTTTTCGGTCTAGGCATGTCTCTTCTCTCCTGCTTTTGCGTTTTAATACTGACACTGTTATGAGGAAAATCATAGATGATCTGAAAATAATGTATTCCTTCTTGGATTTCCCACTTGCAGATCCATAAACAGATTCCCGCTGAGAGAGCTCGATATGTTGAAGTTTGATGTACCCCCTTTGTTTTCTAGCTCGAGTCTAGCTTTTCTGCCTACTATAGTGCTTCGGTACTAAAACTGGTGGTGTAAATTTTTACATTGTCTGAAACTACTACATCCCCTCTTGCATTCCCCACTTGCAGAGCCACAAACAGGTTTTTATAGAGAGAGCTCTGCCACGTCAAAGTTTGATGACTGCTCCTGTTTTCAAACTAGGTCGACTCTTTGGCCTACTCCGGTGTTTTAGTGCTTTGAAACCGATGAGACAAATTTTTATGGCGTGTGAAAGTACTGCATCCCCTCTTGCATGCCCCACTAGCGGATCTCCAAACAAATCTCTACGGAGAGAGCTCGCAACATAGAAGTTTGATGTCTGTTCATGTTTTTTCGCACCGAGTTTGGCTCTTCAACCTACCACGGTGTCTTTGTGCTGAAACCGATGAGAGATTTTTATAGAATATGCAACTAATAAATCCCCTCTTGCATTCCCAACTTGCAGAGCCATAAACGGATTTTTGTAGAGAGAGCTCGCCACATTAAAGTTTGATGATCAGGTAACATTTTCGGACAGTCGACTCTTACGCCTACTACAATGTTTTGTTGGTGCCACTGGTGAGAGAGTTTTAAAGCATATGAAACTACTACACCCCCTCTTGCGTTCTCCACTGGCAGATCCACAAATAAATCTCTACAGAGAGCTCTACAACGTAGAAGTTCAGTGTCTAATCATGGGTTTTTTTTTGTTTTTTTTTTTTATATCTTGTGCCGCGAACCTGGAATTGAGCTAACGGTTGGGGTAACATCAAAGAAGGCTAACGCACCATGCACAGAAGGCTAGCGGTTATTTGGTGCCATTGAAAGATGTGGAGGCGATGAACAATTAACGGGCGGGCTAACCAAGAACAAAAGTTGTCATTAGGCTGCGATGAAGGCATTGTTGTCGTTGTTCATGAGCGAAAAGGAGAGGTGCGGCTTCAATGGGACATGGACAAGCAGTGTTCCCCCGTAAGACCGTGCGAGACATTCCATTTCCATTTGATGCTCAACACTTGTTCGGCAGATCGAGCCTAGCTACTTCCCCTTTGATGCTCTCGGCTTTCTTTTGACTCGTGCCTCTCTCGACCCCTTTTTTCATTTCCCATCATCTTTGTTCAATCAGGTGTAGCAAAGCTCGGACGGGGAACCTCTTTTTATCCCGGTACATGCATGATAAATGTATGACATGAAATCTATATGATGAACTCGCCCTTCGAGGGGTGACATATGGTCGTAACTCTTGTATGATGAAACAAGAATCTTGATTCTTGCCCCAAACTCTACAATGAAAATTTTCGAGTGACGACCATTGGGTCACCCACAAGTCCCGAATTCAAGATGCTTCAAGAAGGGCTTGCTTAGATGCAAAACAACTATTTACGAAGCATACATCCTAACGGCAGGTTCTAATCTTTTTAAGTGAGACAAGAGGTAGGTTTACTACTTGGTCTCTAAACAAGGGTCTCTCGCTGTCCCGGTGATCGCCCTTGTAAAAGCAATATGGGGGTTCAACAGATAGTGGGATGGCACATGTACCAATCACTATCGGTCTAAACACTCAGCAAAGAGTTGGGGTTTACACAAACTTAAACCTTGACTCAAGTCATAAGGCAAGTTTGCTAGTCCCCCACCTAACCCGAAGCTTGTGTGTGCTTTCAAAAATTAAAACAATGTGATGCATGAGACAATTCTACACAATGCATGAAATAAAAAAAAATAAGACAAAAGGCAAAAAATTTAAACACATCAAAAACACAAAGCTTAGTCCAATAAAGTTGAAAACAATACCTTTCCCCAGTGGAGTCGCCATTCTGTCGCACGTCAAAAAAAATCCCGCGGCGTCTACCGGCGATTGTATCGTTATGTTGATTTGATTGGTTCGTTGGAGTCGCCACCTAGTATTTTATTGAAGGCTACTAGGAAACCCAGTGACTTGGTCTTATCGAGATTTGCGGGTAAGGGACTGGTTGTGGTTAGGGAAGGTATTAGCACCCCTAACGCACCCTACCCGAGGTAAGTGGCGCTTCGTGGACTTGATGTGTTAAAGAAGTTTTAAAAATTCTGTTCTTTCATCGAATTTTAGAAATACGACTTACATGTAAGTTCATAATTCTTTATCCGTGATCAAATCAAAATATTAAATTCTTCTTTATTCTTACAATTTTATCATACAAAAAAAAAACATTCATAAACAAAATACAAATCACACATTTCCTTTTCACTATACTTTTCTTTTCTTTCTTTTCCTTTTCTTTTTTTGTTCTTTTTATACATCACATTACAAAATTATAAAAAATTAAACACTAAACAAAAATTACATTACATAATTTAAAATTTCGGAATAGTCCCTAAAACTCCGAAATTGCGGGGAAGGACTTACGCAGTTTTAACAGTGCCGCAGAGAACGGTGGCGGCGCGTGGGTTCACGCGCCGCCGCCGGAAACTCCAAAAAACGAGGATCCGGAATGCCTTCTTCCCCTGTCTTCCTAAACCGGCGGTGACTGCAAAAACACCAAAAAAACGCAACAAACAAGTCTGTTTTGGCTTTGTTTTCAGATCGGCTCCTCTTCCTTCTCCTTGTTCGATCCGTCGCTCTCTCTCGCAAGTTTTTTTTGTTTCCTCTTCTTCTCGCTTCGCCTTCAGGTGGCCGGTGGCACGACCAAAGGGCTGCCGGTGCGTGGGCGCCGCTCGGGTTCTTTGTGGAGCTGTTGTTGCCGTGGGACCGAGAGAAGGCTGGGAAGAAGACGGTGGGGCGCCGCCGTGTTCGGCTTGAGGAAGCAAGGAGCCGCTGCGGGGCTGGTCTCCTGTGTCGGTGACCGTTGCTTGTTTAGGAAACAAAAGGGGAAGCGGACGTTGCGATGGGGAAGGAGACGCCGCTGCTGGAGGTTTGGGTTTCGGTGGAGGCCGGTTTGTGTGAGCGGGCCGGGGAAGGGAATAGCAGGGAGATGGAGATGGAAATGACGGCCGAGTGCCGGGAGAAGGGAATCCGAAAGCTAGGAGCGGCCACGGTTTCGGCTCTCTGTTTTTTGAGGGAAGGGGGCAAACCGGTTTTTGGGAGGAAACGAAAAAAATCAAAGAAGATAGGGGCGGCGGCGCCTTCTTTTTTTTTTTTCAAAGGCCGATGGCTTTTTTGGCTGGGAGTTCAACTGGTTTGTCTTTGGCCAGGCAAAGGGGGAAGAATGGTCTTGGTTTAGGTGGGAGCCGCCGAAATGGGGGAAGGTCTCGTGTGGCGTTGTTTTGGGGCCGCAACCGAGAGAGGGATGAGGCGGAGGGGAAGTGGCCTTGTGTAGGGGGGAGCGTGAAGAGGGGCGGGGAAATGGTGGAACCAGCCGGCTGTCCCGGTTGAGGGAGAAGAGAAAAATAATTCCGGGAGGGGGCTAGAGCCGGCCTTTTTCTCTGGCGAGGGAGAAGAGAAGAAAAAATCAAGGGGAGGGGGCGGCAGTTGCCTAGGGTGCGGGAGAGGAAAAAATGTTCGGCCCTTAGGTTTTTTTTTGTTGCCTTCTTTAATTGCAAAATTGCCCCCCCTCCTTTTGTTTGAGTTGTGGACCAGTATTTATAGGTAAAATGTTGCATGGATCTCAAAATTGGTCCCTCAACTTTCTTTCTTTTTTTGTAAATTTGACTTTTCTTAATTTTTTTTGTATTTTTGAAAACGAGCAATATCAACGTCGACTTAATGAAGAAATCAATGATTTTAAAAATAACGCGTTAAAAGTTGAACGCGTTCCAAATGTCTTTGAAAATTTAAATTCTTTTGAGACGATGCTAAAAATGCTAAAAACGATGCAAATGTATTAAAAATGTATTTTTTTGGATTTTTCAATGTTTTTTGCTATTTTTGATTTTTTTCTGAAAATTTATCAAAACATGGGTCAAAAATTGGGTAGCAACATGGGGAATTGATGTGATTGGACTCGTAAACCCAAAAGCCGGCAATGGTCATAGGTTTATTCTCGTGGCTATCGACTACTTTACAAAATGGGTAGAAGCTAGGGTCATTTGCTCATGTGACGCAAAAAGTAGTGAAGAAATTTATTGAGAGAGATTTGATTTGTCGATATGGTCCACGAGAAAAGATTATCACGATAATGCCCGAATTTCAATGGCAAGATGATAATAGAACTCTGTGCTAAATGGAAAATCAAGCATTCCAACTCTTCGCCGTATAGACCAAAGATGAATGGTGCGGTAGAAGCCGCTAACAAGAATGTCAAAAAAATTATTCGGAAGATGGTAGTCACCTATAAGGATTGGCATGAGATGTTGCCATTTGCCCTTCATGCGTATCGCACCGCTGATCCGAACCTCGACGAGAGCCACCCCATACACGTTGGTATATGGAATGGAGGCGGTTATGCCTTTAGAAGTGGAAATCCCCTCATTGAGAGTCTTTGGTAGACTACGAAATTTGGAAGAGGTAGAATGGGCAAAAGTTAGATATGAAGAGCTGAATCTGATCAGTGAAAAGAGGATAGCCGCAATCTGTCATCATCAACTTTACCAAAGAAGAATGGCCAAATCATACGAAAAAAAGGTTCGACCTCGAGGATTCCACGAAGGAGATCTTGTACGAAGAAAATATTGCCTTTACCGGGAGAAGATCGAGTAAATGGGCGCCGAACTATGAGGGCCCTTACGTGGTGAAGAAAGCATTCTCGGGAGGAGCTTTGCTGTTATCTAGAATGGATGGAGAAGATCTAGTTAGGCCGGTGAATTTCGACTCGTAAGGAAATATTATGCTTGATGTATTCCGTAATCTCCCAATCAATAAAATAAAGTTTGGCCTTGAATTTTCTAAACCTTTCTTCACAAAAAGCATGATCTCATCGCATTTGAAATCTTTTACTTAAACAAACTCTTTTCTTACACATGACTAAGGAGATGACTCCATCAATTAGAGAGAATCAAATCAAATCAAAACTTGACATATTTTTGCACACCACCTTTGGGGGGCAAGGAGCGCACGAAGTGCATATAGGGGCCCAAAGTTAACCAAAGCCCAAAAGAGGTATCATCATAAAAACTTCGAAAAAGCATCTTATATGGGGATTGCTAATTGTATTGAAAGTTTCAGTTTTCATGAACAAAACCAAATCTTTTGAGTTTTCCTTTTAAAATAATAATAAAAGACGATACTCAATGGAGCAAGAAAGGGCCCTAGAAGGAACCAAAGATCTCTTCACCAAGAGGATAGGAAGTGTAGCGCGTGGAATATATTCGGTTCGAAAGGGACAGGACATGCAAATAAATGGAAACATGAGCTCAAAGACGGCTACAATGGAAAGGGGGACCTATGTTTCCAAAATAGGTAACAAAAGCATGCATACTATATCTTGTCATAAACATTAACCTGGGAGAAAGGCGGCGAAAACCAAACTAGTTCCAAGTGTTTGGGAACCACTGAGATACAGAATCTAAGGTCAATGGAACTATGAAGGAGATTGGTGAGCTAGCACTGCTTCATTCCTTGAGGTAAGATGATTTCTTTTGAGATTCAAAACGGGCAGGTCACCCGACATTGGGACCACTTTTTAGAAAAAACGTGGAGTTTTTCTAAAAATTCAAAACGGGCGAGTCACCCGACATTGAGACCACATTTTAAAAAAAAGCATGGAGTTTTTCTAAAAATCTTAAGATGGGCGAAGGTCACCCGATATTGAGACCATTCCTTAGAAAAGCGTGGAGTTTTCTAGGAATTTTAAGAGGGGCCGGTTACATCCGATATTGAAACCGTTTCTTGGAAAAGCGTGGAGTTTTCTAAGAATTTTAAGATGGGCCGGTCACGATATTGAGACCGTTTCTTAGAAAAGCGTGGAGTTTTCTAAGAATCTTACGATGGGCGGAGTCACTCGATATTGAGACCATTTCTTAGAAAAGCGTGGAGTTTTCTAGGAATTTTAAGAGGGGCCGGTTACCCGATATTGAAACCGTTTCTTGGAAAAGCGTGGAGTTTTCTAAGACTTTTAAGATGGGCCGGTCACACGATATTGAGACTGTTTCTTAGAAAAGCGTGGAGTTTTCTAAGAATCTTAAGATGGGCAGGTCACCCGATATTGAGACCATTCCATAGAAAAGCGTGGAGTTTTCTAGGAATTTTAAGAGGGGCCGGTTACCTGATATTGAAACCATTTCTTAGAAAAGCGTGGAGTTTTCTAAGAATTTTAAGATGTGCTAGGTCACACTCGGTATTGAGATCATTTCTTAGGAAAGCATGGAGTTTTCCAAGAGTTTTGGATGAGTAGGTCACCCGATAATCGAGACCATTTCAAATTTTGGAGTTTTTCTAGAAAGCTGATAGGAATACCATTGGGTAGGAAAAGCAGCTGAGTTTTAGCATGAACATACAATTTATCTTCACAACACTTACTACGCGAAGCACTTGACAAGTTTGGCTTCGTAAGCATTGTAAAGAGGGGGCAACTGTTGTTACTCATTTTTGGACCCCATGTTTCTTTGGAAGATTGACAAAAGCAAATGAAAGAAATATTTTTTTCGAAAACTCTGTTTGAAGATTTGTTTTTCTCGCTCTTTTTTTTTATCCTTCCCCTTTCTTTGCCAAAATCATCGGGTTTTCTTAGACTGATCGAAGTCTTCATAATGCCAAATTCATTCCTTTTTATAGGGTCTTTAAGGGTGAATAAATCCCTCAAAAGTGGAAATAAAAAAACCTGGTTCTCTAGCTGCCGCAATCTTTTTTTTCCAACTTAGGCCCCTGCGTTTCGACTTGGTTTCGTGCAATATCGACCATCCCAGCTATATTCTGTCACTCATGACATGTTGAAAAATGGACCTACACCTTTATTGGGTCCTAGAGCTCACTGTTCTTATGGCGAGACTCTCGGTCGAACTAGGATGCTTGGCATTGTCGGTTTCTGAATTTAGATCGGGAGACCCTTTTTGACCAACCGGATTGCGGCCCGATTCTCTGTCGTAAAACGATTATATCTCACCTTGAATCCTTCGTGAAAGTTGTAGTCCTACACACATATATGAATTTAGGCTTTCGAATCGCTTGATTTCGATATCGGGAGCTCGAGATATTCGTGTTTGAATATCCGACGTGAAATTAGAGACTTCGCCGCGAACGGGATTTTGACCCAAGTTTTGCACCGAAATTTCTGCTTTGCCATCACGATTTTTCTGGTTCATTCTTAGGATACTCTCAGTCATATCGGGACACTCGACATTCGTCGGTTTTTGAATCGGATCGGAGACCATTTTTACCGACCATTTTTGCGGCCCGATTCCGTCAGTAAAACGATTATATCACACCTTGAATCCTTTGTGAAAGTTGTAGTCCTACACACATAGATGAATTTTGGCTTTTGAATCGCTGGATTTCGATATCAGAAACTCAATATATGCATGTTTGAATATCTAATGAGGAAGTGAAATTTCTGCCGCATGTTTTTTAATTATATATAAAAAGAGAGCAGAACCCAAAACAGTGTCGTTTTGAGACATTGTTCCTCCCATGTGCATGCCGCTACCCGAGACCCTCAAGAGTGGGGAGCAGCTGCAGGCGTGGGAGCAGCGCAGACGTGCGAGCAGTACGAGGGCGTGGGAGCAGCGAGGGCGTGCGGCAGTGCGGAGCGTGGGAGCAGCGCAGCGCCCTGGCTTGGTGTCCCCGCTCCCCATGCGCATCGTTGCCCCGCTCCCCCTTCACCTATATATATCTTGTTATTAGCGGCTCACGGTTTGGTTTTTTGGAAGGGGGGAGAGGGAAGAGGAGTAGAGCGGTTGTGAACGAGAAGACAGTAGGGAAGAAAGACAAGAGAGAACAAAGAAGAGAAAGAAAAAAAGAAAAAACCGAGAGAACTAGGAGGAGGCTGAGGGTAGGAGAACGGGAGGAGATTACCTTGAGTCTATCCTACCTTGTCGAACCGGGGCTTGCAAAGACTCTATGAGGTTTTTGAAAAGTTCCAAACGGCAAAAGAGAGGAAGGCTTGCTTTGGTTATCAGAGGTAATTAAAAAGGAAGAAGCTTGTCCACCGGTTGTATCTCATTTTTCGCATTTAAACGTGCGGGACCCGCAGGTATGAGTCTTGACTTTCTTTTTTCTTTAACATATGTAAAGCTATTTGGTTGGTCTTCTTTCTTTTCAAAATCTGTTTTCTGCTTCTGTTTGGGACGTTCATTTTCCATCTCAACAACAAAGTTGTATGCTTGCCCACTTGTTCCTCCCATGCCTTTGAGTTTAGCTTGTTATTTATGTTAGAGCTGCATTTTTTTTGCTTTGTTTACTCATACGGTGACTCATTTAGAAAGAAAAACGAGAGAAGGCCCTCTTCGGTTGGGATGATGCTTTGGCTGGTTTTGGAGTGTGTTTTCCTTCTGTTTTTCTTCGAAAGAGAGATAGCTGGCCATTTGATTTGTTGTTTCTGTTTTAGCGTCTACGATATACATGATGAAAAGCATGTTCTTTCGTTCTTTCATTCTTTGATAAAACAAACCATGGCGTAGAGAGATTAGAAAAAGGTTAGGGGTGAACAATTTTTTCTGTTTAGGTTTGGTTTTCAAATGTTCAGCTTCCATGTGTATATGACTGCTCCTCTTTGTCGAAAATGATGGGTCATGCTTGTGTTTAGGACTGTGAGTTAAGAGACTGGTTTAGTTTTCCAGTTCTACCGCACGAGAGACCGTAGGTTGTAAAGGTCTTCGTCACCCCGTCTTTCCTTTGGTTGGAGGCGTCTCGTGCAATTGGAACGTTATGTAGGAGTAGTTACGGCCTATAGGGAGTGAAATAACGTGAGGGAGTGTCCTTTTAATTAAGGGGACTTGGTTTTTGCGGGTTCCGGTTTCATGGTTTTTGTCCCTCTGTTTCTTGTAGAAATGCATGGCTTCGTTATAGCTTCTGTTATAGGTTTCGGCTTCGGGACTTTGTTGTTTTTGGTGCCTCGCGGAATTGTTTTGTTAGAGTAATGGGCGAGACTTGTTTCACACTTCCAGCTTTGATTAAGCGTAACCTCCGCAATTTTTTGCTTTGTGTTTGCCTTGTTCAAGTGAAATATAATTCACTTGAACGAATAACGTGGTCTTTGCATGCGGTTGGGGTACTGTGCATATGCACAGAATGGAAAATTAATTAACGTGTTGCGTGCGGAGGAACAGGAACGAACCATCATGTGGTTTGGGTCAATTGAGTCCAACCCGTAGAAAGTAGGCCCATTTTATTTTTGGGCTGATTTCGGCTCATTTTATTTTTGGGCCGGGTCCGGCCCATTCAAAAAGTTTTCTTCAAATATGTATTTAAAAAATCTGTGATTTTCTCGCAAGGTTGTATTTTTGTACTATAAAGATACAAGTCCGGTATGAAAATACCCGGTTTTCGTCGAGACATCAAAAAAAAATATAAAAGGAAAAAATGTTTTGTTTTCCTGCATACGGCCAATACCCTAACATTGTTTTTACGTTTTTTTATATAAAAAACAAATATTTGAAGTTTTGAAAATGTGTTTTCGCATGGATTTCTTAAACACAAGCAAAAATCATTTTTCTTGCATTTCTGGATTTTACAACATGTTTGTAAAACTCCAAAGGGTATTGGCCAATATTCCAAAAAATATAAAAATCTTATTTTGGGGGAATTCATCTATTATTCACCGCTAATGTTTGGATAAAGAAATCCTTAAAGGACGAATATCCAAAATATTATTGGGAATAATTTGTTATTATTCACTGTTAATATTTGGATAAAGAAACCCGGAGTGGTAAATATCCAAAATAATTTTCTAGGAATAATAAATCCGCACAAATCCTTGAAAGAAGCCTTGATTATAATTGAGGACATTTCAAAATTTTTTTTACTCCACGGTTTATGAGACAAAAAAATAGGTTTTTAAAGCACCCTAGATTTCGTTCATCGAGCGGACTTATCCTAGGAAGCGATGGGATTAGAGAACATCAACACCATAACAGTTATAAGGCAAATCAAACACCAAGCGGCTTACCTTAGGTAGGGCGTACTAGGGGTGCTAAAACCTTCCCTTTACGCAACCGAGTCCCTTGCCTTAGAATCTCTTAAAGACCAGTTAGGTTTCCTAGTGACCATAATACTAGGTGGCGACTCCCTTTTTCACAACGAGAAAGACCCCAACATCGAATCCCCGTTACGGAGGAAGTGTCGCCGCGACGTCGAGCTCTAGGGAGGGTGCGACAAGGTTCATGGAAGTTTACCGTGTTGGTATGCTCACGGAGAACTATTTGTTCCGATGAGAGCATGGAAGAACAGGTGGTTGGGTCAACTTCTAGTGCTAGCAACATGCATGAAGTTGGAAATGAGAGAAAGTAATCCTTACGGGAATATGGTTATGGATGCAATGAGAATGAGTGAAGGTAATGTCGGGGAATGTCCAATCGTAGAAGAAGAACCTAATGCGAGATGCGCAAGGTTTTTTGATCTGTTGAGAGATTCTGACGAACCATTATGGGATGGCTGCACGAACCACAGTAAATTATCAGCCGTAGCACGGTGTTCACCATCAAGTCGGATCACGGGTTGAGTGAGGCCGGTTATGACAAGATTATTGAATGGGCGAGAAGCATTTTGCCTGAAGGGAACAGGCTGAAAGAGAACTTCTATGCTGTCAAGTCCATGATGAAACCCCTCGATTTAGGATACTAGAAAATTGATATATGCCCTAACTTCTGCATGTTATACTACCTTGAAAATGCTGAGATGACCGAGTGCATGACATGCAGGCATTCCCGTTACAAACTCGGAACTAGTAGAGGGAAGACTCTCATGGCATATAAAAACTTAGATACTTCCCAATCACACCTAGACTGCAGAGGTTATTCATGTCACCAAGGACTGCCGAGCACATAACATGGCACCAATCACACCATGCGGTTGATGGAGTGATGGTTCATCCTTCTAACGGTGAAGCCCGGAAACACTTTAACAAGTATGCATCCTCACTTTTCATTTGAATCAAGGAATGTGCGTCTTGGGTTGTGTACAGACGGATTCAACCCATTCGGGTCATTTTGCTGCTCCTTATTCTTGTTGGCCGGTCATACTGACGGTTTATAACTTGCCACCGGGGATGTGTATAAGGCCGGAGTTCATGTTTTTATCTATGGTCATACCAGGTCCGAGCAGTTCGGGTCGGAATATAGATGTTTGTCTTCGTCCGTTGATTGATGAGTTGACGCAGTTGTGGTCCTCTGGAGCTTTGACTTATGACATCTCGAGGAAACAAAATTTTGTTATGAGAGCGGCTTTGATGTGGACTATCAATGATTTCCTAGCTTATGGAATGGTTTCTGGTTGGAGCACGCATGGAAAGCTAGCATGTCTATCTTGTATGGAGAACAACAAGGCATTCACGCTAACAAACGGGGGTAAAGCTTCTTTTTTTTATGTCACCGTCGTTTCTTGCCACATAACCACAGGTACAGAAAGAATAGAAAGGATTTCTTTGTTGGCAAAGTTGAAAATGATGTTGCACCCCCGCGTCTTTCCGGTGAAGAATTGTTTGATGTTGTGTCAGAGTACGGTGAAATTGTGTTTGGTCTCCAATCAGGTAAGCAGAAGTTTCCTGGTTTTGGTTTGACCCAATCAGGTAAGCATGTCTATACTGTTTTGGGAGCTTCCTTATTGGAAGACCAATCTTCTCCGCCATAACCTTGACGTCATACACATTGAAAAGAACGTGTTTGAGAACATTTTCAACATCGTCATGGATGTGAAGGGGAAGACAAAGGACAACATCAAGGCTAGATTGGATGTAGCGCTGTTCTGTAACCGTAAAAATATGGAGTTGGTTTGTGATGGGTCACGGGTCACAAAACCAAGAGCAAGCTTTGTGCTAGAGAAAACGCACAACTACTAGTCTACAAATGGCTTAAGAGTCTGCGTTTCCCCGATGGACATGCCTCGAACATATTAAGGCTGGTTAATACGGAGGAATGCAGATTATATGGAATGAAGAGTTATGACTGCCATGTGTTTATGCAAACACTCATCCCATTAGCTTTTCGTGATTTGTTGCCAAAGGGGATATGGGATGCACTAATGGAGATTAGTCATTTCTTGGGAGATATATGCTCCAGCAAGTTGAATGTTGATCACATTGAAAGGCTTGAAAAGAATATCGTCGAGACAATATGCAAACTTGAGATGATATTCCCTCCATTATTTTTTGACTCAATGGAGCATCTACCCGTACATTTACCGTTTGAGGTAAAAGTTGGAGGACCGGTCCAAGTACGGATGGATGTATCCATTCGAGAGGTTATATATTACAGTTGCTATGAAATTTATAATTAAATGTTTTTAATTGATAATTTTTTATTAATATATATATATGCAGGTACTTGTTCAATCTTAAAAAAAAGGTGAAGAACAAGGCGCATGTTGAGGCGTCAATATGTGAGGCGTATATTGTTGAGGAGATCTCAACATTTATCTCATACTATTTCGAATCTCATTTGAGAACGAGGATAAACCGTGTTCCACGGCATGATGGTGGTGGTGAAGTGCATTCAAGTGGGAACTTGTCAATATTCTCCAATCCTGGACGACCCACACCTAAAAATACCGTGAGGGGAAGATATTTGTCTGAAATAGAGTTCGAGACAAGCACACAATTATGTCCTATTTAACCGTGATGAGCTGAGACCTTTTATTAAGTAAGTAG
This sequence comes from Populus x sibirica, assembly GCA_019202695.1. NCBI lineage: Eukaryota > Viridiplantae > Streptophyta > Magnoliopsida > Malpighiales > Salicaceae > Populus > Populus x sibirica. The sequence goes on from JAGMVL010000742.1 coordinate 190,276, forward strand.
ATGTTCGACTTAAACTTTGTCAAGAGTGTACTATTTTTGTTTTGTGATACCATACACTCATATAATTTGGAACAACCTTGCAGGCAACATCGACGATACTTATTGTCGAATAACTCATAGCTGACTGAATCCCAGATCTTTCAATTACAAGATGAACAATTTGCCACATGATTTAGAACACATGTAAGTCCTATCACAAACTCATTATCTCTTGTAATGTAATTAATTGTAGTCAATGTTACATAATATCCGTTTATTGATTATTGTTGTATTTAATTTACAAGCTAGGTTTATCAAATGGGAGGTAGTCTTTGCTATTTCACTGTCTTTACTATGTCTGGGCCCTGAAAGAAAAGTCAAGTGCTATAACGGGTATTTTGTCAATGGATATGTCTTTCATACTGAAGAATACGGGCATGAAAGAAAGACATACAATAGCGGTGTTTGTATTAAGGGATCGACTTCTAGTGAGTTTGAAGTTGACTACTACGGTAGATTGGAAGAGGTCATCGAACTGCAATATCATAGCGAGCAAAATAGAGTGTTTTTATTCAAATGCTATTGGTATGACACAACTGACAGAGGAATCAAAGTAGATCCTCACTATGGTCTCGTTGAAATCAACTCAAAAGCTAGACACCGCAACGTAAATGACGTCTTTGTTTTCGCAAAGCAATGCCAACAAGTTTATTACATATACACCCCTTCCTTGGAAAGAACTGATCAAGAGTTGATTGGTTATCCGTTTTAAAAAAAAAACCCAAGGGTCGTGTCGAGGTTGTTCGGGATGAGAACGAAGACACAAGTGTGATAGATGAAGTCTTTCAAGCTAGTGAGTTGGTTGAACCATACCGAGTTGCTCGTCGATTGACTTAGAAGAAAGTTCGAATTTTCGTGTTTTCAACGATTGTCTTGTTGATGTTGACGCGAGAGGAGTTGAATGTTGTTACGAGCTCTACTAGTGGAAAAAGAATGTTGTTGAAGAAGATGATAACGAAATTGAAGAGTGCGATGAAGCTGATGATAACAATTCAATAGAGGACGAAGATGAAAATTCCGACTAACTAAACATGTTATAAAGCCTTATTTTATAATGTAATAATTTGAAACATGAAATATTTATTCTTCTTTAATGGTCAGCCCTTGTTATTGTGTTGTCTGTGCTGTAAGATTGCAATTCAAGATTTTGTGACAGGGTTACATAAAAAAAAATAAGAAAAATTTATTGTTTCACCGACGGGTATACCAACGGACTATAACCCGTCGGTATTTCACAGAGAGTTGAAAAACATTTATGGGATTGTGCCACAATCACTGACGGATTTACCGACAGAAAATAACCCGTCGGTATTTCATAGAGAGTTGAAAAAAAATTACAGGATTGTGCCACACTCACCGACGAGTATACCGACGGAGTTACCGACGTCAAATACCGACGCAATCACCAATGGAAGTACGCACATCCCGAAGCGCACGCATGTCTGACACGTGTTCGTCTGCACAAATACCAAAGGAGTTTCCGACGGATCGAAAAGTCTGGCGGGATTTTCGAACTTTTTTTGGTGCGCATTTTAATTAATTTCCGACGGTATTACCGACAGAATTTAATGCCACCGACAACAATTAATTTCCGTCGGTAATACTGTCGGAAAAATTGCTATATATAACCCCCCCACCCCCCCATTTGGTTCATTTTCTTCTCTGCTTCCGTTTCTCTTCTTCTCCATTTCTCTTCTCCTCTCGGTTTATATTTAGCTTTTAGAAGGGATTTTATTGTTTTGGTTGTAGTTTTAAAAGGTATGTATTCTTTTTTCTTTATCTTTGTATTTTTTTTATTTTAATTATGATTATTTTTTTGGGTGTTCTTTGTTTTGTGTATTGTTTGTAGATAAAATCTTAAATTCAACACACTATTAAGGTAAGCATTTTTTATTCCCAAATTTATTTTGAATTGATATAGTGTTTTGAATTGATATAATGTAAACTTGTTCAGTTCATGACTTTTCATAAACAATCTAGATTTTTCTTGTTCAATCTTCACCAAAAAATTATATCAATTATCCTTCTAAACCTTTACGGTCATTTTATTATTTTGGAATATATTCATTTTAGGATTTCCACCTTTATTTATTTATCGGGTTTATTACCATTTCAAAATAACGTCACGATTTTTAATCGGTGCTTGTACCTTCAGTCCTACCCTTTTCATTGCACTATCCTTTATTATAATGCATTCTTTATTACCTCACTTATTTCCTAAAAATATTTTGTCATTTTTCTCATTATTTTATCCATCAAAACACGTTACCAGTTTCTTTGTCCTTATGAATTCTAAACCAAAATTCATTTTATGGAGGTCATCTCTTCCATTATATATCATTATTTATCTATTATTTCTAATCTTGGTTTCCATCACTCATTGAAATATTTTAACTTTCAGTCTTACGTTTACATGAGGGTTTACACATCTACATATTTAAATTATAAATTTCCAGGGTTATCACATTATGATCCTCACCACCCTCTAACATCTGATCATTGGGATCGAAAGGCTATGGTTTTGTGTGAGAGATATAGCCCTCGATACAGTTCAACAAAACATTGTCTACGGGCCGGTCATGGTCACTTGGCGGTTTCCTCTTTCATCAACCGTTGGATCCTGCTCAGTTTTGGATATGTTGGTCATATTGAGGAGATCTTTATTTTCAATGGTGGAGATCGGGATTAAAGACTCCAACGAGAAGTTATTCATTGATGAACAGTATATTATCAATTTTCAAGTCAGTTTGGTTTTGTTTCGATCTAAAACGATCAATCCGATAACATGCTTTTCTTTTTTAGTATGTGTCGCATGACATAATGGTGGTTACCATCACCGGTTGGATTTGATTAGTTCTGATTGAGTTAGGAGAAACTTTAACCTTTCTGAAACTTTTGTTTAAATTAAGTTAGCAAGAATGAAAAAAATAGAAAGTGTGGTGGTTTGATTCGTGTCACCCGACTTTCAGCTGAGATTAGGGCACCCAAATGATAAAATTTCAGATTGGGTTCTTTACAAAGATTGTAGGTATGTATGTTATCTTTCAAACAAAATTAACCTCGCCTAATTTAGAGTTATATAACTCTAGATATGGACTGAAAATGGAAGAAGAGCCAAACTGTCTCCTCTTGGACGATTGTGTTGAGTACTATAACGAATAATTTCAAGGGTGTTAAGGGCAAAATTGGGCTTTCTATCCTTCAGTAGCATTGTATAACGGTGTCTTACCTTTCCAAGGGGTCAAGCCATAGTTAAAACCGAAGTCTATAACTTTACTTACGAATAAAATGGTAAACGGTGTTCTCGAAAGAAATTTGATCTAGGAAGTGTAATGTGGTAGTTGAAGGAAAAGAATCGGAAAATGAAATTAAAACATGGCGATGAATTCATGTGAATCAGATTGCAATAGTATGAGAATGCACATTATGATAAAATTGTAAGAGGGTACTGATTGTATCTCTTGATTCTCAAACAGAAGAGATGTCTGGAGCAGGGTTCTCAGTAGTTAAAGGGACTCGGTTGATTGGGGAAACAGATAGATGCATTGCACCTTGTCTTTTTAATTTGTGTAAACTCATTGATAAATTTATTGTTTTATTGCTTTGATAAATATTAGAATGAATATGAGTACCTTACGTACATTGACGTGTATCAACTAGTTATAATATAATTGGAATGGATGTACATTCCAAGAATTCTAGTGAAAAGGATTATGCATGAATAGAAGTATCCTTCAAAATATTAGTGGAAAAAGAAATTGCGCAGAGCAACTTATTATTTAATATCGAATTTGATTGATAACCAATCAATACATATAAAAAATAAAAAAATACAAATAAATATTATTATTACAACAAGAACAGCATCGATCCTAGACGAAAATGTGAGAATAAATTCGAAATTAAACAAAGATCCACTGATTGTCCATAAACTAGAAGGACGCAAACATGGAATAGAATTTATCAGACGTGGAAACCTAACTTGCTGCAACAAAGTTTGGCTTCAGCGTTTGGTGCTATTCTGATGTGGTTTCAAGTAGGTCTTGATCATACGAAAAGGACTCCTGCATTGTTAATAAATTAGTTTGCTGAGCATGAAAAATGAATACAATAAAAGTAGTAGTTATGGAAGATGATATTCAATAATACCTTATTATATATTTCATGCCATTGTTTATTCAATTCTCGACTTCTTACGGCTACGAGCTGATCCCTCCTCCATTCGAGATTTTGATTTTCTGTTATTGCAATCATTTGTGTTATGAGAAATGTTGAGAGGTTTTTTTTTTTATAATAATAAGAGGAGATGAAAAGAGGCCTTACATGTTATCGTTGAGTTGAGTACTTTCGTCCTTCTTCAGAAATTGCTTAAACCACTTCACAGAATTTTTGGCATATCGTTTCAAGTTGTTTTCGTAGTCAATGTAGAAGAGACCAAACCTTGAACCATAACCGGATCCCCATTCAAAATCATCCAAGAATGACCAAGCAAAAAACCCCTTGACATCGACACCATGGTCACTGCAAAAGTCAAGTTTTTAGAGCAGATCGGACTGAGAAAGAAAAAACTAGGACTGTTTGAAAATGGAAGCGAGAACATGAATTTGGAAAGAGCAAACTCACTTGATAGATCTCAGAACATTGTGGAAAATGTCTTTATAATATTGCTCTCTTATGGCATCATTGAGGGCTTCCTCTAATGACGAGGAATTCACGTCATCAACTCCTAATTAAAAAAAACCAACAAATCAGTAAATCAGAGCTTCTTGACAACTATAACCATAAACACACGAGGGTTGTTAACTCTGTTCTTACCATTTTCAGTGATATATATTGTTGGATTTTCATACGCGTCCTTTATGTAATTCAAGAGATGACGAATACCTTCGGGATAAATATAAAGCCAACTTGAACCCGCCTGCGAGTTTGATTTATATATCTCAATACCAAGGGGAAAAACAGAAAGATTCTACATATCAATTACTAATTTGTTGAAACAAGAATGAAGAATCACATTCACCTGTGGGCCTATTGGGATTCCATTTCTCTCCCCTGTACGTAAAATAATATATATCAACATAAGTGAGAAAGTACTGTAGAGTTTTAGACCTTGTATTCTTCTTACTCTGAGAGTTTTTTATCATTTAATTAACAAGTAAATAAATATTTCACCTGGCCAGTTAACACGAGCATCTTCCATAAACCCAATATTTTTATAGTTAACATCCTCAACATTCTGAGCATAGTATGTCGTGTAGTAATTGACCCCAATAAAGTCATAAGATCCTCTCAGCATCTTGGATTCCTCCTCACTGAATCTAGGCAATCTTCCTCCAACGTAGTCGTGCATATTCTGTGGATAGTCACCTTTAGTTAGAGGATCCATGTACCTGCCAAAAACATAGAATTTAAGATCCTGGTTTCTTCTCCATAGAATTTAAGAATCCAAATTAATGTTTCAAATTATTATATTATCCAAATCAGCTAGCAAAATGCTTACCATCCAAGCATAAAATCAAGGCTTCGTTTGGTTGCCATCCGATCACCTTTACTAGTTGAGTAAGGTTCAAACCAATGAGAAACGAGGGTTATCCCAATTTTTCCTCCTTGGCACGTCTGACGAGATTTTGTCAAAGATAAAATTAGCAGAGTCACACCGAAAAGTTTGGTGAAACATGTTATGAAACGAACCACAAATTATAGCTTCAGCTTTAGCTTCTGCAAACCTGATACTTTTCCTTGTATACTTTCACAGCCGTTGCATGAGCAAGCAATAGATGATGGGTTACAATGTAAACCTCGGTGGCGCCAGAGATTTTGGGTTGGCCTGGATAATTCTCCAAAGTTGAAATTCTGCCGGGTGCCAATGTGCCCGTGTCATAACCATTGACGCTAAACATAAAAGGCTCATTTAAAGTGATCCAGTGCTTCACTCGGTCTCCAAATCTTTGAAAGCAAAGCTCCACGAAGTCTCGGAAATCGATTCTATATGAGTTTTGAAATTATTAGATTCAAGCATGGAGGATTTAAATTAAACTGAGATGTTTATATAATATGAATATAATTACTTACAAAATATTAGGGCTCAAGAAACCACCATATTTGTCCTCAATTGCTTGTGGAGTGTCCCAATGAAAGAGAGTTGCATAAGGCTGTATACCTGTACATTTCAAAGAAAAAATAATATGAGAAAACTAAAGTGTGAAACGGTTTGTATGAGAGTTTGCAAAATGCTTTTCAAATTTTCGAAATTCAAGCAAAGTAAGATTGCCCCTGCATTTACCATGGCCACTTCAAGATTCTTATTTAGTGGGTAACATTATTATGAAACACAGTCATCGAGGAAAAGGAAAGGGTTATAACCATTTTTTATGAGCTCATCGATGAGATTGTTGTAAAACTGGATCCCTTCTTCGTTTATTCCAGCACTTAGTCTGCCATCTGATGAAATCAATTCGATGATTGAAAAATCAAAGTAAGGAAACATGTGGGACTTCGAAAGTCAAGAAATAGAGAAAACACTTACGTGGTAATACCCTAGACCAAGAAATAGAGAATCTGAAAGCATCCATTCCCATTCCCCTCATTCTTTGCACATCTTCCTATAACATTTTGTGTGTAAAATATATCAACAAGTGTAATGGTGATCAGATCGACAAAAGGCAACTAAAAGTAAAATAAGATGAACATCGTACCTTATAGCGATTATAGAAATCAACTGCCACATTTGCGTTGCTGTGGTCACTTATCCTCTCTGCAATTTTTCATAATTGGGGCTTAAATTCCTTTGAATATATATTGCTCGAGAGATTTATATTCGTTTTTTTAGTTAGGAAAGCATTGTAACGAACTCCTGCATTGAATAAAGAGATACCTGGATGCTCCTCGATGAAGGTGTCCCATATATTCGGCCCTTTACCTCTCCTGTTTGTTTCGCCTTCAAACTGCATATAATTTAAACGTTATCAGAGAACAAACAATTGAGGCGTCTCTCTCCTCGACCAGAGTAGTTGAAGAAATGTTGTACCTGGTAAGCTGATGAAGAAGATCCAAAAACGAAACCATCTGGGAAAGAATTACGACTCAACTTGGCAATACTTCCCATGATATACACTAAGTCTTTGTTGAACAGCCTTGCAGAAGAGCAATAAAATTAAGCTTGGGATTGGTTTACCAACTTTGCTCACCAAAGGGATCAAAATAACAGAATAAAGAAAGTATTGTGAGATAACAATGAAAAATAAATAAATGAACATCGAACATGCCAGAGCCTATTTATAGGCATCATCTGACAAGGTTATTCTCCACAATCAAGCACCTGGACAATTATTTTTTTTTATTATTATTTAAAGAGACCGATCAAAGAAAATTCAATTTAGAACTTCTAATTGTATAAGGATATTTGTCATATGAGAAATTTGCGGTGTTGATAGAAGCACCAAACTTAAGATTCCGTGCTCTAATTGCACTGTGAAGCTTACCGATTAATGTCCTTGAAGCAGAGAAAATTACGAGTTCAATTATTATTTTATTATTATTTCAATTCTTTATGTTGAATTAGTCGAGTCAAGCGATACACATGATCTTGAACCTAAAACCTAGGAGAGTAATATAAAACACTATTATTTTAATTTTTTAGGTTGGGATTTTTTTTTTTGATATAATATTAAAATTTTAGTTGTCAAATAATTACAAGTTTTAATTTCATCATCTTATTTTCTCTTATAATTAAAATTAATTAGGTTTTTTTTAATTAAAATTATTTAATAATACGAGAATATGTATAAGTTTTAAACTTAAAAGATTTCTGATTAAAAGATTGTATTTTCCTGTCACATAATCAATCCCCATCCGCCGACTATTTTCTTGTCTGATGGCAGTACTGAAGCCAAGCGAAAGTTGACGGGTTTCCAGCCCAAGAAGAGTTTTTAAATGGTATGTTGACCTTTCGCATTCAGACATGAAGTATACATTCTGAGCTACGAAAAAACACTACCGATCACTTGCAAGAAATTTTGTATAAAACAATTTTAAATTCCACAATGCATTTTCTACCTCCCATTCCATTCCTTCCACAATGCACTTGGATCCTATCGCCAATTTTTTTCATACGTAAGAAGAACAATGTTAAGGCAATGCTAGGGTTTCTAAACAAGTAAAATAAATTCGAGACTCATGTCATTAAGTCGAGTGTGTTTCATATGTTAGATTAATTTAATAACATAAAAAAGGCAACTCAAATTTAATCTTTCAAAATCATAACCCGTGAAATCTCGAGACCCGGACTCAATTAAGAAACTCAATTCCCAAACAAAAATATATGTCAAAAAAGAGATGTCAACTCATGTTAACCTATCAAGCCCGTGACCCGAGTCATTTGACCAGAAGCATCAAATTTTAAAAAGCTTAAAGCTCGGTTTTCAACTAATCAAAAGTTAAAGGATGAGATTGAAAAAAAATCAATCATACAAAAGGATAAAAAAAATTGCAATTATAAAATAAGCCAAAAAAAAAGACTTGAGCTCACCGGGTCAACTTTGCCAAACCCACAAGTCAGGTTATGAGATCGGGTAACCCGATAGAAAGCAAAATGAAGAAAATCATGAAACCCATTTTTAAAAAAATCATCATTAGCTTATAAAACTCTTGACAGGGGCCACTTGACTAGAAGTACCAAATATGAAAAAACCATGAAACCCAATTATCAACAAACAAAATATTGAAGGGTGAAGTTAAAAAAAAGAAAGCAACCACACAAAAGGATCCGAAAGAAGAAAGAGTAATTAAAAGAAAAAAAAAGGTGCAAGCTCACCTAGGTTAACCAGCGAAACCCACAGGCTAGGTCATGAGATCGGATAATCGATAGAAAGGAAAACAAAAAAAAAAATTCAATGTTGAGTAATGGGCTCGAGAAATTAAAAAAAAAACATCGTCAACCCGTGTTAGCTTATTAAACCCGTGACCCGAGCCATTTGATCAGAAGCACCAAACTTGAAAAAACACGAAGCTCAATTTTCAATAAATCAAATGTCAAATGATGAAATTGAAAAAAATAATTATTGTCGCACGTGTGCGGCATAGTCACGATCATCCTCCTAGATTGGGATACTCGAAAAAGGACAAGAAATTCTCGTCCTTTATCAGTAAAAAGAGGGAATGGGAGTCGCCACCTAGTATTTGGATCACTAGAAACCCTAAGCGATGTCGAGTCTAGGAAAGGGGCTTGATTGTGTAAATGAATGATATTAGCATCCCTAATACGCCTTACGAGGTAAGTTGCAATGTTTATTTGTCTCATATAAAGTAAGGAAAAGTTGTGTTTTCTAATCATTGGTGTGTTTAAAGTTTAAGAAAAATCATTCTCGGTAAAGAGAGGTCATTTTCTTATCAGAATAAAAAAAAAAACTAACCATTCTAATGCCACCAAAAATAAATTGTCTTTTAATTTAAAAGTAAGAATATGTCTTACGTTTAAGTTCATAATCACGTGTATTAGAAGAAACTAAAATATAATTTTGGTATTTTTGAAATGTAGGCCAGAATCCTTTGGGTATATACAAACTTGCTGTAAAATCCAAGCAATATTTTTCTTTTAAAAAGATGTCAAAGTATTTAGATTTTCTCAAAAAAAAAATGCTTAAATAACTTTAGGATTTTAGCCATATGCAAGAAAAAATATATATTTTTAATTATTTTAATTATTTTTTTACCTGACCAAGTTAACTTAGAATCTTAGGCTCGACCATAAACCAAAGCAAAAATCCTGGTTTCACCCAAAAATAACTCAAAAAAAAATAAAATAAAAGAATATATTAAACACCCAAAAAACATAAAAACTCAACAATTATTGAACAAAATGGATTAAAAACAAAAAATGGACACCAAGAACACCCAAATGAACCCAGCAACGTGAACTCAAATTCAGACCAGATTTCATGAGATCAAAAGCACATAAAGGTTACACATCATTCAAGGATCAAGAATTAATGGTTCATTCACTTTGATTTTTGTTAAATCATCGCGATTTGACCAAAATCGGTTTCGGTTCAAAACCAAAACCCTATGATTAAAAATCGTTATAAACATGTTATTGGTGCAAATAAACACTAGATTATTGGTTTTTCATGTATAAGGAAGGATTTTGTGCAAAGAAATGGATCAAACATGGTCCGAATGTAGGGGCTCAGACAATGTTCTTTCCAAGAACACAAAGAACATGCTTAGAAAACCCAAAAAGTTTCCAGCAAAGGCATCCTCTGTCAAGCCTAGAAAATAGCATTTTTGTCTTCTAAAGTGTTGTTACCCATTTTTTGTTTCCCACACAAAAAATGAGAAAATACAAAAAATATATATAAAAAAATATTCGGAAGAAATCCAAAATATAATAGGAGCGAGAAAAGGATGTTGGAATGCCCATAAAATGGCTAGAAATTGGTTGAGGAGGTTCAAAAATACATGAATTGAAATTTGATAATATATTTTTAACTAATGAGAGCCCTGTTGACAAGGAAAATTCAATTTGAGGAAGAAAAGTCCAAAATCAGATGTTTATGGACTCAATTAAATCTTATCTAAGGTTTAATTGAATTTATGGAGGGTTTGATTGCAAGAAAAATTGATTTTTAAGTCAATTTAGGCTTTTATTGGAAGAAATTAAAGTTACGGGGTCCAATTATAATTTTGAAGAGTTGATTTGGTCAAATCATGGGCTTAATTGCATAATTATTGAAGTTTAATGGCCAATTAGGGACTTGATTGAAACAATCCGAAACCAAGGATCAAACCGGAAAAGGTGCTAAAATCAAGGGATACAATTACAATTTATCTGGGGGCTTGATTACAATATTGTAAAAACATCCAAGGACCAAATCATAAATATCATTTAAAGTTGCAAAACGGTGCCGTTGCCTTGAAACACTATTCACTGTCTTCTTCCAGCCGTTCCAGCAGTAAAGGCCGAGAGACGTTTTCCTGCAGCAACAGTGCCAATTCGCTTCAATTATAGGGCATGTGTCACGGCTGTCATCCCTCTGCAAACCGTTACCAAGCCAGCCGTTACGAGCTAATGCTTTCTCTGGCATTATAAAAGCAGAAGACACAGAGAAAGCAAAGAGAAGAAAAGAGAAGAGGGGGAAGAAGAATAGGGAGGCAGAGCGAGCAGGACAGGAGAAAACCAAGAGGAGAAAGTTAGAGAGAAAACAGAGAGAGCACGAAAAGAAAAACAGAAAAATGTACGGTGGGAAAGCAGAGAGAGGAGAACAGAGAAGAAGCTGAAGAAAAAAAAGAAAACACAGAGATGGAGAGAAGAAAAAACGGGGGGTGAAGAACTGAAGAAAAACAAAATAAAAGGGTGGGACGAGCAGAAGAACCCGAGGGAACTGGAGGAAAAGACAGACGCAAACCAGCCGAACAGAGAAAAAAACAGGGGAAGCACACAGAGGGATGAAGACTCGGAACTAACACTAAAATAAAGGCAGAGAAAAACCGAAAAAAAAAAAGACCCAGCGTTGATCGTCTTCATCGTCCCCAGAACCAGTGACCACCGATCCTGCGCAGCAGTTTCATCGCCATCGTCTTCGTCTGTCTCAGTTACGAGGTAAGCTTCATACATTTCTCTTCACGTTGCTTTTTTTTTTATTTTTTTGTCATTGCATGCATGCACGTGTGAGGAAGCTCACGCGTGCCTCTTATCTGCCCAGCCGGGTCACTAGCTTGGGCCACTGACCCGGTTAGGCTTGCTGGGTCAGGCTAGCACAAAGCAAAAAAAAATTCTTTAAAAAATCTGTGATTTTCCACATATTTTTTTTGTTGAATTTTGTTTAGTATTGGTTTGTATTTTTATACCGTAAAGATACAAATCCGAGTATTAAAGCACCTAGTTTTCGTCAAAACATTAAAAAAATTAAGAAAAAATATTTTTGTTTTCAAGCATATGGCCAAGTATCTCAAAAAAAAAATATCATATTATCAAATAACGAAAATTCAAAAAAATAGGTATTAGCACGCATTTTGGCTTTAATAACCAGTTTATTAAATGCACGAAAACTAGGCCAATATTTCAAAAATTCCAAAAAAAAAATCATTTTGTTTTCTTTTAATATTAAGGATTACACGCTTATACATAAGGCGTAGTCTCGATATTAAAAAGATAGTTTTTTTTTTTAATTTTAAAACGGTTAGGTTTTTACCCGATAAGATAAGGACCTCCTTACCGAGGAGGACTTCTCTTAAACCATAAACGGACCAACCACTAGAAAACACGACAAGACTTTAGATTTTATCAAACAAGTAAAACAATGCATCGTACCTTAGGTAGGGCGTATTTGGGGTGACAATACCTTCACTTTACGCAACCGGTCCCCATACCCGATCTCTCGAGACCAGTTAGGGTTCCTAGTGATCAAAATACTAGGTGGCGACTCCCATTCCATTTTTCCACTAATAAAAGAGAAGAATTCCTTGTCTCCCCACATGTTTGCCTGATAAATAACAATTTTGAGAGTAGATGTTTTCACCGCTACGCCGCACACGTGCGACATAAAGCATGCTTTTTTTATCCCAACAAGTCACAATATCATACACAAACATGTTTGAATCTAAAAAACTAATAAAAAGATCAAACAATTAAAATGAAGCATGAGATACCAAATCGAGAAACCAACAACTTAAAACAACCTACATGTTCATGCAACATGGATTCAAAATTAGTTTTCTCAACCTATTTTTATGCATGAACGAGACACAACAAGCTAAGGATAAATACCCTTGCATTAACATGCATAACTTAAACTAAACCAAAGCTTAAAACAACATTTATATATGAAAAGAAAACCTTAAACAAAAACTTTAATACAATAAAAACATTAAAAAACCCTTTAAAATAACTATATTAAACTGAAATCAAAGCAACAAAGAGGTGAATGCAACATTGCTTGTTAAGCATTCAAACCTTTTTTTATGCTTCTAAACATAAACAAAACAAATAACAAAAACAACAAAATCATGCCATAAAGGACCTACTTTTGTGTAAGCCCCGGATGAAACAAAATTTGATAGAAATAAATGTTAAGATAAGTAGCTATCTTGAATGGTTACCTCTTCATTTTCTTCCCTGATTTTTAGTCGATGGGACAAAACCTGAACTAAAATGATCATCTGACACCCCTCTACAACCGGGTATGGCTCGTTCAGGCCGACTGACAACATAGCGGCCCCGGCACCGGCCTAAAGTAGCCACCTCAGGCAGCCTTGAACTGTCAGATTTGACAGTTCATGGTGCCTTTTTGAACCAACGACTGGAATCCTTCCTAACCGAATCAAGGGCTGAAATTTATCTCTTGTGTAGACAAGATTATCCTTTTACAACTCCTATAAATAGGAGTGGATTTTATGGCATGAGGATGAAGAAAATCGGGTTCAAATTTGGCCAAAAACCAACCTTCCCTGTTTTTTCAGCCGAAGTTTTCTCTTTGTTCTTTCCCTCTTACCATTGGCCACCACCACTCTCATCATCGGTCGACCACCACCATTTCCATCGTAAGCCGCCGCCCGAACACCTTTCATTTAGCAACAGCGGTCGCAACTCTCTCTCTTCTATTTCCTCTCCTCCCTCACCCCACTGCATATTTTCTTCTTCTTCTTTTTCTTTCTCTATCATCCACCGCCAAACTCCACCGTCGCCACCGCTAGCACCTTGTAGCCCTTCACGGCTAGACCATCGCCGCGCCAGGTAGCCTTCTTCTTCTTTTTCTTCTTCATTCTCTGTTCACATCGTGAATAGTAAACCCGAATTATAATTCACGTCCCTCTTGTTCACGCATGAACGGTGGGCGTGGATTATATTCACGTCCACTATTCATGCACCGAAGCGTGGACCGGGCCCGTCCCGGCCCAGATGAAAAAAATAAAAGGAAAGAAAAAGGAAAATTTTGTTGGGCCGAGATCGTCCCAATCCCTTTTTGGGCCGAGATTGGCCCAATCTTTCTTGGGCCAGCCCAGCCCATATATTTAATATATATTTATTTATAATATAATATATATTATAATATTATATTATTAGAAAAAACAAAAAAACAAAAAATTCCTTTCAAAGAAATTGTGATTTTCTCAAATGTTTTTACGCCAATTTTGTTTAATATCATGCTGTATATTTACACTTGTAAGATACAAACTTAGTATTAAAATACTCGGCTTTCTCCGAAATATTTCTAAAAAATTTTAAATTAATTTCATTTTCTCAAAAAACAAAAAAATATATTTTTTTTCATGCATACGATTGAATCCTAAAATTTTTCCAAGCATATCTTCTTAAAAAGACAAAAAAAAAATGCATCTTTCTTATGTTTTAAAAACCCAAAAAGAAAATGGATATCATAACAAATTTATGATCTTCCATTAGGGTTTGGCAAAAATATCAAAAAACATTTACCAATAATTTTCTTTATTAGGGTCTAGATATAGACTTTAATAGTTGTAGGGTGTAAAAACTACATGATAGAGTACACCTCGGTATTAAAGATACAAAGTGTAAAATAAATGCAATGCTAAAATTTGGACTTCAGAACAATTAGGACTTCATCCGATGAGGTAGAAACTCTCTCATGAAGGGAGATCGCCTTAGACCTTAGAAAAGACCAACGAATAGAAACCCGACCTAGAAAAATAATCTAATAACAATGAAGCTTACCTTAGGTAGGGTGCACTGGGGGTGATGCGTCTACCCCTCGTACAACCAATCTCTTACTTAGATTCTCGTAGACCATAGGTTCCTAGTGACAATAGTACTAGATGGCGACTCTTAAACCTTAATCGTAATTTTATGATTAAATCCAAAAAACCTTCCCAATACACCACACCTCATTAAGAGGCACAATAAAGCCTCGCCGTCGCTGATGACGTCACGCCGAACACCCCGCGACAGGATGGCGACTCCACTGGGGAAAGGTCGGACTGAGAAAAGGAATAATATTGAATTATTAGAAAAGAGATGGGTTAGTTAAAATAAAATAAAATTGAATAGTATTGAATTATTAGAAAAGAAAATTGAGAGAAAGATTTTTCGCATGGTATTTTAAATGCGGACTGAGAAAAGGCATCTGGTTAAACGAAAAGGATACCCAAACTTAACATAAGTGTGTTTTAGTAAATATGGATAGATTTCCTATATAAATAGCAAAATTATGTAGAAAATACCTAGGATGGCCGAATGAAAGAAAAGAGAGGGAGAGAGAGTACCTTGAGAGTAGAACTCAAATGGCCATATCTATGTATTTCATCATTTGATCGGGCTGGATTTTGGATAGATTATGATCCTCACCACCCTCTAACATCTGATCATTGGGATCGAAAGGCTATGGTTTTGTGTGAGAGATATAGCCCTCGTACAGTTCAAGAAAACATTGTCTACATGCCAGTCATGGTCACTAGCGGTTTGCTCTTTCATCAACCGTTGGATCCTGCTTAGTTTTGGATATGTTGGTCATATTGAGGAGATCTTTATTTTCAATGGTGGAGATCGGGATTAAAGACTCCAACGAGAAGTTATTCATTGATGAACAGTATATTATCAATTTTCAAGTCGGTTTGGTTTTGTTTCGATCTAGAACGATCGATCCGTTAACATGCTTTTCTTTTTTAGTATGTGTCGCATGACATAATGGTGGTTACCATCACCGGTTGGATTTGATTAGTTCTGATTGAGTTAGGAGAAACTTTAACCTTTCTGAAACTTTTGTTTAAATTAAGTTAGCAAGAATGAAAAAAATAGAAAGTGTGGTGGTTTGATTCGTGTCACCCGACTTTCAAGTTGAGATTAGGGCACCCAAATGATAAAATTTAAGATTGGGTTCTTTACAAAGATTGTAGGTATGGATGTTATCTTTCAAACAATATTGACCTCGCGTAATTTGTAGTTATATAACTCGGGATATGGACTGAAAATGGAAGAAGAGCCAAACTGTCTCCTCTTTGGACGGATTGTGTTGAGTACTATAACGAATAATTTCAAGGGTGTTAAGGGCAAAATTGGGCTTTCTATCCTTGAGTAGCATTGTATAACCGTGTCTTACCTTTCCAAGGAGTCAAGCCATAGTTAAAACCGAAGTCTATAACTTTACTTACGAATAAAATGGTAAACAGTGTTCTCGAAAGAAATTTGATCTAGGAAGTGTGATGTGGTAGTTGAAGGAAAATAATCGGAAAATGAAATTAAAACATGGCGATGAATTCATGTGAATGAGATTGCAATAGTATGAGAATGCACATTATGATAAAATTGTAAGAGGGTACTGATTGTATCTCTTGATTCTCAAACGAAGAGATGTGCGGAGCGGGGGTTGTCGGTAGTTAAAGGGACTCGGTTGATTGGGGAAACGAGATAGATGCATTGCACCTTGTCTTTTCAATTTGTGTAAACTTATTGATAAATTTATTGTTTTATTGCTTTGATAAATATTAGAATGAATATGAGTACCTTACGTACATTGACGTGTATCAACTAGTTATAATATAATTGGAATGGATACGAGTACCTTATGTACATTCCAAGAATTCTAGTGAAAAGGATTATGCATGAATAGAAGTATCCTTCAAAATATTAGTGGAAAAAGAAATTGCGCAGAGCAACTTATTATTTAATATCGAATTTGATTGATAACCAATCAATACATATAAAAAATAAAAAAATACAAATAAATATTATTATTACAACAAGAACAGCATCGATCCTAGACGAAAATGTGAGAATAAATTCGAAGACAAAGATCCACTGATTGTCCATAAACTAGAAGGACGCAAACATGGAATAGAATTTATCAGACGTGGAAACCTAACTTGCTGCAACAAAGTTTGGCTTCAGCGTTTGGTGCTATTCTGATGTGGTTTCAAGTAGGTCTTGATCATACGAAAAGGACTCCTGCATTGTTAATAAATTAGTTTGCTGAGCATGAAAAATGAATACAATAAAAGTAGTAGTTATGGAAGATGATATACAATAATACCTTATTATATATTTCATGCCATTGTTTATTCAATTCTCGACTTCTTACGGCTACGAGCTGATCCCTCCTCCATTCGAGATTTTGATTTTCTGTTATTGCAATCATTTGTGTTATGAGAAATGTTGAGAGGTTTTTTTTTTTATAATAATAAGAGGAGATGAAAAGAGGCCTTACATGTTATCGTTGAGTTGAGTACTTTCGTCCTTCTTCAGAAATTGCTTAAACCACTTCACAGAATTTTTGGCATATCGTTTCAAGTTGTTTTCGTAGTCAATGTAGAAGAGACCAAACCTTGAACCATAACCGGATCCCCATTCAAAATCATCCAAGAATGACCAAGCAAAAAACCCCTTGACATCGACACCATGGTCACTGCAAAAGTCAAGTTTTTAGAGCAGATCGGACTGAGAAAGAAAAAACTAGGATTGTTTGAAAAAGGAAGCGAGAACATGAATTTGGAAAGAGCAAACTCACTTGATAGATTTCAGAACATTGTGGAAAATGTCTTTATAATATTGCTCTCTTATGGCATCATTGAGGGCTTCCTCTAATGACGAGGAATTCACGTCATCAACTCCTAATTAAAAAAAACCAACAAATCAGTAAATCAGAGCTTCTTGACAACTATAACCATAAACACACGAGGGTTGTTTACTCTGTTCTTACCATTTTCAGTGATATATATTGTTGGATTTTCATACGCGTCCTTTATGTAATTCAAGAGATGACGAATACCTTCGGGATAAATATAAAGCCAACTTGAACCCGCCTGCGAATTTGATTTATATATCTCAATACCAAGGGGAAAAACAGAAAGATTCTACATATCAATTACTAATTTGTTGAATCGAAGAATGAAGAATCACATTCACCTGTTATTGAAGATACTGCAGAAGATACAACAGATATTGAAGAAGATATTCCAACTGCAACTATTGATACAGAGATCGTGCAGATATTCCAGTATTATAACATTCTCTAATGTAATTTATTTGTTACCTAGATTAGACATGATTTTATGCTCTGTTATTATTAGTCTGAAATCCTAGCGAGATTCTTGGAGAAATTATGTGCAAGATTGTCTTTCTTTGCCTCATAATTTCCTGCTATATATACATGTATAGAACAACAGAACTGAACACGATTGAAGTTTTCTTTCTGTAAAACACTGTCTTAAATTTCTTTATGGTATCAGAGCTGGTTCTCTGAAATTTTTGTTTACCATAGGCAGAGTCAGTTGTGCTGCCATGGAAGGCCACTTGAAAGAAGCCATTGATGTTGGCTCCAAATTCTCTACACCAGTTAGTTACTCAGACGACACAAACACCTGTTGGGAAAACTCGGGACAACTAACCGGATCAATTCAGCGGAATACAATTCACAATTCACAAGTCCCAATCCTTTTTCCCTCTTTGTGCAGTAAAAACAGAATCAAACAATGAACAAATATAATGCAACAATCACACAAATCAACACCAAGATTTTTACGTGGAAAACCCGATGCGGGAAAAACCACGGGACCGGAGTCCACCTAAAAACTTCCACTATCACAAATAATGGGTTCACAATAGTTCTTCCTCAGATTCAACTAAGGGCTAAAACATATATATCATCAAGAACTACTTATTCTTGGATTACAACAAGATTAAAGGAGAAGTATTTGAGAAAAAACTCACAATACTGACAGCCCTGTTTTCTGTCAAAACGACCAGCTTCCACACCACCAATCTTCGATCCAACCGTCCAGAATGAAGAGGAACGTGTCTAGAAGCTGCTGTCAAAAGCTCAGCCCGATCCAACGGCGAACGAACTGGAAATCGAAGAAGGAACGCAGGCTGCTCTGCTGCCTCTTCTTCCTTTCTTTCTCTCGTTTTTTCTCGCTCTCTTTTCTCCCGTTTTTGCTACGCCATCTACGGTGGCAGCTCATTTAATTTAAAGAGACAGCAAGGCTGTCTCTTACTAATTAATGTGATGGTCCCCCCATCACATGGTGCGGGACCACACAACAAATCTCCCCCTCACGCACCATGTGAGGAATTCCGCCATACCGGCGATCAATATGTAAGCTTCAATTTAGGAGGCTCGACAAGCGCTTCCTTCCCTTCGCAAAACTCAAACTTATCTCTCGGTAGAGGTTTGGTCATCATGTCTGACACGTTGTCATCAATATGGATCTTCTCAACAACAAATGACTTCATCTCCATAGCATCTCGAATCCATTGATATCTAACCTCAATGTGCTTTGATCGAGAGTGAAAAGTAGGATGCTTAGCTTGAGATGGATTGCACTTTGACTATCACGGTGCAACACAAAGTTCTCTTGAACTAGGCCAAGTTCATGTAGGAACTTCTTCATCCATAACAACTCTTTGCCCCCTTCAAGTAAGAGCAATATATTCGGCCTACGTAGTGGATAATGCCACACATTTTTGCAACCTTGATTGCCATGAGACTGCTCCCCGCAAACTTCATCAAGTATCCCGATGTGGACTTTCTAGAATCAACATCACCGGCCATATCTGCATCGTGTATCCATCCAACACGGGTTTATCATTACCAAAACATAAGCTGAAACTAGAAGTACCTTTGAGATACCCGAGTATCCATTTCACTGTGACCAGTGTTCTTTACCAGGATTGGAGAGGAACCGACTAACCATACCAACTGCATGAGCTATATCCGGCCTTGTGCAAACCATGGCATACATCAAGCTACCAAGCTGCGGATGCATAAGGAACCTTTTCCATCTCATCTCTTTCTTCATCACTTGAAGGACACTGCTTAGAACTTAGTTTAAAGTGACTTGCAAGTGGAGAACAAACCGGTTTGGAGTTGCTCATGTTGAATCTCTCAAGTACCTTTTGGACATATCTCTCCCGAGATAGCCAAAGTTTCTCCTTCTTCCGGTCACGTGTGATCTTCATGCCAAGAATCTGTTTTTCTTTGGTCCTAAGTCTTTCATTGCAAAAGACTTGCTTAACTCTTCTTTCAACATCCTGAATCTTCTTAGCATCATGGCCAACAATCAACATATCATCCACATACAATAGGAGAATAATAAAGTTTCCATCTGGAAACCTTTTCATAAATACACAATGATCAGAAGTGGTCCTGTCATAACCATGATCCACCATGAAAGAATCAAACTTCTTGTACCATTGTCTTGGAGCTTGCTTTAACCCATATAGGCTCTTTTTCAACTTGCAAACTAACTGCTCTTTACCTTTTGCTTCAAACCCTTCAGGTTGTTCCATGTAGATCTCCTCATCTAAATCACCATGGAGAAAGGCAGTTTTCACATCAAGTTGCTCAACTTCAAGGTTTAAACTAGCAGCTAAGCCAAGCACAACTCGGATTGAAGACATCTTGACCACTAGTGAAAAGATTTCTTCAAAATCAATACCCTTCTTCCGACCGAAACCTTTCACAACCAATCTTGCCTTGTACCTTGGCGTGTGAGCAATGTTCATCAATCTTCAACCACGAACACCCATTTGTTCTTGAGTGCTCTCTTACCTTTAGGAAGCTTCACTAAATCAAATGTATGGTTTTCATGCAAGGATTTCATTTCTTCTTGCATTGCTTTCAACCACTCACTTTTCTTCTCAAGTGACATAGCTTCATCAAAGCATTCTGGCTCTCCCCCGTCAGTAACTAGCACATACTCATGAGGAGAGTATTTGGTGGAAGGTTGGCGAGGTCTAGTTGACCTCCTCAATTGTGGCTCATCTGGAGCTTCCGCATAACTTTGTTCGGGAATAACATCAATATCATCATTAGGCGATTCGGGATCACCAACTAATGGCTCATCAAGAAAACCACCATTTTCATCATTTTACAAGTCTCCCCCATGATTAGCGAGGCATCAAAGATAATTGTGGAGTAGGTCTTTGGATTTGAATTAGATGGAATAAAAGTAGTAGACTCTATTTTCTCCTTCAGTTCAAAGTCTTCAATGGTTTGATCTTCAAAGAAGATAACATCTCTGCTTCTCACAATTTTCTTCTCCTTTGGATCCCACAACCTATAGCCAAACTCATCATCTTCAGATCCCAAGAAAATACACTTGCTTTGTCTTCTTTGTCAAGCTTGGACCTTTCATCCCTTGGAACATGTATAAATGCTCGCATCCAAACACTCTCAAGTGTGCATAGGAAACATCCTTTCCTTTCCAAACTCTATCGGAACATCAAACTCAAGAGGAACCGATGGAGAAAGGTTGATCATGGCAAGCTGCAGTCTTCATTGCCTCACCCCAAAAGGACTTAGGCGGCTTTGCATGAGAGAGCATACATCTAATTCTTTCAACAATGGTTCTGTTCATTCTCTCAGCCACTCCATTCTGCTTTGTGGAGTCTTAGGAACGGTCTTCTCCAACTTGATACCATGTTCCCTGCAGTACTTCTCAAAAGGACCCCCGTATTCACCACCATTGTCCGCTCGAACACATTTCAGCTTTCTACCAGTTTCTCTTTCAACTCCGGCATGGAAATCCTTAAAGACATCAAGCACCCGATCTTTGGATTTCAAACAAGTGGCCCAAATCTTCCTGGAGTGATCATCAATAAAACTAACAAAGTACAATGCACCTCCAAGAGACTTATCAATCATTGAGCAAACATCGGTATGAACTAAATCAAGAACATGTGACCTTCTATGTGAAGGTGATCTTTGAAATGCAACTCTATGTTGTTTACCAACTAAACAATGAGTACATGTGTTCAAGTTCATACCTTTTAAAGGAAGGTAGTTCTTCTTGGCAAGGATGCCAAGGCCTTTCTCACTTAAATGTCCAAGCCGCTTATGCCATAGATCAGTAGAGCAATCTTCAATTGCATTCACCTCCCCTTTGATCACCTTGGCTTGTGACATGTAAAGACCCATCTTCTTCCCTTTAGCAACAATTAGGGAATTTCTGGAGAGCTTCCATTTACCATCTCCAAAGTAACTATGATAGCCTTCTTCATCAAGAGTACCAGTAGAGATCAAATGTAGGCGCATATCAGGCACATGCCTAACATCTTTGAGTAGCAACTTGCACCCAGTATTGGTTTCCAACCAAATGTCTCCAATGCCCACAACACTAGCCATCCCTTGATTTCCCATCCTAACTTGACCAAAGTCACCAGCGGTGTAGGATGTGTAAAAATCATGTCGGGGTGTAACATGGTAAGAAGTCTGTGAATCTGCAACCCGGGTGGTATCTTGACATGCAAGATTAACACAGCCATCATCACACACAATGGCAACATCACCATCGGATACAACCTGCAATTGTACCATTCTCTTCATTCTTGTCTTCATCTCTACCCTTTTTATCTCTTTTATACTTTCTCGCAATCCTTTTGCATATGCCCAGGCTTGTCACAATAATAACACTTAAACCCCTTCCTTGACCTGAGATCTTCCTCCTGGCTTCCATTTGCCTTTTCTATTGCTGGATTCTCCATCTTGCTTGCCGTGAGAGAACCTGCTTGCTTTCTGTAACAAGTGCATGAGACTCGGAAATGCTTGTCCCTTTCCTCCTCTTCTCTTCATTGAGGATACAATCCTTCACTTGTTTTCAAAGTGAGCTTTCCATTCGGAGTAGAATTGCTAAGTGACACTACCAAAGTCTCCCAACTATCCGGCAATGAACTCAATAGGATTAATGCTTGCATTTCATCGGCTAACTCAAGGTTCATCAATGACAGTGATTCAAGAACCCTTGAAATACATTTATATGCACTGAAGCATCTTCACCATCTCTATACTTCAAATTCACAAGGTCTCTAATTACAAAAACCTTGTTTTGTGCACTCTCCTTGGCAAAGGTTTCTTCCAACATTTTCCACACTGTATAGCAGTCATGTTCTTGAGAAATATGATTAATGGACTTAGAAGATACCCATTTTCTAACATTAGCGGTAGCCTTTCTATTTAGTCCATTCCATTTTGCATCATCCATATCATCAGGCTTTATTCCTTTACATTCAATCGGCAAAGCCAAATCATTGCAATATAAGTGATCCTCCATCATTGTTTTTCAGAAAATAATTTGAGGAAGTGAGCTTTATCATGCCCGAATCTTCCTTTTCCATTTTAACCGCACAAGAACTCAATCTACACAACCAAATGCTCTGATACCACTTTGTTGGGAAAACTAGGGACAACTAACCGGATCAATTCAGCGGAATACAATTCACAATTCACAAGTCCCAATCCTTTTTCCCTCTTTGTGCAGTAAAAACAGAATCAAACAATGAACAAATATAATGCAACAATCACACAAATCAACACCAAGATTTTTATGTGGAAAACCCGATGCGGGAAAAACCACGGGACCGGAGTCCACCTAAAAACTTCCACTATCACAAATAATGGGTTCACAATAGTTCTTCCTCAGATTCAACTAAGGGCTACAACATATATATCATCAAGAACTACTTATTCTTGGATTACAACAAGATTAAAGGAGAAGTATTTGAGAAAAAACTCACAATACTGACAGCCCCGTTTTCTGTCAAAACGGCCAGCTTCCACACCACCAATCTTCGATCCAACCGTCCAGAATGAAGAGGAACGTGTCTAGAAGCTGCTGTCAAAATCTCATCCCGATCCAACGGTGAACGAACTGGAAATCGAAGAAGGAACGCAGGCTGCTCTGCTGCCTCTTCTTCCTTTCTTTCTCTCGTTTTTCTCTCGCTCTCTTTTCTCCCGTTTTTGCTACGCCATCTACAGTGGCAGCTCATTTAATTTAAAGAGACAGCAAGGCTGTCTCTTACTAATTAATGTGATGGTCCCCCCATCACATGGTGCGGGACCACACAACAACACCTCCCACAAATTAAGCTGTGTATTATTGAATGAGTTCAACTACCTTCCTTGGTCAAGGGCTGTAACCATTGCCCTTGGTGGAAGATCTAAATTGTGTTTTATCAATGGTTCAACTGTTTCTCCTGAAGTGAATGATCCGGAATATGAAGCATGGTTGTCCAAAGACCAGCTGGTTATGTCATGGATTCTCAACTCCATGGAAAGAAACCTTCTTTGAAATATTTAGTTTCTCATAATCATCTTCTGATCTATGGGAAGCTATTCGTGACATGTATGGAAATCAAAACAATTCGCCAGGATTTTCCAGATCCATCGTGAAGTTGCCAGCCTTCACCAAGAAGACAAACCTTTTGTTCAATTGTTGGGTAGTTTTAAAAACTTGTGGAATGAATTGGAAATGTACAGACCTCACACTACAAATGCTACCATACTACGAAAAAGGACTGAGGAGGACAAAATTTTTCAGCTATTGGCGAGTCTTAGTCCAGATTTTGAAGATTTGCGAAGCCACATTCTAATGAACCCAGAACTGCCAACTTTTAAATCAGTATGTGCCACCATTCAACGTGAAGAAATACACAGAAAAGTAATGACTCGGGAAGCTGGTGTATCGGATACTCGTGCTTATCAAACCAAGTTGTTGCCGCAAGACATGAGTTCTAGAAATACTGATCATGGTCGATACAGATCACTATCGAGAATAAAGCTTACAAAGGGAAACGACCGATTCCAAGTGCCAATACTGTCACAATCTTGGTCATCATATGGATCGTTGCTGGCTTCTACACCCCGAACTCAAGCCTAAATTTACAAAGGATTTCAGGAGGTAACCAAGACGTACAAATAATTCTAAGTCATACCTTGCCCACAATAATTCCAACCCCACTGAGATTTTTTCTGCTACTCCGGGAACCTTGATATCTGATTTTGCAAATTATTTGCAAGACAAACAAGTCCGGGGCAAGTCACCCGATCAACAAGCTAGTCGGGCCGAAGCAATCAATTGCACTCCTTAGCCACTTTGCTGATTTTTTAGCGAGAGATAGACCCAAAAACAGTCAAGGTAAATTGTTTGCTTTCATGACTGCGTTAGAACTTGTAAATCTGCATGATCTTTGGATAATAGATTCTGGTGCCACTGATCATATGTCCAATAAGTTAACCAGCATCCATGATTTTAAATCATTCGTTCATCCCACTTTTGTGTCTCGTTGCTAACGGAAAAAATGCTTATGTCAAGGGAAAAGGTAAGATCAACCTACTTGTTTAATAAGATAGAATCGGATGTCCTTTTCTTACCTTCTTTCCCATTTCAATTGCTTTCTGTTAGTAAAATTACAGCTACTCTCAACTGTGAAGTAATTTTTACCTCATCCAAGGTTATGTTTCAGGATCTTGTCACCAAGAAGATGATTGGTGAAGGATTTTTCCTGCATGGTCTCTATTATATATCTCATAAATCTCCAGTCCCCAGGAGTTTTCAAGCAACCATTAATCATTCACATGAGCACCTCTTGTGGCATCGTTGACTAGCGCACCCTTCAGAGTTTGTTCTTAGTAAAATAAAATCCGTCTCAATACAAGAACCTCTCAATTGTGAGATTTGTCATTTTTCGAAATCTACGCGACTTCCTTTTTCCCTTTCGAAGTCGAAAACCACTCATGTTTTTGAACTTATTCATTCAGATGTATGGGGACCCTTTTATGCTTTTATTGATGGTTTTAAGTATTTTGTTTCTTTCATCAATGATTTCTCTAGAGTCACTTGGGTGTATCTGCTGAAAACTAAACATGACGTATTTGATTGCTTTAAGGATTTTCATTCATTCATCCTTAATTAGTATTCTGCTCATATTAAAATCCTTCGATCTGATAATGGCACCGAGTATATGTCCAAAGACATGTCAAAATATTTACATTCTAATGGAATTGTGCATCAAACTAGTTGTGTTGGTACACCTCAACAGAATGGGGTATCTGAACGCAAAAATTGTGATCTGCTTGAAAAAACTCGTGCCATCATGCTTCAAATGAATGTTCCAAAACACTTCTGGTCATATGGAATCCTTACTGCTGTTTATCTTATCAATTGTTTACCCAGTCGAGTGCTGGAATTTAAATCTCCTCTTGAAGTTTTGCAAAATAAGGTTCCGGATATATCACACATCAAGGTGTTTGGCTGCACTTGTTTCATGCATTTATCGGCTACTCACAGGGATAAATTAGATCCTAGAGCAATCAAGTGTATTTTTTTGGGCTACTCCACAACCCAAAAAGGATACAAATGTTATGACCCGTTGTTGAAGAAATTGTATGTGTCCAGAGATGTTAAATTTATTGAAGGCACACCATATTTTACTGCAGGAAAACAGGGAGAAGTTTCGTCCGATTTTTTTCCTTTGCACAGTATTGAGAACACTAATCAGCTTCTGTCTATTGTTCCTAGTATTGATTGTGTTCTTCCCAATCTGGACCATCACACATAGTCTTCCACTGGATTCATACCCAAAGAATGATGGTCTGGGACAGCATCAACTTCCAGCTGCAACTAATCCTGCATCTAATCCCAGCAATGATATTCTGCGGCAACATCACTCACAGATTGACCAACAGATTCACCTCCAGTCTGCCATTGATTCCAGCAATTCCACAATTGACCATATCAGTAACTCAGAACCACCTGGTGCTCTTGATGCTCTGCTAGTCACTAGAAGAGTTTCTATTCGAACACGTCAACCGCCATCACGCATGCAAGACTATGTCACCTACAACGTGAGGTACCCTATTTCCAAATTTATGTCTTATCATCGATTGTCTCCAACACATAGTGCATTCCTTACCTCTATATCCAATGTTCATGAACCGAAGAACTTCAAAGAAGCTCAATCACGGCCCGTATGGCAGCAGGCCATGCATGAAGAATTGAAGGCCCTTACTGAAAATCACACATGGACTATAGTCTCATTACCTGCTGGAAAGGAAGCTGTTGGATGTCATTGGATATTCAAGACAGTTGATCGCCACAAAGCTCGTCTAGTGGCACAAGGTTTTACTCAAAAATTTGGTGTTGATTAGAAGGAGACATTTGCTCCTGTGGCCAAGATGACGACTGTTAGAGTTTTACTTTCAGTTGCTCTCAACCGGGGGGTGGCCTCTCTTCCAAATGGATGTCAGCAATGCATTTTTACATGGAGATCTTGAAGAGGAAGTGTTCATGAAACTTCCTCCCGGACATCCTCACAGTGGAAACTCTATGTTGGTTTGCAAGCTTCACAAATCTATTTATGGCTTGAAGCAGAGCTCTCGTGCTTGGCATACAAAATTAAGCATTGCTCTTGAGAGTCTCGGTTTTACAAGAAGCTCTCGAGATTCCTCTTTGTTCCTTAAAATTGTTTCTGATCATACACTGGCTGTACTGATATATGTCGATGATCTTATTATAACAGGGAGTAATGATGCTTCCATAGCCCAGCTTAAACGGTCTCTCCAACAACAATTTCCGATCAAAGATCTTGGTTCATTGAAATATTTCTTAGGCATTGAAATGGCAGCCTCCCGTAAAGGATTTTTTCTTAATCAGCGTAAATACATCATTGATTTATTGCAGGATGTTGATATGCTACACACGAAGCCTGTTGCCAACCCTTTAGACAGCAAATTAACATTGGACTCTTCTAGTGAATCTCTTGTTTCTTGCACTTACTATCAGCAGATTGTTGGAAAACTCATTTACTTAACAATCACTCAACCGGATATTACATTTGTTGTCAGTCTTGTTAGTGATTATATGCATGCTCCAACAGTTCAACATCTTGGTATGGTAAAACGTATCTTGCGATATCTGAAAGGCACCATTGGTCGTGGCATAGTTATGACTCGCAATGGGCATAACAACATCATGGGATATGCTTGATTCTCGACCGTCAGGAAACTCTCTTGATCGTCGATCTACCACTGGTTATTGTATGTTTGTTGGTGGTAATTTGGTGTCCTGGAAAAGTAAGAAACAATGCGTGCGTCGCTCGGTCAAGTCTTTGACGAGAATATCGTGCTATGGCCTCTGCTGCCTGTGAATTGATATGGCTTAAACAACTTTTTGCTGATTTCGGTTTTCATGGGGTTACTCCTATGACATTGTTTTGTGACAATCAAGCTGCCATGCATATTGCGTCCAATCCGGTATTTCATGAACGTACCAAGCACATCGAAGTTGATTGTCACTACATTCGTCAACAGGTTCAAGCCAAACTTATTCAACCCCGGTATGTTCGTTCTCATGATCAATTAGCTGATGTGCTCATAAAAGCGTTGTCATCTACTCAATTTCACCGGTTTTTGAGCAAGCTTGGATCTACCAATCCGCTCGACCCAGCTTGAGGGGGAGTATTGAAGATACTGCAGAAGATACAACAGATATTGAAGAAGATTTTCCAACTGCAACTATTGATACAGAGATCCTGCAGATATTCCAGTATTATAACATTCTCTAATGTAATTTATTTGTTACCTAGATTAGACATGATTTTATGCTCTGTTATTATTAGTCTGAAATCCTAGCGAGATTCTTGGAGAAATTATGTGCAAGATTGTCTTTCTTTGCCTCATAATTTCCTGCTATACATACATGTATAGAACAACAGAACTGAACACGATTGAAGTTTTCTTTCTGTAAAACACTGTCTTAAATTTCTTTACCTGTGGGCCTATTGGGATTCCATTTCTCTCCCCTGTACGTAAAATAATATATATCAACATAAGTGAGAAAGTACTGTAGAGTTTTAGACCTTGTATTCTTCTTACTCTGAGAGTTTTTTATCATTTAATTAACAAGTAAATAAATATTTCACCTGGCCAGTTAACACGAGCATCTTCCATAAACCCAATATTTTTATAGTTAACATCCTCAACATTCTGAGCATAGTATGTCGTGTAGTAATTGACCCCAATAAAGTCATAAGATCCTCTCAGCATCTTGGATTCCTCCTCACTGAATCTAGGCAATCTTCCTCCAACGTAGTCGTGCATATTCTGTGGATAGTCACCTTTAGTTAGAGGATCCATGTACCTGCCAAAAACATAGAATTTAAGATCCTGGTTTCTTCTCCATAGAATTTAAGAATCCAAATTAATGTTTCAAATTATTATATTATCCAAATCAGCTAGCAAAATGCTTACCATCCAAGCATAAAATCAAGGCTTCGTTTGGTTGCCATCCGATCACCTTTACTAGTTGAGTAAGGTTCAAACCAATGAGAAACGAGGGTTATCCCAATTTTTCCTCCTTGGCACGTCTGACGAGATTTTGTCAAAGATAAAATTAGCAGAGTCACACCGAAAAGTTTGGTGAAACATGTTATGAAACGAACCACAAATTATAGCTTCAGCTTTAGCTTCTGCAAACCTGATACTTTTCCTTGTATACTTTCACAGCCGTTGCATGAGCAAGCAATAGATGATGGGTTACAATGTAAACCTCGGTGGCGCCAGAGATTTTGGGTTGGCCTGGATAATTCTCCAAAGTTGAAATTCTGCCGGGTGCCAATGTGCCCGTGTCATAACCATTGACGCTAAACATAAAAGGCTCATTTAAAGTGATCCAGTGCTTCACTCGGTCTCCAAATCTTTGAAAGCAAAGCTCCACGAAGTCTCGGAAATCGATTCTATATGAGTTTTGAAATTATTATATTCAAGCATGGAGGATTTAAATTAAACTGAGATGTTTATATAATATGAATATAATTACTTACAAAATATTAGGGCTCAAGAAACCACCATATTTGTCCTCAATTGCTTGTGGAGTGTCCCAATGAAAGAGCGTTGCATAAGGCTGTATACCTGTACATTTCAAAGAAAAAATAATATGAGAAAACTAAAGTGTGAAACGGTTTGTATGAGAGTTTGCAAAATGCTTTTCAAATTTTCGAAATTCAAGCAAAGTAAGATTGCCCCTGCATTTACCATGGCCACTTCAAGATTCTTATTTAGTGGGTAACATTATTATGAAACACAGTCATCGAGGAAAAGGAAAGGGTTATAACCATTTTTTATGAGCTCATCGATGAGATTGTTGTAAAACTGGATCCCTTCTTCGTTTATTCCAGCACTTAGTCTGCCATCTGATGAAATCAATTCGATGATTGAAAAATCAAAGTAAGGAAACATGTGGGACTTCGAAAGTCAAGAAATAGAGAAAACACTTACGTGGTAATACCCTAGACCAAGAAATAGAGAATCTGAAAGCATCCATTCCCATTCCCCTCATTCTTTGCACATCTTCCTATAACATTTTGTGTAAAATATATCAACAAGTGTAATGGTGATCAGATCGACAAAAGGCAACTAAAAGTAAAATAAGATGAACATCGTACCTTATAGCGATTATAGAAATCAACTGCCACATTTGCGTTGCTGTGGTCACTTATCCTCTCTGCAATTTTTCATAATTGGGGCTTAAATTCCTTTGAATATATATTGCTCGAGAGATTTATATTCGTTTTTTTAGTTAGGAAAGCATTGTAACGAACTCCTGCATTGAATAAAGAGATACCTGGATGCTCCTCGATGAAGGTGTCCCATATATTCGGCCCTTTACCTCTCCTGTTTGTTTCGCCTTCAAACTGCATATAATTTAAACGTTATCAGAGAACAAACAATTGAGGCGTCTCTCTCCTCGACCAGAGTAGTTGAAGCAATGTTGTACCTGGTAAGCTGATGAAGAAGATCCAAAAACGAAACCATCTGGGAAAGAATTACGACTCAACTTGGCAATACTTCCCATGATATACACTAAGTCTTTGTTGAACAGCCTTGCAGAAGAGCAATAAAATTAAGCTTGGGATTGGTTTACCAACTTTGCTCACCAAAGGGATCAAAATAACAGAATAAAGAAAGTATTGTGAGATAACAATGAAAAATAAATAAATGAACATCGAACATGCCAGAGCCTATTTATAGGCATCATCTGACAAGGTTATTCTCCACAATCAAGCACCTGGACAATTATTTTTTTTTATTATTATTTAAAGAGACCGATCAAAGAAAATTCAATTTAGAACTTCTAATTGTATAAGGATATTTGTCATATGAGAAATTTGCGGTGTTGATAGAAGCACCAAACTTGAGATTCCGTGCTCTAATTGCACTGTGAAGCTTACCGATTAATGTCCTTGAAGCAGAGAAAATTACGAGTTCAATTATTATTTTATTATTATTTCAATTCTTTATGTTGAATTAGTCGAGTCAAGCGATACACATGATCTTGAACCTAAAACCTAGGAGAGTAATATAAAACACTATTATTTTAATTTTTTGGGTTGCGATTTTTTTTTTTTTGATATAATATTAAAATTTTAGTTATCAAATAATTACAAGTTTTAATCTCATCATCTTATTTTCTCTTGTAATTAAAATTAATTAACTTTTTTTTAATTAAAATTATTTAATAATAGGAGAGTATTTATAAGTTTCAAATTTAAAAAATTTCCAATTAAAAGATTGTATTTTCCTGTCACATCATCAATCCCCATCCGCCGACTATTTTCTTGTCTGATGGCACTGAAGCCAAGCGAAAGTTGACGGCCCAAGAAGAGTTTTTAAATGGTATGTTGACCATTCGAATTCAGACATGAAGTATATCCTTTAGGTATATACAAACTTGCTGTAAAATCCAAGCAATATTTTTCTTTTAAAAAGATGTCAAAGTATTTAGATTTTCTAAAAAAATAATGCTCAAATAACTTTAGGATTTTAGCCATATGCAAGAAAAAATATATTATTTTAATTATTTTTTTACCTGACCAGGTTAACCTAGAATCTTAGGCTCAACCATAAACCAAAGCAAAAATCCTGGTTTCACCCAAAAACAACTCAAAAACAAAAATAAAATAAAAGAATATATTAAACACCCGAAAAACATAAAAACTCAACAATTATTGAACAAAATGGATTAAAAACAAAAAATGGACACCAAGAACACCCAAATGAACCCCAAGAACGTGAACTCAAATTCGGACCGGATTTCATGAGATCAAAAGCACATAAAGGTTGCACATCATTCAAGGATCAAGAATTAATGGGTCATTCACTTTGATTTTTGTTAAATCATCGCGATTTGACCAAAATCGGTTTCGGTTCAAAACCAAAACTCTAGGATTAAAAATCGTTATAAACATGTTATTGGTGCAAATAAACACTAGATTATTGGTTTTTCATGTATAAGGAAGGATTTTGTGCAAAGAAATGGATCAAACATGATCCGAATGTAGGGGCTCAGACAATGTTCTTTCCAAGAACAAAAAGAACATGCCTAGAAAACCCAAAAAGTTTCCAGCAAAGGCATCCTCTGTCAAGCCTAGAAAATAGCATTTTTGTCTTCTAAAGTGTTGTTACCCATTTTTTGGTTCCCACACAAAAAAATGAGAAAATACAAAAAATATATATAAAAAAATATTCGGAAGAAATCCAAAATATAATAGGAGCGAGAAAAGGGTGTTGGAATGCCCATAAAATGGCTAGAAATTGGTTGAGGAGGTTCAAAAATACATGAATTGAAATTTGATAATACATTTTTAACTAATGAGAGCCTTGTTGACAAGGAAAATTTAATTTGAGGAAGAAAAGTTCAAAACCAGATGTTTATGGACTCAATTAAATCTTATCCATGGTTTAATTAAATTTATGGAGGGTTTGATTGCAACAAAAAATGATTTTTAAGTCAATTTAGGCTTTTATTGGAAGAAATTAAAGTTCTGGGGTCCAATTATAATTTTAAAGAGTTGATTTGGTCAAATCAGGTGTTTAATTGCATAATTATTGAAGTTTAATGGCCAATTAGGGACTTGATTGAAACAATCCGAAACCAAGGATCAAACCGGAAAAGGTGCTAAAATCAAGGGATACAATTACAATTTATCTGGGGGCTTGATTACAATATTGTAAAAACATCCAAGGACCAAATCATAAATATCATTTAAAGTTGCAAAACGGTGCCGTTGCCTTGAAACACTATTCACTGTCTTCTTCCAGCCGTTCCAGCAGTAAAGGCCCACGGTTTGCAGAGACGTTTTCCTGCAGCAACAGTGCCAATTCGCTTCAATTATAGGGCATGTGTCACGGCTGTCATCCCTCTGCAAACCGTTACCAAGCCAGCCGTTACGAGCTAATGCTTTCTCTGGCATTATAAAAGCAGAAGACACAGAGAAAGCAAAGAGAAGAAAAGAGAAGAGGGGGAAGAAGAATAGGGAGGCAGAGCGAGCAGGACAGGAGAAAACCAAGAGGAGGAAGTGCGAGAGAAAACAGAGAGAGCACGAAAAGAAAAACAGAAAAATGTACGGTGGGAAAGCAGAGAGAGGAGAACAGAGAAGAAGCTGAAGAAAAAAAAAGAAAACACAGAGATGGAGAGAAGAAAAAACGGGGGTGAAGAACTGAAGAAAAACAAAATAAAAGGGTGGGACGAGCAGAAGAACCCGAGGGAACTGGAGGAAAAGACAGACGCAAACCAGCCGAACAGAGAAAAAAACAGGGGAAGCACACAGAGGGATGAAGACTGGGAACTAACACTAAAAAAAAGGCAGAGAAAAACCAGAAGAAAAAAAGACCCAGCGTTGATCGTCTTCATCGTCCCCAGAACCAGTGACCACCGATCCTGCGCAGCAGTTTCATCGCCATCGTCTTCGTCTGTCTCAGTTACGAGGTAAGCTTCATACATTTCTCTTCACGTTGCTTTTTTTTTATTTTTTTGTCATTGCATGCATGCACGTGTGAGGAAGCTCACGCGTGCCTCTTATCTGCCCAGCCGGGTCACTAGCTTGGGCCACTGACCCGGTTAGGCTTGCTGGGTCAGGCTAGCACAGCAAAAAAAAAATTCTTTAAAAAATCTGTGATTTTCCACATATTTTTTTTGTTGAATTTTATTTAGTATTGGTTTGTATTTTTATACCGTAAAGATACAAATCCAGTATTAAAGCACCTAGTTTTCGTCAAAACATTAAAAAAATTAAGAAAAAATATTTTTGTTTTCAAGCATATGGCCAAGTTTCTCAAAAAAAATATATCATATTATCAAATAACGAAAATTCAAAAAAATAGGTATTAGCACGCATTTTGGCTTTAATAACCAGTTTATTAAATGCACGAAAACTAGGCCAATATTTCAAAAATTCTAGAAAAAAATCATTTTGTTTTCTTTTAATATTAAGGATTACACGCTTATACATAAGGCGTAGTCTCGATATTAAAAAGATAGTTTTTTTTTTAATTTTAAAACGGTTAGGTTTTTACCCGATAAGATAAGGACCTCCTTACCGAGGAGGACTTCTCTTAAACCATAAACGGACCAACCACTAGAAAACACGACAAGACCTTAGATTTTATCAAACAGTAAAACAATGCATCGTACCTTAGGTAGGGCGTATTTGGGGTGACAATACCTTAACTTTACGCAACCAGTCCCCATACCCGATCTCTGAAACCAGTTAGGGTTCCTAGTGATCAAAATACTAGGTGGCGACTCCCATTCCGTTTTTCCACTAATAAAAGAGAAGAATTCCTTGTCTCCCCACATGTTTGCCTGATAAATAACAATTTTGAGAGTAGATGTTTTCACCGCTACGCCGCACACGTGCGACATAAAGCATGCTTTTTTATCCCAACAAGTCACAATATCATACACAAACATGTTTGAATCTAAAAAACTAATAAAAATATCAAACAATTAAAATGAAGCATGAGATACCAAATCGAGAAACCAACAACTTAAAACAACCTACATGTTCATGCAACATGGATTCAAAATTGGTTTTCTCAACCTATTTTTATGCATGAACAGACACAACAAGCTAAGGATAAATACCCTTGCATTAACATGCATAACTTAAACTAAACCAAAGCTTAAAACAACATTTATATATGAAAAGAAAACCTTAAACAAAAACTTTAATACAATAAAAACATTAAAAAACCCTTTAAAATAACTATATTAAACTGAAATCAAAGCAACAAAGAGGTGATTGCAACATTGCTTGTTAAGCATTCAAACCTTTTTTTATGCTTCTAAACATAAACAAAACAAATAACAAAAACAACAAAATCATGCCATAAAGGACCTACTTTTGTGTAAGCCCCGGATGAAACAAAATTTGATAGAAATAAATGTTAAGATAAGTAGCTATCTTGAATGGTTACCTGTTCATTTTCTTCCCTGATTTTTAGTCGATGGGACAAAACCTGAACTAAAATGATCATCTGACACCCCTCTACAATCGGGTATGGCTCGTTCAGGCCGACTGACAACATAGCAGCCCCGGCACCGGCCTAAAGTAGCCACCTCAGGCAGCCTTGAACTGTCAGATTTGACAGTTCATGGTGCCTATTTGAACCAACGACTGGAATCCTTCCCAACCGAATCAAGGGCTGAAATTTATCTCTTGTGTAGACAAGATTATCCTTTTACAACTCCTATAAATAGGAGTGGATTTTATGGCATGAGGATGAAGAAAATCGGGTTCAAATTTGGCCAAAAACCAACCTTCCCTGTTTTTTCAGCCGAAGTTTTCTTTGTTCTTTCCCTCTTACCATTGGCCACCACCACTCTCATCATCGGTCTGACCACCACCATTTCCATCGTAAGCCGCCGCCCGAACACCTTTCATTTAGCAACAGCGGTCGCAACTCTCTCTCTTCTATTTCCTCTCCTCCCTCACCCCACTGCATATTTTCTTCTTCTTCTTTTTCTTTCTCTATCGTCCACCGCCAAACTCCACCGTTGCCACCTTGTAGCCCTTCACGGCTAGACCATCGTCGCGCCAGGTAGCCTTCTTCTTCTTTTTCTTCTTCATTCTCTGTTCACATCGTGAATAGTAAACCTGAATTATAATTCACGTCCTACTGTTCACGCATGAACAGTGGGCATGAATTATATTCACGCCCACTATTCATGCACTGAACTATGGACCGGGCCCGTCCCGGCCCGGATCAAAAAAATAAAAGGAAAGAAAAAGGAAAGTTTTGTTGGGCCGAGATCGTCCCAATCCCTTTTTGGGCCGAGATTGGCCCAATCTTTCTTGGGCCAGCCAACCCATATATTTAATATATATTTATTTATAATATAATATATATTATAATATTATATTATTAGAAAAAACAAAAAAACAAAAAAATCCTTTCAAAAAAATTGTGATTTTCTCAAATGTTTTTCTGCCAATTTTGTTTAATATCATGTTGTATATTTACACTGTAAGATACAAACTTAGTATTAAAATACTCGGCTTTCTCCGAAATATTTCTAAAAAATTTTAAATTAATTTCATTTTCTCAAAAAACAAAAAAAAAAATATTTTTTTTTCATGCATACAGTTGAATCCTAAAAGTTTTCCAAGCATATCTTCTTAAAAAGACAAAAAAAAAATGCATCTTTCTTATGTTTTAAAAACCCAAAAAGAAAATGGATATCATAACAAATTTATAATCTTCCATTAGGGTTTGGCAAAAATATCAAAAACAATTTACCAATCATTTTCTTTATTATGGTCTAGATATAGAGTTTAATATTTGTAGGGTGTAAAAACTACATGATAGAGTACACCTCGGTATTAAAGATACAAAGTGTAAAATAAATGCAATGCTAAAATTTGGACTTCGGAACAATTAGGACTTCATCCGATGAGGTAGAAACTCTCTCATGAAGGGAGATCGCCTTAGACCTTAGAAAAGACCAACGAATAGAAACCCGACCTAGAAAAATAATCTAATAACAATGAAGCTTACCTTAGGTAGGGTGCACTGGGGTGATGCGTCTACCCCTCGTACAACCAATCCCTTACTTAGACTCTCGTAGACCATAGGTTCCTAGTGACAATAGTACTAGATGGCGACTCTTAAACCTTAATCGTAATTTTATGATTAAATCCAAAAAACCTTCCCAATACACCACACCTCATTAAGAGGCACAATAAAGCCTCGCCGTCCGATGACGTCACGCCGAACACCCCGCGACGGGATGGCGACTCCACCGGGGAAAGGTCGGATCGAGAAAAGGAATAATATTGAATTATTAGAAAAGAGATGGGTTAGTTAAAATAAAATAAAATTGAATAGTATTGAATTATTAGAAAAGAAAATTGAGAGAAAGATTTTTCGCATGGTATTTTAAATGCGGATCGAGAAAAGGCATCCGGTTAAACGAAAAGGATACCCAAACTTAACATAAGTGTGTTTTAGTAAATATGGATAGATTTCCTATATAAATAGCAAAATTATGTAGAAAATACCTAGGATGGCCGAATGAAAGAAAAGAGAGGGAGAGAGAGGGAGAGAGAGTACCTTGAGAGTAGAACTCAAATGGCCATATCTATGTATTTCATCATTTGATCGGGCTGGATTTTGGACAGATTATGATCCTCACCACCCTCTAACATCCGATCATTGGGATCGAAAGGCTATGGTTTTGTGTGAGAGATATAGCCCTCGCACAGTTCAAGAAAACATTGTCTACATGCCGGTCATGGTCACTTGGCGGTTTGCTCTTTCATCAACCGTTGGATCCTGCTTAGTTTTGGATATGTTGGTCATATTGAGGAGATCTTTATTTTCAATGGTGGAGATCGGGATTAAAGACTCCAACGAGAAGTTATTCACCGATGAACAATATATTATCAATTTTCAAGTCGGTTTGGTTTTGTTTCGATCTAGAACGATCGATCCGTTAACATGCTTTTCTTTTTTAGTATTTGTCGCATGACATAATGGTGGTTACCATCACCGGTTGGATTTGATTAGTTCTGATTGAGTTAGGAGAAACTTTAACCTTCTGAAACTTTTGTTTAAATTAAGTTAGCAAGAATGAAAAAAATAGAAAGTGTGGTGGTTTGATTCGTGTCACCCGACTTTCAGTTGAGATTAGGGCACCCAAATGATAAAATTTAAGATTGGGTTCTTTACAAAGATTGTAGGTATGGATGTTATTTTTCAAACAATATTGACCTCGCGTAATTTGTAGTTATATAACTCCGGGATATGGACTGAAAATGGAAGAAGAGCCAAACTGTCTCCTCTTTGGACAGATTGTGTTGAGTACTATAACGAATAATTTCAAGGGTGTTAAGGGCAAAATTGGGCTTTCTATCCTTCAGTAGCATTGTATAACCGTGTCTTACCTTTCCAAGGAGTCAAGCCATAGTTAAAACCGAAGTCTATAACTTTACTTACGAATAAAATGGTAAACAGTGTTCTCGAAAGAAATTTGATCTAGGAAGTGCAATGTGGTAGTTGAAGGAAAATAATCGGAAAATGAAATTAAAACATGGCGATGAATTCATGTGAATGAGATTGCAATAGTATGAGAATGCACATTATGATAAAATTGTAAGAGGGTACTGATTGTATCTCTTGATTCTCAAACGAAGAGATGTCTCGGAGCGGGGTTGTCGGTAGTTAAAGGGACTCGGTTGATTGGGGAAACGAGATAGATGCATTGCACCTTGTCTTTTCAATTTGTGTAAACTTATTGATAAATTTATTGTTTTATTGCTTTGATAAATATTAGAATGAATATGAGTACCTTACGTACATTGACGTGTATCAACTAGTTATAATATAATTGGAATGGATACGAGTACCTTACATACTTTCCAAGAATTCTAGTGAAAAGGATTATGCATGAATAGAAGTATCCTTCAAAATATTAGTGGAAAAAGAAATTGCGCAGAGCAACTTATTATTTAATATCGAATTTGATTGATAACCAATCAATACATATAAAAAATAAAAAAATACAAATAAATATTATTATTACAACAAGAACAGCATCGATCCTAGACGAAAATGTGAGAATAAATTCGAAATTAAACAAAGATCCACTGATTGTCCATAAACTAGAAGGACGCAAACATGGAATAGAATTTATCAGACGTGGAAACCTAACTTGCTGCAACAAAGTTTGGCTTCAGCGTTTGGTGCTATTCTGATGTGGTTTCAAGTAGGTCTTGATCATACGAAAAGGACTCCTGCATTGTTAATAAATTAGTTTGCTGAGCATGAAAAATGAATACAATAAAAGTAGTAGTTATGGAAGATGATATTCAATAATACCTTATTATATATTTCATGCCATTGTTTATTCAATTCTCGACTTCTTACGGCTACGAGCTGATCCCTCCTCCATTCGAGATTTTGATTTTCTGTTATTGCAATCATTTGTGTTATGAGAAATGTTGAGAGGTTTTTTTTTTTATAATAATAAGAGGAGATGAAAAGAGGCCTTACATGTTATCGTTGAGTTGAGTACTTTCGTCCTTCTTCAGAAATTGCTTAAACCACTTCACAGAATTTTTGGCATATCGTTTCAAGTTGTTTTCGTAGTCAATATAGAAGAGACCAAACCTTGAACCATAACCGGATCCCCATTCAAAATCATCCAAGAATGACCAAGCAAAAAACCCCTTGACATCGACACCATGGTCACTGCAAAAGTCAAGTTTTTAGAGCAGATCGGACTGAGAAAGAAAAAACTAGGACTGTTTGAAAAAGGAAGCGAGAACATGAATTTGGAAAGAGCAAACTCACTTGATAGATCTCAGAACATTGTGGAAAATGTCTTTATAATATTGCTCTCTTATGGCATCATTGAGGGCTTCCTCTAATGACGAGGAATTCACGTCATCAACTCCTAATTAAAAAAAACCAACAAATCAGTAAATCAGAGCTTCTTGACAACTATAACCATAAACACACGAGGGTTGTTAACTCTGTTCTTACCATTTTCAGTGATATATATTGTTGGATTTTCATACGCGTCCTTTATGTAATTCAAGAGATGACGAATACCTTCGGGATAAATATAAAGCCAACTTGAACCCGCCTGCGAGTTTGATTTATATATCTCAATACCAAGGGGAAAAACAGAAAGATTCTACATATCAATTACTAATTTGTTGAAACAAGAATGAAGAATCACATTCACCTGTGGGCCTATTGGGATTCCATTTCTCTCCCCTGTACGTAAAATAATATATATCAACATAAGTGAGAAAGTACTGTAGAGTTTTAGACCTTGTATTCTTCTTACTCTGAGAGTTTTTTATCATTTAATTAACAAGTAAATAAATATTTCACCTGGCCAGTTAACACGAGCATCTTCCATAAACCCAATATTTTTATAGTTAACATCCTCAACATTCTGAGCATAGTATGTCGTGTAGTAATTGACCCCAATAAAGTCATAAGATCCTCTCAGCATCTTGGATTCCTCCTCACTGAATCTAGGCAATCTTCCTCCAACGTAGTCGTGCATATTCTGTGGATAGTCACCTTTAGTTAGAGGATCCATGTACCTGCCAAAAACATAGAATTTAAGATCCTGGTTTCTTCTCCATAGAATTTAAGAATCCAAATTAATGTTTCAAATTATTATATTATCCAAATCAGCTAGCAAAATGCTTACCATCCAAGCATAAAATCAAGGCTTCGTTTGGTTGCCATCCGATCACCTTTACTAGTTGAGTAAGGTTCAAACCAATGAGAAACGAGGGTTATCCCAATTTTTCCTCCTTGGCACGTCTGACGAGATTTTGTCAAAGATAAAATTAGCAGAGTCACACCGAAAAGTTTGGTGAAACATGTTATGAAACGAACCACAAATTATAGCTTCAGCTTTAGCTTCTGCAAACCTGATACTTTTCCTTGTATACTTTCACAGCCGTTGCATGAGCAAGCAATAGATGATGGGTTACAATGTAAACCTCGGTGGCGCCAGAGATTTTGGGTTGGCCTGGATAATTCTCCAAAGTTGAAATTCTGCCGGGTGCCAATGTGCCCGTGTCATAACCATTGACGCTAAACATAAAAGGCTCATTTAAAGTGATCCAGTGCTTCACTCGGTCTCCAAATCTTTGAAAGCAAAGCTCCACGAAGTCTCGGAAATCGATTCTATATGAGTTTTGAAATTATTATATTCAAGCATGGAGGATTTAAATTAAACTGAGATGTTTATATAATATGAATATAATTACTTACAAAATATTAGGGCTCAAGAAACCACCATATTTGTCCTCAATTGCTTGTGGAGTGTCCCAATGAAAGAGCGTTGCATAAGGCTGTATACCTGTACATTTCAAAGAAAAAATAATATGAGAACACTAAAGTGTGAAACGGTTTGTATGAGAGTTTGCAAAATGCTTTTCAAATTTTCGAAATTCAAGCAAAGTAAGATTGCCCCTGCATTTACCATGGCCACTTCAAGATTCTTATTTAGTGGGTAACATTATTATGAAACACAGTCATCGAGGAAAAGGAAAGGGTTATAACCATTTTTTATGAGCTCATCGATGAGATTGTTGTAAAACTGGATCCCTTCTTCGTTTATTCCAGCACTTAGTCTGCCATCTGATGAAATCAATTCGATGATTGAAAAATCAAAGTAAGGAAACATGTGGGACTTCGAAAGTCAAGAAATAGAGAAAACACTTACGTGGTAATACCCTAGACCAAGAAATAGAGAATCTGAAAGCATCCATTCCCATTCCCCTCATTCTTTGCACATCTTCCTATAACATTTTGTGTAAAATATATCAACAAGTGTAATGGTGATCAGATCGACAAAAGGCAACTAAAAGTAAAATAAGATGAACATCGTACCTTATAGCGATTATAGAAATCAACTGCCACATTTGCGTTGCTGTGGTCACTTATCCTCTCTGCAATTTTTCATAATTGGGGCTTAAATTCCTTTGAATATATATTGCTCGAGAGATTTATATTCGTTTTTTTAGTTAGGAAAGCATTGTAACGAACTCCTGCATTGAATAAAGAGATACCTGGATGCTCCTCGATGAAGGTGTCCCATATATTCGGCCCTTTACCTCTCCTGTTTGTTTCGCCTTCAAACTGCATATAATTTAAACGTTATCAGAGAACAAACAATTGAGGCGTCTCTCTCCTCGACCAGAGTAGTTGAAGCAATGTTGTACCTGGTAAGCTGATGAAGAAGATCCAAAAACGAAACCATCTGGGAAAGAATTACGACTCAACTTGGCAATACTTCCCATGATATACACTAAGTCTTTGTTGAACAGCCTTGCAGAAGAGCAATAAAATTAAGCTTGGGATTGGTTTACCAACTTTGCTCACCAAAGGGATCAAAATAACAGAATAAAGAAAGTATTGTGAGATAACAATGAAAAATAAATAAATGAACATCGAACATGCCAGAGCCTATTTATAGGCATCATCTGACAAGGTTATTCTCCACAATCAAGCACCTGGACAATTATTTTTTTTTATTATTATTTAAAGAGACCGATCAAAGAAAATTCAATTTAGAACTTCTAATTGTATAAGGATATTTGTCATATGAGAAATTTGCGGTGTTGATAGAAGCACCAAACTTGAGATTCCGTGCTCTAATTGCACTGTGAAGCTTACCGATTAATGTCCTTGAAGCAGAGAAAATTACGAGTTCAATTATTATTTTATTATTATTTCAATTCTTTATGTTGAATTAGTCGAGTCAAGCGATACACATGATCTTGAACCTAAAACCTAGGAGAGTAATATAAAACACTATTATTTTAATTTTTTAGGTTGGGATATTTTTTTTTATATATAATATTAAAATTTTAGTTATCAAATAATTACAAGTTTTAATTTCATCATCTTATTTTCTCTTATAATTAAAATTAATTAGCTTTTTTTTAATTAAAATTATTTAATAATACGAGATTTCTGATTAAAAGATTGTATTTTCCTGTCACATAATCAATCCCCATCCGCCGACTATTTTCTTGTCTGATGGCAGTACTGAAGCCAAGCGAAAGTTGACGGGTTTCCAGCCCAAGAAGAGTTTTTAAATGGTATGTTGACCTTTCGCATTCAGACATGAAGTATACATTCTGAGCTACGAAAAAACACTACCGATCACTTGCAAGAAATTTTGTATAAAACAATTTTAAATTCCACAATGCATTTTCTACCTCCCATTCCATTCCTTCCACAATGCACTTGGATCCTATCGCCAATTTTTTTCATACGTAAGAAGAACAATGTTAAGGCAATGCTAGGGTTTCTAAACAAGTAAAATAAATTCGAGACTCATGTCATTAAGTCGAGTGTGTTTCATATGTTAGATTAATTTAATAACATAAAAAAAGCAACTCAAATTTAATCTTTCAAAATCATAACCCGTGAAATCTCAGACCCGGACTCAATTAAGAAACTCAATTCTCAAACAAAAATATATGTCAAAAAAGAGATGTCAACTCATGTTAACTTATCAAGCCCGTGACCCGAGTCATTTGACCAGAAGCATCAAATTTTAAAAAGCTTAAAGCTCGGTTTTCAACTAATCAAAAGTTAAAGGATGAGATTGAAAAAAAAATCAATCATACAAAAGGATAAAAAAAATTGCAATTATAAAATAAGCCAAAAAAAGACTTGAGCTCACCCGGGTCAACCTGCCAAACCCACAAGTCAGGTTATGAGATCGGGTAACCCGATAGAAAGCAAAATGAAGAAAATCATGAAACCCATTTTTAAAAAAATCATCATTAGCTTATAAAACTCTTGACAGGGGCCACTTGACTAGAAGTACCAAATATGAAAAAACCATGAAACCCAATTATCAACAAACCAAATATTGAAGGGTGAAGTTAAAAAAAAAAAGCAACCACAAAAGGATCCGAAAGAAGAAAGAGTAATTAAAAGCAAAAAAAAAAAGGTGCAAGCTCACCTAGGTTAACCAGCAAAACCCACAGGCTAGGTCATGAGATCGGATAATCTGATAGAAAGGAAAACAAAGAAAAAAAAAATTCAATGTTGAGTAATGGGCTCGAGAAATTAAAAAAAAAAAACATCGTCAACCCGTGTTAGCTTATTAAACCCGTGACCCGAGCCATTTGATCAGAAGCACCAAACTTGAAAAAACACGAAGCTCAATTTTCAATAAATCAAATGTCAAATGATGAAATTGAAAAAAATAATTATTGTCGCACGTGTGCGGCATAGTCACGGTCATCCTCCTAGATTGGGATACTCGAAAAAGGACAAGGAATTCTCGTCCTTTATCGGTAAAAAGAGGGAATGGGAGTCGCCACCTAGTATTTGGATCACTAGAAACCCTAAGCGATGTCGAGTCTAGGAAAGGGGCTTGATTGTGTAAATGAATGATATTAGCATCCCTAATACGCCTTACACGAGGTAAGTTGCAATGTTTATTTGTCTAATATAAAGTAAGGAAAAGTTGTGTTTTCTAATCATTGGTGTGTTTAAAGTTTAAGAAAAATCATTCTCGGTAAAGAGAGATCCTTTTCTTATCAGAATAATAAAAAAAAAAAACTAACCATTCTAATGCCACCAAAAATAAATTGTCGTTTAATTTAAAAGTAAGAATATGTCTTACGTTTAAGTTCATAATCACGTGTATTAGAAGAAACAAAAATATAATTTTGGTATTTTTGAAATGTAGGCCGAATCCTTTAGGTATATACAA
Organism: Populus x sibirica; assembly: GCA_019202695.1. NCBI lineage: Eukaryota > Viridiplantae > Streptophyta > Magnoliopsida > Malpighiales > Salicaceae > Populus > Populus x sibirica. Next base: position 234,604 of record JAGMVL010000742.1, read on the forward strand.
ACTTCGTTGTAAAATCCAAGCAATATTTTTCTTTTAAAAAGATGTCAAAGTATTTAGATTTTCTAAAAAAAAAATGCTCAAATAACATTAGGATTTTAGCCATATGCAAGAAAAAATATATATTTTTAATTATTTTAATTATTTTTTTACCTGACCAGGTTAACTTAGAATCTTAGGCTCGACCATAAACCAAAGAAAAAAATCCTGGTTTCACCCAAAAACAACTCAAAAACAAAAATAAAATAAAAGAATATATTAAACACACGAAAAACATAAAAACTCAACAATTATTGAACAAAATGGATTAAAAACAAAAAATGGACACCAAGAACACCCAAATGAACCCGGCAACGTGAACTCAAATTCAGACCAGATTTCATGAGATCAAAAGCACATAAAGGTTGCACATCATTCAAGGATCAAGAATTAATGGTTCATTCACTTTGATTTTTGTTAAATCATCGTGATTTGACCAAAATTGGTTTCGGTTCAAAACCAAAACCCTATGATTAAAAATCATTATAAACATGTTATTGGTGCTAATAAACACTAGATTATTGGCTTTTCATGTATAAGGAAGGATTTTGGGCAAAGAAATGGATCAAACATGGTCCGAATGTAGGGGCTCGAGACAATGTTCTTTCCAAGAACACAAAGAACATGCCTAGAAAACCCAAAACGTTTCAAAGCAAAGGCATCCTCTGTCAAGCCTAGAAAATAGCATTTTTGTCTTCTAAAGTGTTGTTACCCATTTTTTTGTTTCCCACACAAAAAATGAGAAAATACAAAAAATATATATAAAAAAATATTCGGAAGAAATCCAAAATATAATAGGAGCGAGAAAAGGATGTTGGAATGCCCATAAAATGGCTAGAAATTGGTTGAGGAGGTTCAAAAATACATGAATTAAAATTTGATAATATATTTTTAACTAATGAGAGCCCCTGTTGACAAGGAAAATTCAATTTGAGGAAGAAAAGTTCAAAATCGGATGTTTATGGACTCAATTAAATCTTACCTAAGGTTTAATTGAATTTATGGAGGGTTTGATTGCAAGAAAAATTGATTTTTAAGTCAATTTAGGCTTTTATTGGAAGAAATTAAAGTTTTGGGGTCCAATTATAATTTTGTAGAGTTGATTTGGTGAAATCATGGGCTTAATTGCATAATTATTGAAGTTTAATGGCCAATTAGGGACTTGATTGAAACAATCCGAAACCAAGGATCAAACCGGAAAAGGTGCTAAAATCAAGTGATACAATTACAATTTATCTGGGGGCTTGATTACAATATTGTAAAAACATCCAAGGACCAAATCATAAATATCATTTAAAGTTGCAAAACGGTGCCGTTGCCTTGAAACACTATTCACTGTCTTCTTCCAGCCGTTCCAGCAGTAAAGGCCGAGAGACGTTTTCCTGCAGCAACAGTGCCAATTCGCTTCAATTATAGGGCATGTGTCACGGCTGTCATCCCTCTGCAAACCGTTACCAAGCCAGCCGTTACGAGCTAATGCTTTCTCTGGCATTATAAAAGCAGAAGACACAGAGAAAGCAAAGAGAAGAAAAGAGAAGAGGGGGAAGAAGAATAGGGAGGCAGAGCGAGCAGGACAGGAGAAAACCAAGAGGAGAAAGTGCGAGAGAAAACAGAGAAAGCACGAAAAGAAAAACAGAAAAATGTACAGTGGGAAAGCAGAGAGAGGAGAACAGAGAAGAAGCTGAAGAAAAAAAAAGAAAACACAGAGATGGAGAGAAGAAAAAACGGGGGGTGAAGAACTGAAGAAAAACAAAATAAATGGGTGGGACGAGCAGAAGAACCCGAGGGAACTGGAGGAAAAGACAGACGCAAACCAGCCGAACAGAGAAAAAAACAGGGGAAGCACACAGAGGGATGAAGACTCGGAACTAACACTAAAATAAAGGCAGAGAAAAACCGGAAAAAAAAAAAAAGACCCAGCGTTGATCGTCTTCATCGTCCCCAGAACCAGTGACCACCGATCCTGCGCAGCAGTTTCATCGCCATCGTCTTCGTCTGTCTCAGTTACGAGGTAAGCTTCATACATTTCTCTTCACGTTGCTTTTTTTTTTTTTGTCATTGCATGCATTTGTTCTCTAATTTTTATGTTTTACTGTTCAAGTGAATTGTAATTTAGTTAAACAGTAGTTGAGCATGCACATGTGAGGAAGCTCACGCGTGCCTCTTATCTGCCCAGCCGGGTCACTAGCTTGGGCCATCGACCCGGTTAGGCTTGCTTGGGTCAGGCTAGCACGGAAAAAAAAAATTCTTTAAAAAATCTGTGATTTTCCACATATTTTTTTTGTTGAATTTTGTTTAGTATTGGTTTGTATTTTTATACCATAAAGATACAAATCCAGTATTAAAGCATCTAGTTTTCGTCAAAACATTAAAAAAATTAAGAAAAAATATTTTTGTTTTCAAGCATATGGCCAAGTTTCTCAAAAAAAATATATCATATTATCAAATAACAAAAATTCAAAAAAATAGGTATTAGCACGCATTTTGGCTTTAATAACCAGTTTATTAAATGCACGAAAACTAGGCCAATATTTCAAAAATTCCAAAAAAAAAATCATTTTGTTTTCTTTTAATATTAAGGATTACACGCTTATACATAAGGCGTAGTCTCGATATTAAAAAGATAGTTTTTTTTTAATTTTAAAACGGTTAGGTTTTTATCCGATAAGATAAGGACCTCCTTACCGAGGAGGACTTTTCTTAAACCATAAACGGACCAACCACTAGAAAACACGACAAGACCTTAGATTTTATCAAACAGTAAAACAATGCATCGTACCTTAGGTAGGGCATATTTGGGGTGCCAATACCTTCACTTTACGCAACCAGTCCCCATACCCGATCTCTGAGACCAGTTAGGGTTCCTAGTGATCAAAATACTAGGTGGCGACTCCCATTCCATTTTTCCACTAATAAAAGACAAGAATTCCTTGTCTCCCCACATGTTTGCCTGGTAAATAACAATTTTGAGAGTGGATGTTTTCACCGCTACGCCGCACACGTGCGACATAAATCATGCTTTTTTTATCCCAACAAGTCACAATATCATACACAAACATGTTTGAATCTAAAAAACTAATAAAAATATCAAACAATTAAAATGAAGCATGAGATACCAAATCGAGAAACCAACAACTTAAAACAACCTACATGTTCATGCAACATGGATTCAAAATTGGTTTTCTCAACCTATTTTTATGCATGAACGAGACACAACAAGCTAAGGATAAATACCCTTGCATTAACATGCATAACTTAAACTAAACCAAAGCTTAAAACAACATTTATATATGAAAAGAAAACCTTAAACAAAAACTTTAATACAATAAAAACATTAAAAAACCCTTTAAAATAACTATATTAAGCTGAAATCAAAGCAACAAAGAGGTGAATGCAACATTGCTTGTTAAGCATTCAAACCTTTTTTTATGCTTCTAAACCTAAACAAAACAAATAACAAAAACAACAAAATCATGCCATAAAGGACCTACTTTTGTGTAAGCCCGGATAAAACAAAATTTGATAGGACAACCGAAATAAATGTTAAGATAAGTAGCTATCTTGAATGGTTACCTGTTCATTTTCTTCCCCGATTTTTAGTCGATGGGACAAAACCCGAACTAAAATGATCATCGACACCCCTCTACAACCGGGTATGGCTCGTTCAGGCCGACGTGACAACATAGCGGCCCCGGCGCCGGCCTAAAGTAGCCACCTCGGGCGGCCTTGAACCGTCGGATTTGACGGTTCATGGTGCCTATTTGAACCAACGATTGGAATCCTTCCCAACCGAATCAAGGGCTGAAATTTATCCCTTGTGTAGACAAGATTATCCTTTTACAACTCCTATAAATAGGAGTGGATTTTATGGCATGAGGATGAAGAAAATCAGGTCCAAATTTGGCCAAAAACCAACCTTCCCTGTTTTTTCAGCCGAAGTTTTCTCTTTGTTCTTTCCCTCTTACCATTGGCCACCACCACTCTCATCATCGGTCTGACCACCACCATTTCCATCGTAAGCCGCCGCCCGAACACCTTTCATTTAGCAACAGCGGTCGCAACTCTCTCTCTTCTATTTCCTCTCCTCCCTCTCCCCACTGCATATTTTCTTCTTCTTCTTTTTCTTTCTCTGTCGTCCACCGCCAAACTCCACCGTTGCCACCGCTAGCACCTTGTAGCCCTTCATGGCTAGACCATCGCCGCGCCATGTAGCCTTCTTCTTCTTTTTCTTCTTCATTCTCTGTTCACATCGTGAATAGTAAACCTGAATTATAATTCACGTCCTACTGTTCACGCATGAACAGTGGGCGTGAATTATATTCACGTCCACTATTCATGCACTGAACTGTGGACCGGGCCCGTCCCGGCCCAGATCAAAAAAATAAAAGGAAAGAAAAAGGAAAATTTTGTTGGGCCGAGATCGTCCCAATCCCTTTTTGGGCCGAGATTGGCCCAATCTTTCTTGGGCCAGCCCAGCCCATATATTTAATATATATTTATTTATAATATAATATATATTATAATATTATATTATTAGAAAAAACAAAAAAACAAAAAATTCCTTTCAAAAAAATTGTGATTTTCTCAAATGTTTTTCTGCCAATTTTGTTTAATATCATGTTGTATATTTACACTGTAAGATACAAACTTAGTATTAAAATACTCGGCTTTCTCCGAAATATTTCTAAAAAATTTTAAATTAATTTCATTTTCTCAAAAAACAAAAAAAAATATTTTGTTTTCATGCATACAGTTGAATCCTAAAATTTTTCCAAGCATATCTTCTTAAAAAGACAAAAAAAAAAATGCATCTTTCTTATGTTTTAAAAACCCAAAAAGAAAATGGATATCATAACAAATTTATGATCTTCCATTAGGGTTTGGAAAAAATATCAAAAAAAATTTACCAATCATTTTCTTTATTAGGGTCTAGATATAGACTTTAATATTTGTAGGGTGTAAAAACTACATGATAGAGTACACCTTGGTATTAAAGATACAAAGTGTAAAATAAATGCAATGCTAAAATTTGGACTTCGGAACAATTAGGACTTCATCCGATGAGGTAGAAACTCTCTCATGAAGGGAGATCTCGCCTTAGACCTTAGAAAAGACCAACGAATAGAAACCCGACCTAGAAAAATAATCTAATAACAATGAAGCTTACCTTAGGTAGGGTGCACTGGGGGTGATGCGTCTACCCCTCGTACAACCAATCCCTTACTTAGACTCTCGTAGACCATAGGTTCCTAGTGACAATAGTACTAGATGGCGACTCTTAAACCTTAATCGTAATTTTATGATTAAATCCAAAAAACCTTCCCAATACACCACACCTCATTAAGAGGCACAATAAAGCCTCGCGTCGTCGATGACGTCACGCCGAACACCCCGCGACAGATGGCGACTCCACCGGGGAAAGGTCGGATGAGAAAAGGAATAATATTGAATTATTAGAAAAGAGATGGGTTAGTTAAAATAAAATAAAATTGAATAGTATTGAATTATTAGAAAAGAAAATTGAGAGAAAGATTTTTCGCATGGTATTTTAAATGCGGATCGAGAAAAGGCATCTCGGTTAAACGAAAAGGATACCCAAACTTAACATAAGTGTGTTTTAGTAAATATGGATAGATTTCCTATATAAATAGCAAAATTATGTAGAAAATACCTAGGATGGCCGAATGAAAGAAAAGAGAGGAGAGAGAGGGAGAGAGAGTACCTTGAGAGTAGAACTCAAATGGCCATATCTATGTATTTCATCATTTGATCGGGCTGGATTTTGGACAGATTATGATCCTCACCACCCTCTAACATCTGATCATTGGGATCGAAAGGCTATGGTTTTGTGTGAGAGATATAGCCCTCGCACAGTTCAAGAAAACATTGTCTACATGCCAGTCATGGTCACTGGCGGTTTGCTCTTTCATCAACCGTTGGATCCTGCTTAGTTTTGGATATGTTGGTCATATTGAGGAGATCTTTATTTTCAATGGTGGAGATCGGGATTAAAGACTCCAACGAGAAGTTATTCACTGATGAACAATATATTATCAATTTTCAAGTCAGTTTGGTTTTGTTTCGATCTAGAACGATCGATCCGTTAACATGCTTTTCTTTTTTAGTATTTGTCGCATGACATAATGGTGGTTACCATCACCGGTTGGATTTGATTAGTTCTGATTGAGTTAGGAGAAACTTTAACCTTTCTGAAACTTTTGTTTAAATTAAGTTAGCAAGAATGAAAAAAATAGAAAGTGTGGTGGTTTGATTCGTGTCACCCGACTTTCAGCTGAGATTAGGGCACCCAAATGATAAAATTTAAGATTGGGTTCTTTACAAAGATTGTAGGTATGGATGTTATTTTTCAAACAATATTGACCTCGCGTAATTTGTAGTTATATAACTCCAGATATGGACTGAAAATGGAAGAAGAGCCAAACTGTCTCCTACTGGACAGATTGTGTTGAGTACTATAACGAATAATTTCAAGGGTGTTAAGGGCAAAATTGGGCTTTCTATCCTTCAGTAGCATTGTATAACCGTGTCTTACCTTTCCAAGGAGTCAAGCCATAGTTAAAACCGAAGTCTATAACTTTACTTACGAATAAAATGGTAAACAGTGTTCTCGAAAGAAATTTGATCTAGGAAGTGTAATGTGGTAGTTGAAGGAAAATAATCGGAAAATGAAATTAAAACATGGCGATGAATTCATGTGAATGAGATTGCAATAGTATGAGAATGCACATTATGATAAAATTGTAAGAGGGTACGGATTGTATCTCTTGATTCTCAAACGAAGAGATGTCTGGAGCGGGGTTGTCGGTAGTTAAAGGGACTCGGTTGATTGGGGAAACAGATAGATGCATTGCACCTTGTCTTTTCAATTTGTGTAAACTTATTGATAAATTTATTGTTTTATTGCTTTGATAAATATTAGAATGAATATGAGTACCTTACGTACATTGACGTGTATCAACTAGTTATAATATAATTGGAATGGATACGAGTACCTTACATACTTTCCAAGAATTCTAGTGAAAAGGATTATGCATGAATAGAAGTATCCTTCAAAATATTAGTGGAAAAAGAAATTGCGCAGAGCAACTTATTATTTAATATCGAATTTGATTGATAACCAATCAATACATATAAAAAATAAAAAAATACAAATAAATATTATTATTACAACAAGAACAGCATCGATCCTAGACGAAAATGTGAGAATAAATTCGAAATTAAACAAAGATCCACTGATTGTCCATAAACTAGAAGGACGCAAACATGGAATAGAATTTATCAGACGTGGAAACCTAACTTGCTGCAACAAAGTTTGGCTTCAGCGTTTGGTGCTATTCTGATGTGGTTTCAAGTAGGTCTTGATCATACGAAAAGGACTCCTGCATTGTTAATAAATTAGTTTGCTGAGCATGAAAAATGAATACAATAAAAGTAGTAGTTATGGAAGATGATATACAATAATACCTTATTATATATTTCATGCCATTGTTTATTCAATTCTCGACTTCTTACGGCTACGAGCTGATCCCTCCTCCATTCGAGATTTTGATTTTCTGTTATTGCAATCATTTGTGTTATGAGAAATGTTGAGAGGTTTTTTTTTTTATAATAATAAGAGGAGATGAAAAGAGGCCTTACATGTTATCGTTGAGTTGAGTACTTTCGTCCTTCTTCAGAAATTGCTTAAACCACTTCACAGAATTTTTGGCATATCGTTTCAAGTTGTTTTCGTAGTCAATGTAGAAGAGACCAAACCTTGAACCATAACCGGATCCCCATTCAAAATCATCCAAGAATGACCAAGCAAAAAACCCCTTGACATCGACACCATGGTCACTGCAAAAGTCAAGTTTTTAGAGCAGATCGGACTGAGAAAGAAAAAACTAGGACTGTTTGAAAAAGGAAGCGAGAACATGAATTTGGAAAGAGCAAACTCACTTGATAGATCTCAGAACATTGTGGAAAATGTCTTTATAATATTGCTCTCTTATGGCATCATTGAGGGCTTCCTCTAATGACGAGGAATTCACGTCATCAACTCCTAATTAAAAAAAACCAACAAATCAGTAAATCAGAGCTTCTTGACAACTATAACCATAAACACACGAGGGTTGTTAACTCTGTTCTTACCATTTTCAGTGATATATATTGTTGGATTTTCATACGCGTCCTTTATGTAATTCAAGAGATGACGAATACCTTCGGGATAAATATAAAGCCAACTTGAACCCGCCTGCGAGTTTGATTTATATATCTCAATACCAAGGGGAAAAACAGAAAGATTCTACATATCAATTACTAATTTGTTGAAACAAGAATGAAGAATCACATTCACCTGTGGGCCTATTGGGATTCCATTTCTCTCCCCTGTACGTAAAATAATATATATCAACATAAGTGAGAAAGTACTGTAGAGTTTTAGACCTTGTATTCTTCTTACTCTGAGAGTTTTTTATCATTTAATTAACAAGTAAATAAATATTTCACCTGGCCAGTTAACACGAGCATCTTCCATAAACCCAATATTTTTATAGTTAACATCCTCAACATTCTGAGCATAGTATGTCGTGTAGTAATTGACCCCAATAAAGTCATAAGATCCTCTCAGCATCTTGGATTCCTCCTCACTGAATCTAGGCAATCTTCCTCCAACGTAGTCGTGCATATTCTGTGGATAGTCACCTTTAGTTAGAGGATCCATGTACCTGCCAAAAACATAGAATTTAAGATCCTGGTTTCTTCTCCATAGAATTTAAGAATCCAAATTAATGTTTCAAATTATTATATTATCCAAATCAGCTAGCAAAATGCTTACCATCCAAGCATAAAATCAAGGCTTCGTTTGGTTGCCATCCGATCACCTTTACTAGTTGAGTAAGGTTCAAACCAATGAGAAACGAGGGTTATCCCAATTTTTCCTCCTTGGCACGTCTGACGAGATTTTGTCAAAGATAAAATTAGCAGAGTCACACCGAAAAGTTTGGTGAAACATGTTATGAAACGAACCACAAATTATAGCTTCAGCTTTAGCTTCTGCAAACCTGATACTTTTCCTTGTATACTTTCACAGCCGTTGCATGAGCAAGCAATAGATGATGGGTTACAATGTAAACCTCGGTGGCGCCAGAGATTTTGGGTTGGCCTGGATAATTCTCCAAAGTTGAAATTCTGCCGGGTGCCAATGTGCCCGTGTCATAACCATTGACGCTAAACATAAAAGGCTCATTTAAAGTGATCCAGTGCTTCACTCGGTCTCCAAATCTTTGAAAGCAAAGCTCCACGAAGTCTCGGAAATCGATTCTATATGAGTTTTGAAATTATTATATTCAAGCATGGAGGATTTAAATTAAACTGAGATGTTTATATAATATGAATATAATTACTTACAAAATATTAGGGCTCAAGAAACCACCATATTTGTCCTCAATTGCTTGTGGAGTGTCCCAATGAAAGAGCGTTGCATAAGGCTGTATACCTGTACATTTCAAAGAAAAAATAATATGAGAAAACTAAAGTGTGAAACGGTTTGTATGAGAGTTTGCAAAATGCTTTTCAAATTTTCGAAATTCAAGCAAAGTAAGATTGCCCCTGCATTTACCATGGCCACTTCAAGATTCTTATTTAGTGGGTAACATTATTATGAAACACAGTCATCGAGGAAAAGGAAAGGGTTATAACCATTTTTTATGAGCTCATCGATGAGATTGTTGTAAAACTGGATCCCTTCTTCGTTTATTCCAGCACTTAGTCTGCCATCTGATGAAATCAATTCGATGATTGAAAAATCAAAGTAAGGAAACATGTGGGACTTCGAAAGTCAAGAAATAGAGAAAACACTTACGTGGTAATACCCTAGACCAAGAAATAGAGAATCTGAAAGCATCCATTCCCATTCCCCTCATTCTTTGCACATCTTCCTATAACATTTTGTGTAAAATATATCAACAAGTGTAATGGTGATCAGATCGACAAAAGGCAACTAAAAGTAAAATAAGATGAACATCGTACCTTATAGCGATTATAGAAATCAACTGCCACATTTGCGTTGCTGTGGTCACTTATCCTCTCTGCAATTTTTCATAATTGGGGCTTAAATTCCTTTGAATATATATTGCTCGAGAGATTTATATTCGTTTTTTTAGTTAGGAAAGCATTGTAACGAACTCCTGCATTGAATAAAGAGATACCTGGATGCTCCTCGATGAAGGTGTCCCATATATTCGGCCCTTTACCTCTCCTGTTTGTTTCGCCTTCAAACTGCATATAATTTAAACGTTATCAGAGAACAAACAATTGAGGCGTCTCTCTCCTCGACCAGAGTAGTTGAAGCAATGTTGTACCTGGTAAGCTGATGAAGAAGATCCAAAAACGAAACCATCTGGGAAAGAATTACGACTCAACTTGGCAATACTTCCCATGATATACACTAAGTCTTTGTTGAACAGCCTTGCAGAAGAGCAATAAAATTAAGCTTGGGATTGGTTTACCAACTTTGCTCACCAAAGGGATCAAAATAACAGAATAAAGAAAGTATTGTGAGATAACAATGAAAAATAAATAAATGAACATCGAACATGCCAGAGCCTATTTATAGGCATCATCTGACAAGGTTATTCTCCACAATCAAGCACCTGGACAATTATTTTTTTTTATTATTATTTAAAGAGACCGATCAAAGAAAATTCAATTTAGAACTTCTAATTGTATAAGGATATTTGTCATATGAGAAATTTGCGGTGTTGATAGAAGCACCAAACTTGAGATTCCGTGCTCTAATTGCACTGTGAAGCTTACCGATTAATGTCCTTGAAGCAGAGAAAATTACGAGTTCAATTATTATTTTATTATTATTTCAATTCTTTATGTTGAATTAGTCGAGTCAAGCGATACACATGATCTTGAACCTAAAACCTAGGAGAGTAATATAAAACACTATTATTTTAATTTTTTAGGTTGGGATATTTTTTTTTATATATAATATTAAAATTTTAGTTATCAAATAATTACAAGTTTTAATTTCATCATCTTATTTTCTCTTATAATTAAAATTAATTAGCTTTTTTTTAATTAAAATTATTTAATAATACGAGATTTCTGATTAAAAGATTGTATTTTCCTGTCACATAATCAATCCCCATCCGCCGACTATTTTCTTGTCTGATGGCAGTACTGAAGCCAAGCGAAAGTTGACGGGTTTCCAGCCCAAGAAGAGTTTTTAAATGGTATGTTGACCTTTCGCATTCAGACATGAAGTATACATTCTGAGCTACGAAAAAACACTACCGATCACTTGCAAGAAATTTTGTATAAAACAATTTTAAATTCCACAATGCATTTTCTACCTCCCATTCCATTCCTTCCACAATGCACTTGGATCCTATCGCCAATTTTTTTCATACGTAAGAAGAACAATGTTAAGGCAATGCTAGGGTTTCTAAACAAGTAAAATAAATTCGAGACTCATGTCATTAAGTCGAGTGTGTTTCATATGTTAGATTAATTTAATAACATAAAAAAAGCAACTCAAATTTAATCTTTCAAAATCATAACCCGTGAAATCTCGAGACCGGACTCAATTAAGAAACTCAATTCTCAAACAAAAATATATGTCAAAAAAGAGATGTCAACTCATGTTAACTTATCAAGCCCGTGACCCGAGTCATTTGACCGAAGCATCAAATTTTAAAAAGCTTAAAGCTCGGTTTTCAACTAATCAAAAGTTAAAGGATGAGATTGAAAAAAAAATCAATCATACAAAAGGATAAAAAAAATTGCAATTATAAAATAAGCCAAAAAAAGACTTGAGCTCACCCGGTCAACTCTGCCAAACCCACAAGTCGGGTTATGAGATCGGGTAACCCGATAGAAAGCAAAATGAAGAAAATCATGAAACCCATTTTTAAAAAAATCATCATTAGCTTATAAAACTCTTGACAGGGGCCACTTGACTAGAAGTACCAAATATGAAAAAACCATGAAACCCAATTATCAACAAACCAAATATTGAAGGGTGAAGTTAAAAAAAAAAAGCAACCACATAAAAGGATCCGAAAGAAGAAAGAGTAATTAAAAGCAAAAAAAAAAGGTGCAAGCTCACCTAGGTTAACCAGCAAAACCCACATGCTAGGTCATGAGATCGGATAATCGATAGAAAGGAAAACAAAGAAAAAAAAAATTCAATGTTGAGTAATGGGCTCGAGAAATTAAAAAAAAAAACATCGTCAACCCGTGTTAGCTTATTAAACCCGTGACCCGAGCCATTTGATCAGAAGCACCAAACTTGAAAAAACACGAAGCTCAATTTTCAATAAATCAAATGTCAAATGATGAAATTAAAAAAAATAATTATTGTCGCACGTGTGCGCGTAGTCACGGTCATCCTCCTAGATTGGGATACTCGAAAAAGGACAAGGAATTCTCGTCCTTTATCGGTAAAAAGAGGGAATGGGAGTCGCCACCTAGTATTTGGATCACTAGAAACCCTAAGCGATGTCGAGTCTAGGAAAGGGGCTTGATTGTGTAAATGAATGATATTAGCATCCCTAATACGCCTTACCTGAGGTAAGTTGCAATGTTTATTTGTCTAATATAAAGTAAGGAAAAGTTGTGTTTTCTAATCATTGGTGCGTTTAAAGTTTAAGAAAAATCATTCTCGGTAAAGAGAGATCCTTTTCTTATCGAGAATAATAAAAAAAAAAACTAACCATTCTAATGCCACCAAAAATAAATTGTCGTTTAATTTAAAAGTAAGAATATGTCTTACGTTTAAGTTCATAATCACGTGTATTAGAAGAAACAAAAATATAATTTTGGTATTTTTGAAATGTAGGCCAGAATCCTTTAGGTATATACAAACTTCTTTGTAAAATCCAAGCAATATTTTTCCTTTAAAAAGATGTCAAAGTATTTAGATTTTCTAAAAAAAAATGCTCAAATAACATTAGGATTTTAGCCATATGCAAGAAAAAATATATATTTTTAATTATTTTAATTATTTTTTTACCTGACCAGGTTAACTTAGAATCTTAGGCTCGACCATAAACCAAAGCAAAAATCCTGGTTTCACCCAAAAACAACTCAAAAACAAAAATAAAATAAAAGAATATATTAAACACCGAAAAACATAAAAACTCAACAATTATTGAACAAAATGGATTAAAAACAAAAAATGGACACCAAGAACACCCAAATGAACCCTAAGCAACGTGAACTCAAATTCGGACCGGATTTCATGAGATCAAAAGCACATAAAGGTTGCACATCATTCAAGGATCAAGAATTAATGGTTCATTCACTTTGATTTTTGTTAAATCATCGTGATTTGACCAAAATCGGTTTCGGTTCAAAACCAAAACCCTATGATTAAAAATCATTATAAACATGTTATTGGTGCTAATAAACACTAGATTATTGGCTTTTCATGTATAAGGAAGGATTTTGTGCAAAGAAATGGATCAAACATGGTCCGAATGTAGGGGCTCAGACAATGTTCTTTCCAAGAACACAAAGAACATGCCTAGAAAACCCAAAAAGTTTCCAGCAAAGGCATCCTCTGTCAAGCCTAGAAAATAGCATTTTTGTCTTCTAAAGTGTTGTTACCCATTTTTTGTTTCCCACACAAAAAATGAGAAAATACAAAAAATATATATAAAAAAATATTCGGAAGAAATCCAAAATATAATAGGAGCGAGAAAAGGATGTTGGAATGCCCATAAAATGGCTAGAAATTGGTTGAGGAGGTTCAAAAATACATGAATTAAAATTTGATAATATATTTTTAACTAATGAGAGCCCTGCTGACAAGGAAAATTCAATTTGAGGAAGAAAAGTTCAAAATCAGATGTTTATGGACTCAATTAAATCTTACCTAAGGTTTAATTGAATTTATGGAGGGTTTGATTGCAAGAAAAATTGATTTTTAAGTCAATTTAGGCTTTTATTGGAAGAAATTAAAGTTTTGAGGTCCAATTATAATTTTGAAGAGTTGATTTGGTGAAATCATGGGCTTAATTGCATAATTATTGAAGTTTAATGGCCAATTAGGGACTTGATTGAAACAATCCGAAACCAAGGATCAAACCGGAAAAGGTGCTAAAATCAAGTGATACAATTACAATTTATCTGGGGGCTTGATTACAATATTGTAAAAACATCCAAGGACCAAATCATAAATATCATTTAAAGTTGCAAAACGGTGCCGTTGCCTTGAAACACTATTCACTGTCTTCTTCCAGCCGTTCCAGCAGTAAAGGCCGAGAGACGTTTTCCTGCAGCAACAGTGCCAATTCGCTTCAATTATAGGGCATGTGTCACGGCTGTCATCCCTCTGCAAACCGTTACCAAGCCAGCCGTTACGAGCTAATGCTTTCTCTGGCATTATAAAAGCAGAAGACACAGAGAAAGCAAAGAGAAGAAAAGAGAAGAGGGGGGAAGAAGAATAGGGAGGCAGAGCGAGCAGGACAGGAGAAAACCAAGAGGAGAAAGTGCGAGAGAAAACAGAGAAAGCACGAAAAGAAAAACAGAAAAATGTACAGTGGGAAAGCAGAGAGAGGAGAACAGAGAAGAAGCTGAAGAAAAAAAAAGAAAACACAGAGATGGAGAGAAGAAAAAACGGGGGGTGAAGAACTGAAGAAAAACAAAATAAATGGGTGGGACGAGCAGAAGAACCCGAGGGAACTGGAGGAAAAGACAGACGCAAACCAGCCGAACAGAGAAAAAAACAGGGGAAGCACACAGAGGGATGAAGACTCGGAACTAACACTAAAATAAAGGCAGAGAAAAACCGGAAAAAAAAAAAAGACCCAGCGTTGATCGTCTTCATCGTCCCCAGAACCAGTGACCACCGATCCTGCGCAGCAGTTTCATCGCCATCGTCTTCGTCTGTCTCAGTTACGAGGTAAGCTTCATACATTTCTCTTCACGTTGCTTTTTTTTTTTTTTGTCATTGCATGCATTTGTTCTCTAATTTTTATGTTTTACTGTTCAAGTGAATTGTAATTTAGTTAAACAGTAGTTGAGCATGCACATGTGAGGAAGCTCACGCGTGCCTCTTATCTGCCCAGCCGGGTCACTAGCTTGGGCCACTGACCCGGTTAGGCTTGCTGGGTCAGGCTAGCACAGAAAAAAAAAAATTCTTTAAAAAATCTGTGATTTTCCACATATTTTTTTTGTTGAATTTTGTTTAGTATTGGTTTGTATTTTTATACCATAAATATACAAATCCAAGTATTAAAGCATCTAGTTTTCGTCAAAACATTAAAAAAATTAAGAAAAAATATTTTTGTTTTCAAGCATATGGCCAAGTTTCTCAAAAAAAAATATATCATATTATCAAATAACAAAAATTCAAAAAAATAGGTATTAGCACGCATTTTGGCTTTAATAACCAGTTTATTAAATGCACGAAAACTAGGCCAATATTTCAAAAATTCCAAAAAAAAATCATTTTGTTTTCTTTTAATATTAAGGATTACACGCTTATACATAAGGCGTAGTCTCGATATTAAAAAGATAGTTTTTTTTTTAATTTTAAAACGGTTAGGTTTTTATCCGATAAGATAAGGACCTCCTTACCGAGGAGGACTTTTCTTAAACCATAAACGGACCAACCACTAGAAAACACGACAAGACCTTAGATTTTATCAAACAGTAAAACAATGCATCGTACCGAGGAGGACTTTTCTTAAACCATAAACGGACCAACCACTAGAAAACACGACAAGACCTTAGATTTTATCAAACAGTAAAACAATGCATCGTACCTTAGGTAGGGCATATTTGGGGTGCCAATACCTTCACTTTACGCAACCCAGTCCCCATACCCGATCTACGAGACCAGTTAGGGTTCCTAGTGATCAAAATACTAGGTGGCGACTCCCATTCCATTTTTCCACTAATAAAAGACAAGAATTCCTTGTCTCCCCACATGTTTGCCTGGTAAATAACAATTTTGAGAGTGGATGTTTTCACCGCTACGCCGCACACGTGCGACATAAATCATGCTTTTTTTATCCCAACAAGTCACAATATCATACACAAACATGTTTGAATCTAAAAAACTAATAAAAATATCAAACAATTAAAATGAAGCATGAGATACCAAATCGAGAAACCAACAACTTAAAACAACCTACATGTTCATGCAACATGGATTCAAAATTGGTTTTCTCAACCTATTTTTATGCATGAACAGACACAACAAGCTAAGGATAAATACCCTTGCATTAACATGCATAACTTAAACTAAACCAAAGCTTAAAACAACATTTATATATGAAAAGAAAACCTTAAACAAAAACTTTAATACAATAAAAACATTAAAAAACCCTTTAAAATAACTATATTAAACTGAAATCAAAGCAACAAAGAGGTGAATGCAACATTGCTTGTTAAGCATTCAAACCTTTTTTTATGCTTCTAAACCTAAACAAAACAAATAACAAAAACAACAAAATCATGCCATAAAGGACCTACTTTTGTGTAAGCCCCGGATAAAACAAAATTTGATAGGACACGAAATAAATGTTAAGATAAGTAGCTATCTTGAATGGTTACCTGTTCATTTTCTTCCCCGATTTTTAGTCGATGGGACAAAACCCGAACTAAAATGATCATCTGACACCCCTCTACAACCGGGTATGGCTCGTTCAGGCCGACTGACAACATAGCGGCCCCGGCGCCGGCCTAAAGTAGCCACCTCAGGCAGCCTTGAACTGTCAGATTTGACAGTTCATGGTGCCTATTTGAACCAACGATTGGAATCCTTCCCAACCGAATCAAGGGCTGAAATGTATCCCTTGTGTAGACAAGATTATCCTTTTACAACTCCTATAAATAGGAGTGGATTTTATGGCATGAGGATGAAGAAAATCGGGTCCAAATTTGGCCAAAAACCAACCTTCCCCTGTTTTTTCAGCCGAAGTTTTCTCTTTGTTCTTTCCCTCTTACCATTGGCCACCACCACTCTCATCATCGGTCGACCACCACCATTTCCATCGTAAGCCGCCGCCCGAACACCTTTCATTTAGCAACAGCGGTCGCAACTCTCTCTCTTCTATTTCCTCTCCTCCCTCTCCCCACCGCATATTTTCTTCTTCTTCTTTTTCTTTCTCTGTCGTCCACCGCCAAACTCCACCGTTGCCACCGCTAGCACCTTGTAGCCCTTCATGGCTAGACCATCGCCGCGCCATGTAGCCTTCTTCTTCTTTTTCTTCTTCATTCTCTGTTCACATCGTGAATAGTAAACCTCAATTATAATTCACGTCCTACTGTTCACGCATGAACAGTGGGCGTGAATTATATTCACGTCCACTATTCATGCACTGAACTGTGGACCGGGCCCGTCCCGCCCGGATCAAAAAAATAAAAGGAAAGAAAAAGGAAAATTTTGTTGGGCCGAGATCGTCCCAATCCCTTCTTGGGCCGAGATTGGCCCAATCTTTCTTGGGCCGCCCACCCATATATTTAATATATATTTATTTATAATATAATATATATTATAATATTATATTATTAGAAAAAACAAAAAAACAAAAAATTCCTTTCAAAAAAATTGTGATTTTCTCAAATGTTTTTCTCGCCAATTTTGTTTAATATCATGCTGTATATTTACACTGTAAGATACAAACTTAGTATTAAAATACTCGGCTTTCTCCGAAATATTTCTAAAAAATTTTAAATTAATTTCATTTTCTCAAAAAACAAAAAAAAATATTTTGTTTTCATGCATACAGTTGAATCCTAAAATTTTTCCAAGCATATCTTCTTAAAAAGACAAAAAAAAAAAATGCATCTTTCTTATGTTTTAAAAACCCAAAAAGAAAATGGATATCATAACAAATTTATGATCTTCCATTAGGGTTTGGAAAAAATATCAAAAAAAATTTACCAATCATTTTCTTTATTAGGGTCTAGATATAGACTTTAATATTTGTAGGGTGTAAAAACTACATGATAGAGTACACCTTGGTATTAAAGATACAAAGTGTAAAATAAATGCAATGCTAAAATTTGGACTTCAGAACAATTAGGACTTCATCCGATGAGGTAGAAACTCTCTCATGAAGGGAGATCTCGCCTTAGACCTTAGAAAAGACCAACGAATAGAAACCCGACCTAGAAAAATAATCTAATAACAATGAAGCTTACCTTAGGTAGGGTGCACCGGGGGTGATGCGTCTACCCCTCGTACAACCAATCCCTTACTTAGACTCTCGTAGACCATAGGTTCCTAGTGACAATAGTACTAGATGGCGACTCTTAAACCTTAATCGTAATTTTATGATTAAATCCAAAAAACCTTCCCAATACACCACACCTCATTAAGAGGCACAATAAAGCCTCGCCGTCGCTGATGACGTCACGCCGAACACCCCGCGACGGGATGGCGACTCCACCGGGGAAAGGTCGGATCGAGAAAAGGAATAATATTGAATTATTAGAAAAGAGATGGGTTAGTTAAAATAAAATAAAATTGAATAGTATTGAATTATTAGAAAAGAAAATTGAGAGAAAGATTTTTCGCATGGTATTTTAAATGCGGATCGAGAAAAGGCATCGGTTAAACGAAAAGGATACCCAAACTTAACATAAGTGTGTTTTAGTAAATATGGATAGATTTCCTATATAAATAGCAAAATTATGTAGAAAATACCTAGGATGGCCGAATGAAAGAAAAGAGAGGGAGAGAGAGGGAGAGAGAGTACCTTGAGAGTAGAACTCAAATGGCCATATCTATGTATTTCATCATTTGATCGGGCTGGATTTTGGACAGATTATGATCCTCACCACCCTCTAACATCGATCATTGGGATCGAAAGGCTATGGTTTTGTGTGAGAGATATAGCCCTCGCACAGTTCAAGAAAACATTGTCTACATGCCGGTCATGGTCACCGGCGGTTTGCTCTTTCATCAACCGTTGGATCCCGCTTAGTTTTGGATATGTTGGTCATATTGAGGAGATCTTTATTTTCAATGGTGGAGATCGGGATTAAAGACTCCAACGAGAAGTTATTCACCGATGAACAATATATTATCAATTTTCAAGTCGGTTTGGTTTTGTTTCGATCTAGAACGATCGATCCGTTAACATGCTTTTCTTTTTTAGTATTTGTCGCATGACATAATGGTGGTTACCATTGTTGCTACCCAATTTTTGACCCATGTTTTGATAAATTTTCAGAAAAATCCAAAAATAGCGAAAAACATTGAAAATCCAAAAAAATACATTTTTAATACATTTGCATTGTTTTTAGCATTTTTAGCATCGTCTCAAAAGAATTTAAATTTTCAAAGACATTTGGAACGCGTTCAACTTTAACGCGTTATTTTTAAAATCATTGATTTTCTTCATTGAGTCGACATTGATATTTGATCGCTTTTAAAAATACAAAAAAATAAGAAAAATCAAAAAAAAATTTAAAAAAAAAAGAGGAAAAGAGAAGGAAAGGAAAAGTTGAGGGATTAGTTTGAAAACCTAGCAAAACCTTTCCTATAAATACCAAGTTACACTGATTTTTTTGAGGGGGGGCAATTTTGACAAATAAAAAAGGGGGAGAGAAACCCTAAACCTATCTCTTTCACACCCAGCCGCAGCCGCCCACCAGAGAATTTTTTCTTCTCTGCACACAGCCTCCCCCGGTGGCCTTCATTTTTCTGATCCGGCTGGTTCCACCTCTCCCCTCCATTTTCCCCCCGCCAAAAAAAACCTCACGATCTCACCTAAGGCAAGCCCATGCCAGCCTTCCCCTACCCCGGTTTTGATTTTTTCATTTTCTTCTCTCCACACCGTTTTCCCCCATCTTCTTCTCCTTTTCCAGCCAACAACGCATCCCCCCTCCCATTGCAACAAACCAAGGCACCCACAAGAGACCACCCTCACAGCTCCAACCCCCTCGGGCTTTTGATTTTTTTTTCTTCCCCATAACAAAGATCAGTAACCCCATCTTCCTCCCCTCTCTCCCGGCCGGCTTGCCTTTCTTTTTCACCCGTAGGAGCCAACAGCGCCCTCCTCCAAGCAGTGCCGTCCACATCCGGCCCACGGACCAGCCTTCAGCAGCCCCACAGGCGGCTCCCCCTCACCGATCGTCTCCTTCCTCAAGAACCTACCCTCCTTCATCCGACCAACCCCTCGCGGCGTCTTCTTCTTCATGCGATCTCTTCGCAGCGACGACCCGCAAGACACCACGAGCCGCCCCCCCTTGTCTCCATCGACCGCCTCTCCTTTACACAGATCGGCCGCCGCAAGCTCATCTCCACCACGGTTTCAGAGGCCACGGACGACGCCCACCGGATCGAGGAAGGAGAAGACCGAGAACCAAGAACCGCCACCGCTACCACCGGGAGAGATCTCAACGTCGCCGCCCCTTCCGCGAAGACCGCCACCACTAGATCTCGCCATTGGCGTGCGTAACAAACCGAGAGGAACGGATGACAGAATTTTTTGAGCAGATCTAAAAATAATAAACTAAAATCGACCGGGTGTGCGTTTCCTTTCTTGTTCTCGTGTGTCGCCGGCGGTTGAGGAGGACAGAGAGGGTAAGGAAGCATTCCGAGCCCCCGTTTTTTTTGAGTTTCCAGCGGCGGCGCGTGAGCCCACGCGCCGCCAGGGCGGTGGCGCGTGGAAGGACGCGCCGCCGCTGTTCACACGGGTCCGAAGGTTTCTGACCGTAAAGGATTTATAGGGGTTGTTTTGTAATTTTTAAAGTGTTTGATGTAATTTTTGTTTAGTTGTTGAATTTTTATAATTTGTAATGTGGATGTAAAAGAAAAAAAAAAAAGAAAAGAAAAAGGGAAAAGAAAGGAAAAGAAAAAGAAAATATAGTGGAAGTGTATGCGTGTGTTTGTATTTGTTTTATGTATTATTTTTTTTATAAACAAAATTGCAAAGATTAAAGAAGAATTTAATATTTTGATTGGATCACGGTCAAGATTTATTAACTTACATGTAAGTTGTATTTCTAATATCCGATGAAAAGACAATTATTAAAACTTCTTTAACACGTCAAAGCCACGAAGCAGCTTACCTTAGGTAGGGTGCGTTAGGGGTGCTAATACCTTCCCTAACCACAACCAGTCCCTTACCCGCGAATCTCCGACAAGACCAAGTACATCCGGTTTCCTAGTAGCCTTGAATAAATTACTAGGTGGCGACTCCAACAAACCAATCAAATCAAACGCAACAACGAAAAATCGCCACCGATGCCGCCCGCTGATTTCGACGTGCACAGAATGGCGACTCCACCGGGGAAGGTAATGTTTCGACAATATTGGACTAAGCTTTGTGTATTTGATGTGTTTAAGTTTTTGCATTTTTGTCTTGTTTTATTTTTGTTTTATCCATGTATTTTTAGAATTGTTTCATGCATCACCCGTATTTATTTTTTAAAGCACACACAAGCTTCTAAGTTAGGTGGTGAATTAGCGATCCGCCCTATGACTATTGGTCGTGGTTCGATGCGTGAAAACCGAACTCATTTCGAGTGCCTGCTTGGTAATGGTGGGTAGACGTACCTTAACTATTCCTTGCAACGCCCCCATACCGTCTTTACGAAGAACGTCATCCGGCGGATATGAGACCCTTTTGAGACCAGGTAGAAAACCTACCCATGATCACATAATGAATAGAACCCGTCCTTAGGTTGTATGTGCTATTTTTATTTGCATCGTGGCAAACCCTTCTTGAAGCATCTTGACCTCAAGACTCGGTGGGTGACACAATGACCGTCACTCGGAAAATTTTCATTGTAGAGTTTGGGCAAGAATCAAGATTCTTGTTTCATCATACAAGAGTTACGACCATATTGTCACCCCTCGAAGGGCGAGTTCTTCATATAGTTTACATGTTCATACATTTATCATGCATGTACCGGTTAAAGATAGGTTCCCCCACACAAGCTGTGCTACACGCAAATGAAGAAAGATAATAGAAGCAAAGAAAGTTGTCGGAGAGAGGCTCATTGTCAAAAGGAAGTAGAGAGCATCAGAGGTGAAGTAGCTAGAATCGGATCTCGCTTGAACAAGTGTAGAGCATCAAATGGAAAGGGAATGTCCGCACAGTTTTTCGTGAGAACACCGCTCGTCCATGTCCCATTGAAGCTGCACCTCTCCTTTTCGAGCCACGAACAACCACAATGCTTTCGACTCATCAACTTATGACAACTTTTATTCTTGGTCAGTTGCCCCGATAATTGTTCATCGCCTCCGTATTTTTCAATGGCACCAAATAAACCGCTAGCCTTCTATGCATGGTGCATTAGCCTTCTTTGAAGTTACCCCAACCGTGAGCTCAATTCCAGTTCAAGCAGAAGACAAGATGTGGAAAAAAAAAAACCAAAAAAAAAACCATGATTCGACACCGAACTTCTACGTTGCGAGAGCTCTCTCTCGTAGAGATTTGTTTGTGGATCTGCCGCTGGGGAACGCAAGAGGGGGTGTAGTAGTTTCATATGCTTTAAAACTTTCTCTCACCAAAGTGGCACCAGCAAAACATTGTAGTAGCCGGAAGAGTGAGACCCGGTCTGAAAATGTTAGCAGCCATCAAACTTCAATGTGGCGAGCTCTCTCTACAAAAATCCGTTTATGGCTCGCAAGTTGGGAATGCAAGAGGGGATTTATTAGTTGCATATGCTATAAAAATCTCTCATCAGTTTCAGCACAAAGACACTGTAGTAGGCGGAAAAGCCAGAGCTGAGCTAGAAAACAGGAGCAGATATAGAAGTTCATCGTGGCAGAGCTCTCTCCACGAAATGCTGTTTGTTGCTCGCAAGTGGAGAATCCAAGAAGGAATGAAGTAGTTTCAGATCACCTACAAGTTTCTCCTACCAGTGTCGGCATTAAAACACGGAAGTAGGGAAAAGAGACGGACCTCGGCTGAAAAATAGGAAGAAGATTGAAACTTCGACAGGAAGCGAGCTCCCTCTACAGTGTGTTTGTTTGTCAGGACCTGTCTGCGAGGGATTGAAGAGGAGACAAAGGAGTTTCATATTCATTAGTTTCTCCTCCAATAAAAACAATGCATCATTTCACACATTGACAAGTGATAGCGCCGCATGATTCTATGTGCTCGCCAAGATTACCTAGCCTGTTGGAAGGTTTCCAACAATCTCATACAACCGCAAAGAACATTGGAAGAATGACATGATGTTGTGAAGATCATCGAAAGAATTGAGCGAGCTATGAAGAAGTAAAGGATTGAAGGTTTTGCCACGGATTCCCTTAACCGTGAAGAGAGTTGAATCGAAGATGACTCTCAATTGAGAAACCTCGCTTATTTTGCCTAGTCAAGTCTCGCTCAAGCATCAACTACTCCAATGTCTTTGCCAAAGATAGACATTCCTTTGCCATATGGGTTTATTTACCAGCAGATCCGCGATTCCGCATTTTTGCTTGACCTCGACAGATCCCATGCAACCACCGTTTTCTAGGTGGTATAATCCGTGACAAGAGATGTGATGTCATGGTGGGGTCCTCGCCTATTTCAATTGAACAATTGCAAGAATCGAGTCCGGAAGTTGGTGAGCAAAAGACGAGAGGAATCTATGAAGGAGCTTGTCATCGATCATTTTGTCGCGTAACATCCTCGAATGACGAGTGATTGAAATTGCTTGACAAAACCAGAGATATTGCCAAAGAGGCTGATCTAAGAAAGGGTTAAACTGTCAATCATTTTTGTTATGGATTTTGCCATCTTGCATTTTGTTTTGGGGTCACAGCTCATCCTTGAATGAAACATGTCTTTCCTTTGTCTTCCCGTTGTTTTGAAATCAAGAGATGCTTCTTTCAAAGGGTATTTTTACAAAATATTTTGATCAAACTCCAACATACAAAACTAAAGCTAATTAATCCTGAACATTAAAAGTATTTTGATTGCAAAAATGACTTGATGCCTGAAAATGGCATGAGGTGACCAAACAATTTTGAACTCATACCTCCCGAAACCGAACCACACATCATATAGCTAAGTTTTAGCAAGGTATGCATAATGACATGTAGTGGATTCAATAGTTATGGACTCGTGAGTCATGATTCTTACAAGTCCCAATCATTACACTGGATGAGGTCAAAATTTATCGGTTCTAACCGACCTTGCTTGAAATGAGAAAAGGCCATCTTTGATATCCCTTCACTTTCTAAAGATTATATCCCTTTGTAGTCCCATTTTGAGTCTCGGTAAAATATTTTCTTTCAAAAAGAAACCCCGACTAGGATCACACCCCACACCCGGGGGCAATGAGAGATATGTTATTAGGAAGGATGAAGACACTCGATAGAATCAATGATAAAAGAAAGGCTTAGAATGAAAGCCCAATGATTGAGAAAGGGAGAACAAGAAAAGCCATAGATTGAGGGACATCCAAGAAAACTTGGAGGAAGGTTATGTAAAAGCAAAAAAAGTGGAAATGAAGGAGAATGCCTATCAATTCTAAGAGGGGCAAAAGAGGTTTCAATGGAAGAAAGACACAACAAATGCCAAAAGTCAACACCAAAAAAATCAAGTTTCATGTCTTTCGGTGTGTCTAGGATAAAGCCTTTAGTGTCTTCAAAATTTTTTAGATTCATTATTCATCAGAGATAAAGTTGGATTAGCATTATAACCTATGTTAAGAGAATTCTGAATTTGATATTAACAAGGTTATATGTCACTTTCTCTACAATGACAATAAGAAAAAGTTGATGAATAGTTGATATTGATCCTAGGGCTTTGAAACCCTCAAACACCTTTTGAGCTTTTGAAATTCCTTTTTTTTTCATAGCCACGAACCATAGCCTACATTACGTGCTTTTAAAAGCCCTTTTTGATCGGGTAAGCAATTTGAACCGAGAAATGGCGCTCTCAAAACTTGAAGAGCTTTTCCATAAGAGTCGTGGCTTAATGGATTAAGCTACTTATTATTATGCATGCCGATAAAATTGGTGCCTGAAAAAAGAAACAATCTTTCTTGATGAATTCTCAAGTTTTGACTTGAGCCTTTTGTTTTCCTTGAAATTCACAGAAGGTCACCTCATCGGAGACCATCAAAAGATATACCCAAGATCAAAGATTAAAATTGACACAAAGAACCATGAAAGAAGTCATTTTAATCTTACAATGGGTCATTTCGTTTTCAAAATACAAGACAATCAAAGGACTATATCGAATAGTGTATGTTGGGTCTTTGACCAAAAAGCTTGATTTTCAAAAGATCTTTTCCAAAACCGATATCTCTTTGATTTCATTTCAACAATTAGACTTGAATTGACATGATCTTTGAAATATGAGAGTTGATTCCAGAACAAGAAAGATTGTTAAACGGGAAGAACATTGATCAAATTTGCAAAATCCCGATAGAAATGACATCAACATTTATCGATACTCCTTGAAAAATTGACCATCCGGGGCCAATACGGTGGATCCCGAGAAGGAAAACAAGAAGATTCGGATCCACTGGGCAAAGAAAGAATCGAACGATGAGTCGGTGAAGTCCATCAAAGTCATTCTTGGCGATCACAAAAGCCATTTGGTTATAGACGGGAGAACGAGCATTCAAATCATTCTTTGGGGGCAATGTTGTTCAAAGATATGTCCATGATCTAGTGAACCCCGTCAACAATCGGGAAAGCAAAGATATACTTGAAGGAAATCTTTATATCATCACCTTTTGAAACATGGCTATCAACCGATGTGGGCATACGCTTGCATTTGAATGAATATTGAAAAGATGCACACCACCAAACCGTGTGGGAATAATGTTGCACTTGAAGGACAATCTCATTGTCATCCTTTGAAACATGGTTATCGACAGATGTTATCACACAACTTCATTGAATGAATCTCAGAAAGGCACCCACCCCGAAGACTGTCTGTGGGGACAATTTGTTTTGAGGCCAAATGCGCACTTCACCGCATGAATATGGGTGATTAAACATCATTGATAATGCCAAATCATTCTTTGGCATAAAGCCGATTTGACAAGCCGCGAAGAACTCATTGAGGAGAGCATCGGAATGCAACAAAGAGCCTTTTACGGCAACTTATGAGATCCATGTCCTGGATGACTTGGCAGTTTCCAAGAAGGTTGAAAAGTATTGTTTCAATTGGAGGCAAGTTCATGACTGGTTGACCATCTTGATGGGTGTTGGCAAAACACACGCAACACCACACTTGGAGGTTAAACACCAAATCGATGACGATTCTTGAGAGAATCTAGGAGATGGATGATTTGATCAACTCCTTTAAGATGAGTCGAGCAACACCACACTTGGGGGGCGAGTTAAGGTTGATAAACAACAAGAGCAAGAATCGTCATAGACAGCTCTAGGATGGGCACTTCGCACTTCCACTGAGTGGATGGCTAGCACATGAATGAGCCAAGGCATCGAAAGAACCAATAAAGCTTTGGAATGCAAACAAAGGCACCCTATGACGACGGATCATCAAAGGGGGGGGGACCTATATTTCGAATCGTAAGGATGCATGCATGTCATCTAACGTTAAAACATTACACATATTTTTTATTTTGTTTTGTTGCAAGAAAAATCCTCAATGTAGTTCAACAAGATTGGGGACCAAAAAAAAAGAGAAGAAAAAAAAGGGAGAATCATTGAGCTGATAATAACAGAGAATCATGGTTGTGACCTTGGAACGGGAAGAAGATGAGATAAACCTTACTGTTAGGAAAATCTCAAAGAAATGAAAAGATCAACCTTGCAGTCAGGAAGCATCGAGTTTTCAAACCCTGTGATCAAGAATTATCAAGAAGCACCAAGTTTTCTGGCCCTTCTTCTATCATCCCTTCAGGACTTCGCCAGGTAAGTCCCATTTTTCACACTTGTCACATCACATCTTTCATTTGGGTAGGTCACCCATAACAATGAGACCATTTCACATTTTTTCTATCCTCCACCTGGGTAGGTCACCCATAACAATGAGACCACTTCATATTTTTCTACCCTCCACCTGGGTAGGTCACCCATAATAATGAGACCACTTCACATTTTTTCTCATCTTCCATCCGGGTAGGTCACCCATTATAATGAGACCACACTTCACATTCTTTCCATTTGGGTAGGTCACCCATCATAATGAGACCGCTTTCCATATTCTTTCCACCTGGGTAGGTCACCCATTACAATGAGACCACTTTTTACACATTTTTTTTTAGTTCTAGTTGAATGAGGTCGCCAGATGGGATCTCATGTTGGTTCTCGGTTAAAGGGGATCGCTAGATGGGATCTCAAGGTTAGCCCAACCACACACGGGATAATGGTTCTGGTTAAAGGGGATCGCCGGATGGGATCTCGTGTTAGCCCAACCACACACAGGATTTTTGGTTCTCGGTTAAAGGGGATCGCCGGATGGGATCTCGGGTTAGCCCAACCACACACAGGATAATGGTTCCGGTTAAAGGGGATCGCCGGATGGGATCTCGTGTTAGCCCAACCACACACGGGATTTTTGGTTCGGTTAAAGGGGATCGCCGATGGGATCTCAAAGTTAGCCCAACCACACACGGGATAATGGTTCTAGTTTAAGGGGACGCTCGGACGGGATCTCAGGTTAGCCCAACCACACACAGGATTTTGGTTACGGTCAAGGGGGATCGCTAGGATGGGATCTCGTGTTAGCCCAACCACACACAAAGTGATTTGGTTCGGTTAAAGGGGATCGCCGAGATGGGATCTTAGGTTAGCCCAACCACACCTAGGATATTGGTTCGGGTTAAAGGGGATCGCCGGACGGGATCTCGTGGTTAGCCCAACCACGTGTAAATTTTGGTTTTGGTTCAAGGAGATCGCAAGATGGGATCTCAAGTTAACAAAAAAAAAAGAGAAAAAGAGAGAGTGAAAGAAAGAAAGAAAGAAGAGGGGAAGAAAAAAAAGAAGAGAAAAAGAAACATTTAGAGTTTTTCTTTACAAAGCTTACTATGTGAAACATTGAGGAGTTTTTCTTCGTTAGCATTGTTAGCAAAGAGGGGGCATCTGTTGTTACCCAATTTTTGACCCATGTTTTGATAAATTTCGGGAAAAATCCAAAATAGTGAAAAACATTGGAAAATCCAAAAAAATACATTTTTAATACATTTGCATTGTTTTTTAGCATTTTTAGCATCGTCTCAAAAGAATTTAAATTTTCAAAAAGACATTTGGAACACGGTTCAACTTTAACGCTGTTATTTTTAAAATCATTGATTTTCTTCATTGAGTCGACATTGATATTTGATCGCTTTTAAAAATACAAAAAAATAAGAAAAATCAAAAAAAAATTTAAAAAAAAAGAGGAAAAGAGAAGGAAAGGAAAAGTTGAGGGATTAGTTTGAAAACCTAGCAAAACCTTCCTATAAATACCAAGTTACATCTGATTTTTTTTGGAGGGGGGCAATTTTGACAAATAAAAAAGGGGGAGAGAAACCCTAAACCTATCTCTTTCACACCCAGCCGAGCGCCCACCGCAGAATTTTTCTTCTCTCGCACACTTTGACCTCCCTCGGTGGCCTTCATTTTTTCGATCCAGTGGTTCCACCTGCTGCCCCTCCATTTTCCTCGCCAAAAAAAAAACCTCACGATCTCACCTAAGCGCGGCGCCATGACCTTCCCCCTACCCGGTTTTTGATTTTTTCATTTTCTTCTCTCACACCGTTTTCCCCCATCTTCTTCTCCTTTTCCAGCCAACAACGCATCCCCCCTCCCATTGCAACAAACCAAGGCACCCACAAGAGACCACCCTCACGGCTCCAACCCCCTCGGGCTTTTGATTTTTTTTTCTTCCCCATAAAGACCGTAACCCCATCTTCCTCCCCTCTCTCCCGGCCGGCTTGCCTTTCTTTTTCACCCGTAGGAGCCAACGGCGCCCTCCTCCAGCCGTTGCCGTCCACATCCGGCCCACGGGACCAGCCTTCGCCCGGCCCCGGGCGGCTCCCCTCACCGATCGTCTCCTTCCTCCAGCCAACCTACCCTCCTTCATCCGACCAACCCCTCAGCGGCGTCTTCTTCTACTGCGATCTCTTCAGCAGCGACGACCCGCAGCACACCACAGAGCCGCCCCCCTTGTCTCCATCGACCAGCTCTCCTTTACACAGATCGGCCGCCAGCAAGCTCATCTCCACCACGGTTTCAGAGGCCACGGACGACAGCCACCGGATCAGAGGAAGGAGAAGACCGAGAACCAAAGAACCGCCCCTTGCTACCACGGAGAGAGATCTCAACGTCGCCGCCCTTCCGCGAGAAGACCGCCACCACTAGATCTCGCCATTGGGGCGGAACAAACCGAGAGGAACGGATGACAGAATTTTTTGAGCAGATCTAAAAATAATAAACTAAAATCGACGAAGTGTGCGTTTCCTTTCTTGTTACGGGTCGCCGGCGGTTGAGGAGGACAGAGGGGTAAGGAAGCATTCCAGCCCCTGTTTTTTTGAGTTTTCGGCGGCGCGTGAGCCCACGCGCCCCAGTGGCGATGGCGCGTGGAAGGACGCGCCGCCGTTCACACGGGTCCGAAGGTTTCTGCACCTAAAGGATTTATAGGGTTGTTTTGTAATTTTTAAAGTGTTTGATGTAATTTTTGTTTAGTTGTTGAATTTTTATAATTTGTAATGTGGATGTAAAAGAAAAAAGAAAAAAGAAAAGAAAAAGGAAAAGAAAGGAAAAGAAAAAGAAAATATAGTGGAAGTGTATGCGTGTGTTTGTATTTGTTTTATGTATTATTTTTTTTATAAACAAAATTGCAAAGATTAAAGAAGAATTTAATATTTTGATTGGATCACGGTCAAGATTTATTAACTTACATGTAAGTTGTATTTCTAATATCCGATGAAAAGACAATTATTAAAACTTCTTTAACACGTCAAAGCCACGCAAACGCCTTACCTTAGGTAGGGTGCATTAGGGTGCTAATACCTTCCTAACCACAACCCGATCCCTTACCCGCGAATCTCGACAAGACCAAGACATCCGGTTTCCTAGTAGCCTTGAATAAATTACTAGGTGGCGACTCCAACAAACCAATCAAATCAAACGCAACAACGAAAAATCGCCGCTCGATGCCGCCACTGATTTCTGACGTGCGACAACCATCACCGGTTGGATTTGATTAGTTCTGATTGAGTTAGGAGAAACTTTAACCTTTCTGAAACTTTTGTTTAAATTAAGTTAGCAAGAATGAAAAAAATAGAAAGTGTGGTGGTTTGATTCGTGTCACCCGACTTTCAATTGAGATTAGGGCACCCAAATGATAAAATTTAAGATTGGGTTCTTTACAAAGATTGTAGGTATGGATGTTATTTTTCAAACAATATTGACCTCGCGTAATTTGTAGTTATATAACTCCGGATATGGATTTGAAAATGGAAGAAGAGCCAAAGCTGTCTCCTCTTTGAATGATTGTGTTGAGTACTATAACCGAATAATTTCAAGGGTGTTAAGGGCAAAATTGGGCTTTCTATCCTTGAGTAGCATTGTATAACAGTGTCTTACCTTTCCAAGGAGTCAAGCCATAGTTAAAACCGAAGTCTATAACTTTACTTACGAATAAAATGGTAAACAGGTGTTCTCGAAAGAAATTTGATCTAGGAAGTGTAATGTGGTAGTTGAAGGAAAATAATCGGAAAATGAAATTAAAACATGGCGATGAATTCATGTGAATGAGATTGCAATAGTATGAGAATGCACATTATGATAAAATTGTAAGAGGGTACTGATTGTATCTCTTGATTCTCCAAACGAAGAGAGATGTCGGGAGGCGGGGGTTGTCATGTAGTTAAAGGGACTCGGTTGATTGGGGGAAACGGATAGATGCATTGCACCTTGTCTTTTCAATTTGTGTAAACTTATTGATAAATTTATTGTTTTATTGCTTTGATAAATATTAGAATGAATATGAGTACCTTACGTACATTGGCGTGTATCAACTAGTTATAATATAATTGGAATGGATACAGTACCTTACATACTTTCCAAGAATTCTAGTGAAAAGGATTATGCATGAATAGAAGTATCCTTCAAAATATTAGTGGAAAAAGAAATTGCGCAGAGCAACTTATTATTTAATATCGAATTTGATTGATAACCAATCAATACATATAAAAAAGAACAGCATCGATCCTAGACGAAAATGTGAGAATAAATTCGAAATTAAACAAAGATCCACTGATTGTCCATAAACTAGAAGGACGCAAACATGGAATAGAATTTATCAGACGTGGAAACCTAACTTGCTGCAACAAAGTTTGGCTTCAGCGTTTGGTGCTATTCTGATGTGGTTTCAAGTAGGTCTTGATCATACGAAAAGGACTCCTGCATTGTTAATAAATTAGTTTGCTGAGCATGAAAAATGAATACAATAAAAGTAGTAGTTATGGAAGATGATATTCAATAATACCTTATTATATATTTCATGCCATTGTTTATTCAATTCTCGACTTCTTACGGCTACGAGCTGATCCCTCCTCCATTCGAGATTTTTTGATTTTCTGTTATTGCAATCATTTGTGTTATGAGAAATGTTGAGAGGTTTTTTTTTATAATAATAAGAGGAGATGAAAAGAGGCCTTACATGTTATCGTTGAGTTGAGTACTTTCGTCCTTCTTCAGGAAATTGCTTAAACCACTTCACAGAATTTTGGCATATCGTTTCAAGTTGTTTTCGTAGTCAATGTAGAAGAGACCAAACCTTGAACCATAACCGGATCCCCATTCAAAATCATCCAAGAATGACCAAGCAAAAACCCTTGACATCGACACCATGGTCACTGCAAAAGTCAAGTTTTTTAGAGCAGATCGGACTGAGAAAGAAAAACTAGGACTGTTTGAAAAAGGAAGCGAGAACATGAATTTGGAAAGAGCAAACTCACTTGATAGATCTCAGAACATTGTGGAAAATGTCTTTATAATATTGCTCTCTTATGGCATCATGGAGGGCTTCCTCTAATGACGAGGAATTCACGTCATCAACTCCTAATTAAAAAAAACCAACAAATCAGTAAATCAGAGCTTCTTGACAACTATAACCATAAACACACGAGGGTTGTTAACTCTGTTCTTACCATTTTCAGTGATATATATTGTTGGATTTTCAT
>JAGMVL010000141.1:1200000-1503725 GCA_019202695.1 Populus x sibirica
CAGTAGGATAGGGTTGTACAAATCCAGTCGGTGAGTTCCTTTCAATCATCGCAATCAATCTCTTGACTCCTCCTTAGACATTGACGGTGCAAATGATAATCCTTCTAAAGATAAGTACTAAAAGTCTTGGCAAAGCCACTCGATCTCCCACCAATTTGCAGTCCACTTTACCATCGGGATTCTTGGTTATCCTGCTCCAATGCTAATAAAAACAACTAAAACCTAACCATCTAGGTAGTACTTCAGTGATAAAAGTTTGGAACTAAGGGGTTTACTTCCTTTTAGGTTTTAGGTTCGAACCATGTGGTTGCTCATATAATAGCCACTAGAGACTTACATGGTCGTTAACTTCAGGACCCGTGGGATTAGTCGAGGTGCGCGCAAGCTGATCCGGACACCCACGATAATCTAAAAAAATACCTGAAGAGTGGTATGCATGTTTTCGCCAACAAATATGAGATACAAGTTCCTTTTATATGTTGATATTAATGGTAGTGTAGCATAGTGGTATGCATGTTTTCGCCAACAAATATGTGTTTCGTCTTCTATTAACTCTTAAGAGTTTTTTTTTCAGTAATATTAAAAATCAATGTGTGCATTTCTTTGATATTATATTAAAATAATATATCCACAAAAAAAAAAACATTGCTACGTACCGGCAATTAATTAAAAGCCTCCGAGATTTCATGATGTTAACGAAATTATTATATCATCGGTAGCAGGGGCGCAACTTAGCCGTCAATTCTATGAAGGGTAAGGGGGAGTTAAGGATGGCCCCCGTCAATGTATATAATACACAGCCTGTTGGGCCTTCAGACGAGGGAAAAAAAAAACATAATATCACCTAATTAAAGTAAACGAAAATAATCAGCACTTCAAACTGATCTTAATTACATAATAACAAACAAGAACCCTAAATCAATATTGCCAATGGCACACTACTAGGAAACCAGACAGAGAGTTGTGGCCATGCAGAAAGACTCCTTCATGATTCAAGGAACTGAATTTTCTGAGAGTGAATCAAGAAAATCGATCCAGTTATCATCATCCTCTTCATCTTCTTCTCCACTTACGTTGCTCCATTGGAGTTGAGGATTCTTTTCAATCTCATCGTTCCTTGCAAACCGTCCTCGGATGCGTGGCCTGCTGTCTGCCAGTATTTTCCTGCACTCATACTAAATGCAAATTGAAATATTCATTTAGCACAATCTACTTAATTATGAAAAAAAAACCCCTGGTTTTGTAGCATAATAAAGAAACATACCAGCAACAAAACAGTCAGTCACGCACACATATGACGGGCAAATAAATGACGAGGCAGAAAAAAAAAAAAAACTGTTGCAACTTCTTTCTAATAGTATTGCGAGGGTCAAGTTGGATTTGACATAAAGCATAGGCATGTGAGGATGAAGGAATAGCCACAATGCAATAGTGCTGTACAATAGAGGCTAGAGGTAAAAGGCGCCAGCTAGGTAATGTGCGCTTGGCATGCTTTTTAATTAAAAAAATATATATACTAGTTATATTAGTTATTTCATCTGTGTTTTATTATGGTCAGATAATTATTTTAATAAAAAATTTATATGTAAACTTTTTAATATGTTTTTTACAAGAAAAAATATATCCTAAATATAAATTATAAGGCTTTACATATATTTAGGTAAATAAATCAAGAATTGTGTAGGTCTATAAATGAAAAAAAAATATTAGTGTTTTTATTCGACTTGTTTTATTACTGGTCGAATTATTTTTTTTCTAACACCAAATAAAAATATATAGGTATTATTAATATATTTTTTGATATTGAATAAAAAATATAATTGTGAATCAAAAAAAAATACTAACATAAGATAAAATAAAATCAAAATCATATATGTTAATAATAACATGTAATTAAGGTCTTAAATTAATTTTTTAAATAGTAGAAAAATAAAAAAAATATTATAATTGTTACAGCGATAATAATTTTTCAAAACAAAAGTGTAACGAAAAAAATAAAAAACTACAAAAGAATGAAAATCAGAAAAAAAAAATAGAGTATAAAAGGATAGATATTGTAAGTGTAAAGAATAAAAATTTTCTAAAAATTTATAAAAAAAAATAAAAACTAAAAGAATATTATAAAAAAAAATTTTAAAAATAATGATAAATAAATTAAATGTAAAAGGATAAATATATCAAGTATATAAAAAAAATTCTATAGAAACAAAAAATTATAAATTTTTCATTGTTACAATAAAAAAAATTAATTATGTCATTTCTACTGTAAAAGAGGTTCGTTTTAGTATATATATATATATATATATATATATATATATATATATATATATATATAGTCTAATTAATACCTTAATCTTCTTGTTGAAGTTCCTTTGGTTCCTTTTGCTTCTGTACCTCTCAATTCTTTCTTTCTTCTCCTCTGGACTGTATTTGCATGCTTTGCTCATACTCTCTATGATCATACTGCTCTCACTTAACAATGGGCTCTCTGCTCTGTGACCATGCTGCACGACATTAACCACGCATCAGATAAACAACCAAAAATATATATATAAAAAATCTAAATATCTTGGAAAGAAAAAAGAATAGGTGGGCGATCACTCACTTGCAAATCACCGGTGCTAAAAACCCTTCTGACAGGACTGGTGTCCATGTCCAAGAAATCATGGGGATGAGAAGCGAAATGACAATGATACCCATTCTTTTGAAACGAATGACTGCTAATGCTCCTCTGCATATTAACACTGCAGCTGCCACTTACAAGTGAACTTGGTGAGCCATAGCTACTGCACCCACTAGCAGTACTACTGGTACAGTGACTACCAACAGTACTCCCTAGTTCGATACCAGCAGCTGCAGCAGCAACTGGGTCTGGGATTACCAACTGATCTGCTGCTAATGGCCTCGTGTTGATGACGCCGGAACTATTACACAGAGAGCTGCTGCTGCCAACGAACGTGTTGTTTCCGTACATGGCTGAGTATTTATTTCTTCTTTTTTATTCTGGTTATGCAAAGGGATGAAGAGATTGGAGCTCAAGGCTTGTGGAGTACTTATGCTGCGACCCGAACATAACAGAGGGGGTAAAGAGCTGGAGCTGACGTGTACGATGACGTCATCTGAGTATACGTTGACCTGACCTGCCTAGTTGGATCAGAAAATTACACCTCCTCCTCTTCTATTCCCTGGGACAGGGTTTAGTTTCCACTCTACAATTTTTTTACCCTTTTTCCTTCCTTTTGTTTTATAGTCCTATTTATTTGGTTTTTTGTTCTGTAATACTTTTTCAATTTTTTAATGAGAAGTGCTCGTTATCATCTCCTCTTGAATTTGACCTCCAGGTTCATATGGGATCTAGTTGTCTCCTAACCTAGTCTAAAAATATTAGCTTGATTTAACCTGTTACTCGATTAATCTAACTAAAATTAAATTAATATTATTTTAATTTTTTAAAAAAAATTATTGATCAGGATTGATTCAAGTTAATTAACCCCACTTAACTCTTAACCAATGTCTTGTGTGAGTTGGGTACGTTCTATACCAAATTATAAAAAAAAATTAAAAAGATTATATGCCTTGACTCGTACAAAACAGTAAGAACAAGAGCTCAAGCACAATACAATAAAAAAGAAAGAAAAAAAAGAAAAAGAAGGCAATAGCAAAATTTAATGGACAGTGTCTTTCAAGTGAAGGGGTGTTTGAAAATGTATAAATAATTATTTTTTAAAATATTTTTTTATTTAAAAATACATAAAAATAATATTTTTTATTTTAAAAAAATTATTTTTAACATCAGCCCATCAAAATGGTATGAAAATACTAAAAAAATATTAATTTAAAATAAAATAATAAAATAATTTTTCAAAAATACTTTTAAAATATAAAAATAAACAAATTATAAATCAATAAATTCATGAAAATTCCACCGATCACTCTGCAAGATGAAAACAATATTTTTTATTTGTAGAAAAACATAGTCTTACTTGTGATGATGATATGGATTTTTTAACTTTACAACTCAACAATGTCGAGCTGTGAGTCCAAGACTAGTGTAGAATTTTTCGACCCTGAGATTCAAGCAAAAACACACCGTAGGTTCAGAAATTCCCTGTCCTGAAACTAAAATAATAAATAATAAAAATATAAAATAAATTGAAATTAAATTCTTAACTAATCTTGATTTTTGAAATAAAAACAATTATAATACTTGATTTCATATATTTTTTAAAATTATTTAAT
Organism: Populus x sibirica; assembly: GCA_019202695.1. Lineage (NCBI taxonomy): Eukaryota > Viridiplantae > Streptophyta > Magnoliopsida > Malpighiales > Salicaceae > Populus > Populus x sibirica. Next base: position 1,204,240 of record JAGMVL010000141.1, read on the forward strand.
TAAAAAATAATAAAGATTCAAATAATGCATAATTCAACTTCCATAACAACTCAGAAAAACATTGATGTGGATTGATCAAATATAAGAGATGGTTTTCATAATATTCTTGCTTTTATATCTCACCAAAAAATATTCAATAAACATCCTTAACTAAAGCTTATAAGTAAAAACAATTTACTATAAACCTATGCTAGGAAATTGACATTTAATTTAAATCTTTTAGTTAATTTTTAATTTCAACTTGGTGTCCAAATTTAATTATTTTTTTAATTTGCATGACAAGAAGGATACAATTTATATTTTAATTGTTTATTCGATGAAAAAGTATTATTATGAAGATTTAAATATATTGATACATAGCAAATCATGTATCTTGACCATAAAACACAATTAAAATACATGTCACGAATTTTATACACAATTAGAATTATATATATATATATATATATATATATATATATATATATATATGTTTGTGTATACCAAGAAAGCCTGCTACATGTTCGACAAAATGTCTCAAGGAGATGGTGTTAGTTTAATGTAGCTTTATTTCTGTTGTTGTATTAGTGAAATTACGAAAGAGAAAAATTATAAAAATACATATGAGAAAAACTATATTTATACATATGAGAGAGAGAGAGAAATGAGACTTTTGGAATTTTGTTGAATTATTTTGGTTATGATGTTTTGATATGTTCTTAACTTGCTTCAATTCATTGCTTGCCCTGATTTTAAAACCAATTCTTCAAGATTAATCATAAAATTCTTATGTCTTAAACCACAAAACTGCAACTTTTAAATTTTACTAGTATGCATGTTTCTAGAGACAATTGAAGTTTAAGTTTCAGGTAATATGAATCTCTTTGACTTGCTTAAGATCCTAAAATAAGCTATCTACAATTACCTATTTTGTTCGTAAAAAAATCATCAAACTTGCTTGAATATACAAAATTTTCACTTAGATTGGATTTGGTCAGGTTCCAAACTAAAAAAAATAATTTAAATGTGGTTAAAGTATAAAAATTAGTTAAAACTAGGGGTGTTTATGAATATAGTCATATCGGGTTTGAATGAATAAACATAATTAACCAAACTTATGATATTTTATAAATTATCAACCCGAATCATTTAAATTTTTTTAACTGGTTTGACTAAGTTTTAGTGTGAATATTACAGATATTAATGGGTTAGACATAAAATCCGTTATTTCATGATATTCTTGGAAAAAATGCACTTACAAAGATAAATAACTTGGTAAATTATCTTATCAAATACATTTGAATGGCTAGACAGATCTGCAAAATTCTTATTTGCAATCTGCATAACAAGAAGACAAAATTAATCCAGTAGTAGAAAAAAAATAACTATATTAAAGAAAAGATGAAATCAATATCTACCAAGAAATAAAAAAAATCCTATCTTTTAATTTCAATGGCATGGGACATGTATTGTTCTCAAGAATGAGAAAAGGACATGGGTACATGGACATAATTTTGTTCTCATGGGATAATTCTTGAAATGTCCTAAGAACACCACTTGCCTTTACTCGACAAAGCTTCTTCTCTCTGCTTTCAACAAAATCATTTTCTTAAGATTGGCCACTTCATGGTATGGTATGAGATTCAAATGAAGAAACAACAAGAAGAAGCTTGCAATCAACTCATAAATAAGTGTTGCATTATAAATTTAGACAAATCAAGTTATGGTAATATAGCTAAATACAACCCTATTATTTATTAATAGGATCAAAATTGTTCAAAAAAGTCTAATTTAAAAAAGATAAAAAGACATCTTACCTGAAATTAGAAAAAAAAAACCCAAAGGAATAGCTAAATAGAAATAAAAACGTTAAAGGTTATTTGAAGTTTGAATGAGAGAAATGAATGAAGGAGAATGAGAAGCGGTTGTGAGGAAAAAAAAGAATAGGAAAAAGGCTATTTATACAATATTTATTTATTAAAGTTTTTTTATCTATTATCATTTATAATGTTTATATTAACTTATTTTAACAGGTTGAGTTGGGTTAAATAATGTAAATTTTACCAATACCCTAATTGTTTTTAACACCCCTGATTAAGACCAACGCGCGCGGCCAACTCATGAACACTCCTTATAGATGCATTGCATAATGGAAGTTACCACTTCCTTGATTGAATTTATTTAAACTTAAAAACTCCAATTATTAATTTCTGAATGATAAAGATAATATTTCTCATATTAAAATAAGGTTAGAAACTTAATCTGTTGTTGATGTCTAAGAAAATCCATTTAGGATGCTGTTATTAGATTTCTTCTATTCTCTCATTCTAACTTCATATTATTATAAAAATATTTTAACTATTTTTTTTAAGGAAACGGGTATTTTAATACTGATTTTTCTATCAAGTAATTAAATCCCCTAAAAAAAATCATATCAACAAGAGATTAAAGGACCTAAAATTGTTTCTCCTACCAATGGATTTGCCTAATCTTAAAATTTAAACAAGATTAACTTTAAAATCCCGTGGGCCTAGAATAGATTAGCGGAAGGAAATTTTCTTAAGTTTTTTAATTTTAATGTAGATAGCTTATCTTCGATCATAGTGAAGAAATGAAGAAGTGAACTTAACTTTGATTGAATGAAATCTATTTGTAATTCAACTTGGCACTAATGTATGTATATAAGAAGAAAATAGGTGGTTAGTGCTAAAAGATTGGGATTAAAGGGTTTGTTTCCCTGTAGTCTCAGGTTCGAACCATGTGGTTGCTAATATGATGGCTACTGGAGGCTTACATGGTCGTTAATTTTAAAACCCGTGAGATTAGTCAAGGGACGCGCAAGCTGGCTCGGACACCCAGTAAAAAAAAACATAAAAAGAGAAGTTTATTTCAAATCATTTAGAAACTCCGCGCATAAGAGAATAATTGAGAATAATTGGGAAAATTAACACATAAGCCGGAAAAAAATAGGTTTTATTATGGTCTTTAAATTTTTATTTTTCTTTACATATTAGTCACTGTACTTTCATTTCAATTTTATCATTTTAAATTTATGAGTTGATATTTGTTTCAACTTATATTTCTTTGTATAACCGCGTGTCATAAAGCATTTTATCATTAAATTAATGATATATTTATGCAATTTAAATTTATTATTAAAAAATTTAAAAAAATAATGACTAAAATTAGCAGTTATAAAAACAGTTGTTTTTATAAAAAGCACAAAAAAAATTGAAGTTTCCAATTGTACATGTTTAGCACTTGTTATGTTAGATTTTTTAATTTTAGTTTAAAATTTTATTTTTTTCATGTTTTAATTTTTAATTGTTGAAAAGGATATCAAGTCATTGAAAAACAACAAAGAAAAAAAATTATTAATTAATTATATTTCAACTACTAAAATAGTTAAATTTTGTATTGATGAGTTCGTTTTAAATATAAAGAATTGTTATATATATATATATATATAAAAGTAGATTGGATCATTAATTTGCCTTTTGTTTTAGTATAATTTTGAATTTTTACTAATTAAATGATGTTTTAAACTTAAAAATGTGTTTAATAAAGCTTGTAAGATATTGTTTTTTTTTTTAAAGGTTGAAAATTAATTCTTAGCCCAATTTCTCAGATCTTCGATGACTGTATCATCTATAAAAGCCAAAACATGCTTTCAAGATGCACCTTCGAATTTGTAATAGTGGAACGTGGACTTGTTTTTACTCTGAAGTGAATGATTACAATTTGACTGAATTGGTTGTCAACTCAATCTTGATTTTTTCAAAACGATTTGAAATGCCTTCTTTACCGTTGTTTTTATTTTGTTTTGTTTTTATTTTAAATCTATTTTAGCATGTTTATTGTTACATTAAAAAAAATTTAAAAAAATAAATTTTATTTTATGATTTTAAATCATTTTAATGTATTAATATTAAAAATAAATTTTTAAAAATAAAAAAATATTATTTTAATATATTTTCAAACAAAAATAACTTTGAAAAACAACCACTAACGTAATCTCAAATACTACCTAAAACCATAATTTTACATATCATACTAAGCAAAAATTTATTTTTTGTATATTTTTATATAGATTGTGATGATTTTTTTAATATTTAATTTATAAAGAGGTAAGTATACCCGCTCTTGTGAATAAGGTTATATCAAATAACAGACAAAATGATTAATAAATAGCTATGGGGGGCATATCTTTTATATCACATGCAGAATAAAGTAAATTATCAAGGAAGACAAAAGGTAGTATACATATAGTGTAGGCATTGCTTCCCACGCATGGGGGAATCGATGGTTTTTCACTAGCTTGATCTAACATTATGTGCGCGAGCCTGCTATCTTTTATTTGTTGGTTACTAACCCTTATCAAAGTTCACTATATAAACATTAGAAGAAGCTTTTAATTTTTCAATGTAGGATTGGAAGCGTATAAGTATATACATTCTATGTTTACAAGAAAAAATTGTGTTTTTTCAATGTGAGATAAAAAATCTTTTTAGTTTAAATACTTCAACTTAAAAGAAGAAGAAGATATCTTTTCAATGTGAGATAAAAAAAATATTTTGAAACAATATTTTAAACTTCATTATTTATAACATGTATAACCTACATCCACAAAAATTATTTCTTAAATTTTTAATGTGGGAAATTAAAACCCAAATTTTTTTTTAACTTTTTCAGGTTGACCAGGGTTTATCAGATCAACCCATGGGTCAAGTCTAATAACTATGGTGTTAGGTTGGTGTTTTTTTGTTAATTGTTTTTTATCGATTTTATCATTTAATATTGGATTGGTTGAGAGATAAATTGTATGATTTATTTTTGTTTTTTGTTTTTTATAAGGTTATCGTTATCTCAAATAAGTTTTTATTTTTAGGTCAGTGCTCAATTTTGTAATCATATATTTTTATCATATAATTAAAAAAATATTTTATAAAAAACAAATTAGTAAACTCAATGGAGTCCATGACACGGTTTGTTGGGGGACTGAGATCAATCAACATATCATTGTCTCAATAATTTTTGTTAAAAAAGTTATCATCTTGAAATTTTGTTAAAAGTTAAGTCATTATTTTACCAATTATTAAGATTACATTTGAATCCATGAAATCAATTAATTTAATTTGGGTTAACTCCTAAGCGATTTAGTTTGAAACTCAAGTTACACAAATAGTTAGGTTGCAAGATTTTAAAATTGATAAATTAAGACAGGTTGAATAAAACAATTAAAATATTCTTTGCATACTACTCTAAATTTTCTAATTTCTAAATTTTTTTGTACTTATCTATTTTTTTTTATTTTTTTTAAAAGAGTTTCTTCACCTTTTAAATTTTCCTTTCATAAGACAACTTTCCCCCCTCTTTTTTTTACAATTATTATTTCTAGACTAAACTAGTTTTTATCATTTTTTCAATTACATTTTAATTCCTATTTTTTTATTTGATTCATTTTTCCTTCTCTTTCCTTTTTTTAATTTTTTATTCTTTTTTTTTGAAAAATTGTAAATATGAAAACAATAAGAAAAATGGTAAAAAAATCATGAAATAATTAAAAATTGACTAAATCTAGTCAAAAGCGTATTTTCTAAGAATTTTAGTATTTTTTTATTTTTCTGAAAATATATTTAAAACAGGGGTGAAAATGAGTGATTCATAGACTCGGTAGCATAATTGAGCTTTCATGACTTCAATATGTCAACTATTAAAATGACTGAATTTGATGTCAGCCATACGTTATGAAAACAGATCCTCCAAAGTCTAAAGCTTCAGTGAATTGCCAGACAACACGTGGGTGCCCTCTCAAACGTTTCGGTCCTTGTTTGGTCAATATATAGACTTAAGTCAATTGGAAAGAGAAATCGCTCGGTGCATGCATGTTTTTGCTGCCGAGCTTCGATGGACATTTTAAAATAATATACAAATTGATTTGAAAATATCATTGACAGTTCTCGAAATTAAAAAAAAAAAAAAAAAAGATTAATGTCCAGACACAATTACTAACACTCCTCCTACTTGCTAATGGTTCATGCAGCAGTGCTCAAAGATCAACAATATTTCCAATGTCAAATTAAAATAAATTTGTCAGAAATCACTCAACTTCGACATTGAGATTTAATTTCTTGCACTGTTTAGAAATCAGAAGAGATGAATTATTCGAATCAACTAGGAAATTGATTCAATGCTGCTATAATGGTGGGGTTGACGATAAATGCATGGATGCTATGGGACGTACTAGCTACAGCATGTTTCTTGTCCATCATTTCATGACAAAAATTGAATCTTACAATATGGTCTCAATCGTACTAAATTATCAAATTTTATTTTTAGTGTGATTTAATTTTATTGGAACATTAAAAAACACTAAAAGACAAGGAGAAGTTATCGCATTGTAAGAGATATTTTACGATTTATTGGAATATTGAAATGATAAAGTTACCAATGATTCAAAAAAACCTTTGAACTATGTATTAAGGGTAAAGTTGTTTTTTCCACTATAATACAATTGTTTTTTACAAATGTATGGGATTAGATTGATTATTTTCTTATTACACAGTAAAATCACTAATTCAACCCTAAAATTAAAAAAAATATAATGCCTATTATCAAGGTGCTTTTTGATCTTTTTAATTTTTTCAAAATAGTATAATTACTTTGATATTCTTAAAGAAAAAATCAAAATAACTCTCTCATAAGAGTTTTTTTTTTATCATTTTACATTAGTTTTATTGAAGGTTAGTTAAGGTCATTTCGGTAATTGATATATAGTAAATATTATATAAAATAATTTTGCACACGTCAGTGTGTGGATGTCCCTCGCGTAGTTCTGGCAGTGCAAGTGGGGTTGTTCAACCACCAAATATCGCCTCCCAAGGTAGCATTTGAAAGGTCTTGGCGCTCCCAACATAATTTGACGGCACGTGCCCCGAATGCACTTTAGATTTGGTGTCGACGACTGTTTCTTTTTTTCTTTTATCTCTATTTCTTCCTTGAATTTAATGCCAACCCATTCAAAATTTCATGCCAGCCCATTCAATTTATTTTCCCTTCACATTTGATCCATGTCCTTTTGATTATAATTTTTTTATTCTAAATAAGACATGAAATTACATATTTTTTTAATTTCACCCCCTTTTATTTTTTAATCTTTCATATTTGGTCTTCATTCTTTTGATCACAATTTTTTTTTATTTTTAATAAACTATAAAATTATATTTTTTTTTCATTTTCACCCCACATTCATTTTTTTTATCTTTCAAATTTGTTTATCATTCGTTTTATTGCAATTTATTTTGTCTATGATCATTTTTTAGGTTATCTTTTTTTACAAATTCATCCTCTATGGTTTTTCTTTTCTATCAAATTTGATCCCTATTCTTTTTATTGCTATCTTTTTTTTCTTTGGCAAGTTTTTTCTTCATGATTTAATCATACAAAATTAAAGTGGTTGTAAATTAAGATTTTGTATTAAGCCCAGTTCAAGGATTTCACGGGTTGCGAGTTTTACAGATTAGACTAGGTTTAGAAGGTTTTCTCGGGTTGGCTTTTTTTCTTTCCTTTTTTAAAGCTAATGTTGTTTATTTTTTACCTTTTTTAATATTTTTTCTTTATTATTTGTTATAGTTTGTCTTCTATGATATTAGTTTTGGGTTCATAACCAGAGTAATTAATTTTAAAGGTTAATATGGGTTGAGTTTTTTTTGTCCTTTTTTTAAAATTGATTTATTTCAATTTCATTCTTCAACATATAATTTATTTGAAGTTGATCTTCCTACCTTTTTCTTCCTTTCCTTTCTATCGGGTTATCTTGATCTCATGCTCTATGGTTGCAGGGTTTGCGGCTTAACCCAAGCTAACTTAGTTTTTTTGTTGATATAAGGTTAGTCCCAAGTTTATGACAAGAGTCATTGGTTTTAAAGGTTAACGCGGATTGACTTTTTTTTTTATTTTTAAATTGAATTATTTCAATTTCACCCTTAAACATTTGATTTATTGGAAATTGATCTTTATTTTTTTTTCGTTTCCTTTCCTTTCCTTTCTATTGGGTTATCCTGATTATTATTTTTTACAATTTCATCCTCTATTTATCTATCAAATTTGATCCCTTTTTTTATCTTTTTTTTCTTTAACAAGTTTTTTAAATTGATGTTTTTTTCCTAATTTTATCATTTAAAATTAAATTGGTTAAGAATAATCCTTCTTAATTGAACTCGATTCGACGATTTTATCCAAGTATTATGGATTAACCTGATCCAAGGATTATGGGTTAACCTGGGTTAACTCATATTTTTTTCAGTACTTTTTATTTTTTTTTATTTTTGTCCTTCAGCATTAAGTTATTTGATAATTAAGCTTCATGATATTATTCAATTTTCTTTCCAACACGTTCAATATGGTATCATGACTAGATCAAATATTTTTCATCTTGACCCGAGTGGGCTAGGATTGAGTTTTTTTACCATTTTTAAATTATTATTTTTTTCTTAATTATCACCCTTCAACATTTTATGTGCTAGCAATTGAGCTTTTTTTTTTTTTTTATGGAGTTACAATATTCTCATTTGATTTATTAGGAATTAGTCTTCGAACTTTTTATTAATGTGTTTCTTTCTATGAAATTATCTCAATCTTATGTCTATGGTTGCGAAGTTTGTGAGTTCACTCGGTTTAACTGGAGTTTTTTTGTTGTTGAATTGTTTTAATTTTTTTTCAGTTTCGCCCTTCAGTATCGAGTTATTTTATAATCTAGACTAGCTCAAATCAAGTTCTTTTACCTTTTTTTCATTGTTATTTTTTTATCTATTTATTTATTATTGTTGTATATTTTTAATCATATTATTTAATTTACAAATTGAACCAATTACTTGGGTCTCAGAGGTATTTTCTTAGCATTCTTTGTTTACATTGAGAAAAAGTTTACCCGACCCACGGTAGAGTGCGCAGCCACAAATCTAGTTAATTGTTATATTGATGTTTGAAGTTTATTCTTCTTGTCTGATGTTTTTTTTCTTGAAACAAAACTATTGGATTTTTCTTAAACTTATATATTAAATTTTAATTCTATTAATTAATTTCAAAAAAAGAAAATCTTATAAAATTTCACTACCAAAAAATTACAAATAGCAATGAAAACGCAAATGAAAAACATTTTGTCGGTATTTTCCAATAAAAATAGCGACAAACATTTTCATTGGTAATTTCTAATGGAAATTACGATGTAATAAAAAAATCATTTGAAATTCCATCAACAATTTGACACGTTAGTAGTGTCGATGGAATTATCGATGGAAATTCCATCGGCAAATTAAAATGAATTTAAAACATGTCAATTCTCTCTTTCACCCTTTCTTCTTCTTCCTTATCTTCAAAACAACATCCCTTCTCTCCCAATTAATTAGCAAATCCAACTACCACCTTCATAAATCTGGCCACCCAACTCGCCGGCGTCGACCTACATTTATTAGTAGTGTCAACTTTCCTCTCTTGATTCTATTTCTTTTGAACCTTCATTACATCAATTATGCAAATCTAACCTTTTTTTTTTAACCCATTTATGTCTTGGGTTAATTTATTGAAATTCTTTTGTAGTATTTGTACTTGGCATGTATATTTAAGTGTTTTATAGCTTTGTATAGATAGTTCTATTGTATTAATGTATGATTTGTATGCTAGGGTTTGTTTAGGATTTGATAAAAATTGATTTTAATTGATATTTAATAAAATTAAGTTTGATTTTATAACTTGAGTGTGTTATAATTGAATATATGATGAGTAATTTAATGGGTACTAATTATATTTTGTTAATTTTATTATTTAGTTAGAAATTCAAGGAAATTTGGTTTTTTTGGAATTGATAGTAATGAAAATGTATTAATTTAGGCTGAATAACTTTGAATTAAATGATAAATAATTGGGTACCGTTTATTTTTTGTTAATTTTATAAGACGAGTGCACAATAATAAATCTTTGTGATATTAATAAGTAATTTGTGCTCCTCTAGTACTTTAGTTCTTATGTCCTTTGTATTTCCTTGTTACATTGTACGATAAATCGTATGTGTTTGTTGCCAACTCAAATAACCTTGGTGTTGTTTTTTATTTGAGTATCTTAGTTTTGGTTCTCATTGTAAACTTTGACTTCAAGGTTTTATTCTTGTTATACTCTGTTCTAGTTTTAATGATGAAAATGATTGGAATTGAAGTCTTGTGGCATATTATATCCTTAACTTGATGCTATATAAATCTTAAAACATATTATTAGAAACAAGATTGTATAATGCATGGAGATACAAAAAGATGAATGCAACCAATTTTAATTTAGTTTATGTATTCAAAATTTGTTCTTATATTTTGTGCTTTTGAATATGACACACAAAACTCTGGCTAATGTGAAGGCTGGTACTCTCATCTCTTATGAAAAGAAGGTTCAGGTATATACCTCTTACCTAGTGTTTGTAACTCTTTTAATTCTTGCATTGAGTTCAAGCAATTCAATGGAAATGGATAAAGTCTCCAATACAGCTTTACATAAATTATGCTAAATCATACTTGCTTTAACTTGCAAATGACTTTATTATGTAGACTTGGAAGTGCTTTCATTTCTTATATATGATACTTTTATCCAATACTTTTTTTTCACTCTAATTTTCAATCTTGAGGTTACAAATACTTTTTGAGATTTTATGTAAGCAAAGGTTGGCTTAAACATGCTTCTTCTTCTTCTTCTTCTTCTTCTTCTTCTTCTTCTTCTTCTTCTTCTTCTTCTTCTTGTATGTTGAGGTTGGCTAGGAGATTATAACAACTAATTAGAAAAAATAGTAAAAACACTTATAGAAGCATTGATGGAATAATACATATCATTGGTAATTTCACACCCATTTCATCAAAAAGTTACATAAGGTTTGAGAATTCTTGATGAATCAATGACTGAAAATTCTGTCAGAAATTAATTTTTAATAGCTTGTAGATGGAAAAAAGGTGGTAAAATTTGATTAATTTGTCATAATTCCATTGGTATTTGAATTTTTAATGAAATTATCGACGGAATGACAATCGCTGACAAGAAACTTGTCAATGACAGGTTTTTATAAAAAAATCCATTGGTAATTCAAATGGCAAGATAATAATTTTCTAAATGCCGATGAAATATTTTGTTGATGTGTTCTAATTTTCTGGTAATGTTTGTGTTAGTGATGTGTGGAGATAAAAAAAAATGATCTTCTAGTCATATTGCACTAAGTTTTTAAATTTTCAACACATCTATTAGTGTAACAAGTATAAAAATCTCAATCAAAATCCTATCTAACTTAGTTCAAGTGCTAATTCTTATTGAATTTATGTTTAATTTTCTCTTAGGTGGTGATATATACATGTTTCGAGTTCTTCTATCCATGTCTCGATTAAAAAGACCTTGAATTTCAAAGTTAAATGTTAAATTTGATGTTGATGATCTGAACTCTAAACACTATTCCTACAAACCCAGGCTTATAATGATGTCTCTCAAATATGAATTTAAAAATTTATGATTTTTTTATATGCAGAAAACAATTTAAAACTTCAAGAGTAATCAAATAACTTGAATGTTTTGAACACAAAAGATAACGTAACAACTCAAGATTAAAAACTTACATTCATTGAAGAATTCTTCAATTGATTACAAATATGCATGAGAATCCCTTAATAAGAGAACATGAACTGATGTATTATTTTTTTTTTGTATTTTATGGGCTTTTTAGCAATGATGACTGCAATCCTACTATTACAAGTCTATTGATTATCTCCTACAAATTATCATCTTACAAGTTATTTGCCTACTAATTATCACCTACTAGGTTATAAACCTAATGATGAAAAGGTTTTGAAGATCTTGGAAATATAGTTTAATTGTAGAGCAACTCTTGTTATTGATTTTTGTCGAGTTACTTTTGTTTTCCCTTCCTTCAACCTTGATTTATATGCGAAATTTTATGGATAACTATCTGTTAACTATCCAATCTCTCTAGTACTTCTTATTTTAAGGATGCTCGATTGAAAATGCCCGACTTAACTTGTTTTAGTTAGTTTCTTTTACAAGTTTGGATCGTGTTTTTTCTATATTCTACCTTTTCTATTAACTCATTGTTTCCATCTAGCCTAGACTTTGTTTTAATATGGAAATAAATACTTTTAATATGGAAATAAATACTAAGTCTAGCCTTTTATTTCATCTTTCTTATTCTTTGACTCAAATTACTTTTCTGACTAATTTATTGTTTAAAAATATGTTACAAGTTTATTTTGATAAAAATGCATCAAGAAATGATAGATGATTAAGCTTTTTATCCTTACATTTTAACACAGATAATATTGTAATGGTATTGTAGTATTGGTTTAACTTTTGAGTGATTTGGATGCTAATTCTCAGACTTTCTTTCTTATAGTAGTTTTAACGTACTTGGGTTAATTATAACTTAGTTTCTATAGTTTATTAAAACTACTTAATTAGACAATGTAATATTAGAAATAATTAAATAATTATTTTATGGATGTTGATTATTCTCAATTATTATTTAAAAAAAAAACTTCTTTCATTGTCAAAGTTTTCATCCCACGTACTCTCTTTTTTTCTTTATTCTATTTTTCAAGACATTAAACAAAAAACATTGAAAGAAAAATAAGATTGACAAAAAAAAAACTAAAGTGAAAACAAATTTAACATATAGGAATTAAATATCTAGTTTTTAATACCAAAATGGTAATTATTTCATTTTTAAAACAACAAGGGCTAAGTTCATGTATAACCAACTTTATCGAAAAGAATGATAAAAAAGAAAGGCATATTCAGGATCAACTTCATCTAAGAGTTTTTTTTGGGACTCTAGCGTGGTAAAAAAATATGAAAAAATAACACGATGCAAAAAAATATTTAGAAAAAATAACACATTTTAAAAAGTTATAAATGATATCTGTGATTCGCAAGTCGTAAGTGTTATCTGAGACTTTTTTAAATTATAAAATTGTTGGACATGAAATTCAATAAAGAGAGAAAAAACAGATAAAAAAGAAAAGAAAGAAAAAGACCTTAAAGGCACATAAAAACTCTAATGATAATATTATTAATATCGTTGGAAAGATCTTGAGAATATAAGTCCAATAACATTAAGAAAGGTCACTAACAATAATCGAAGTAGACCACATGAGCAATTCAAAAATAAATAAACCCTTAAATTTTTAGACAACTCATGTGAGACCCTTTATTATTAATGGAAACAATTACTTCATCGATGATATATTCATACAAAATAAACATTCGAAAAACACAGCCCAATATAAAATCATTCCATCCTAGGTCAAAAGTGTTTAACAGCCATGATGATTACTATCATGGCTGTAAAACACTGAAAATCTCACATTGTTATCTTACGGCTGAATATTATTTCCTTTTAATCTCCACACCCTCTTCGTTTTATTGCAATGAAGTTCTAGTTATGGGATTTACTTATTTACACTCGGGACAAAAGAAGACAACTTCGAGATGCATCAATTTTCCTTCCTCTGCATTCTGAACTTTATCCTGATCTTAAATCAGCAATCCTAGCAGTAGCTGCCTAATTCTAACAAATATAGAAACTTATAACGTTTAAGGCAGGAAAAGAGAGGATCTCCCCACCTCTCCTCCTGCAGAGAGAACACATAGATGTACCTATAGCAACTCTTTTTACATGAATCTATATACATGCCTCGAGAGATTCAGATGAATGAAGTGCAAACACAGAGGAGGAGGAGATGTTGAAGGGTTTTTTTTATTATTATTGAACATGAACATAGTAATATCTTTTTATTGAATATTATATCCAAATAATTTGAGAGAGTCGCAAATATTGATACTTAGTACTCATTAATCATGTATTTGTTCTGCAAATCTCTAAACTCTATTATTTTTTTAAAAAAAAATTCTCATCATGTTATTTTATCACATTTCTTTTTTTTACTTTGTTAAAAACCCAAAAAAAAAACCCCTGTCCTTGCCTGCAGAGAATAATGCATACCTAAGTATCCTACAGGGCAATGATGCTCCATTTCCTACGTGGAAGAACATGGAAAGAACCGAAGGTGGGGTTTTCTTTCCAGAGAGGGGTTTTCTGATAACGAGATGATGGAGTTGGCTGTGACCCAACAACCTACATGAACATAGGCTTCTAGGGCAGAACTCATGTGTCAAATAGGGTCAACAAGCAAAGCATGCAGTTTTCTCCACAAGAATGAGTAAGCCTGTGACAAGGAGGTCAATGTGCCATCACCCTCAACCTTATATAAGCCTTGGATGTGAAATGGCATCATCAAGTCAATCAGCGAATAAAAGTATATGTATTGCATAAAAGAGAAGATATTGAAAATGCTTTCCATAAAACCTTGTATGGGCTGGATTTCAGAAGCACCATTATCTCCCTCGTTTTGGATAGTCAACGGTGTCGACATTAATTCTAGTGATCAATCATCATAGATTAAAAGCATCACTAGGAGAAGGTCATCGTTGCATCAGTAGATTTCCGAATTCTAGAAGGGTGGTGAAGTTATGAGCTCCACAGCCACTGTGTAGAAGTTGACTGTACATGTGGAGGAAGGGTGGATCCAGAATTGTTTTCTAAAAGGGGTAAATTCAAAATGCATTTGGCACTGATAATTAAGGGATTGAAAGAGCATGGAAAGCCCTTGATGGGAGATTTTGTTATTGCAGCGTGGCTGTGATTTTTAAAAATATATATTTTTTTTATATTTTTTTTATTGTTTTGATATTCTAATATTAAAAATAAATTTTTAAAATAATATATTATTATTATTACGCTGCATCGACTGACATTTCAATTCAAGTTTTTTACTGTAACACGTTAAGTAATTGACAGGCTGCATGCATAACTCTAAACAGTAAGCAAGTTCATATGGACTCCTCTCATGAGCAAGCAATGATCAAGTTGATCTGTGCTGGAGCGGTTAAGAAAGTATAAATGAAGAAAAATGGAAAAGATTGCTGCTTCATGGGACATATGGGTATTGAAAATCTTAAAAAGCCACGGGTTCAGGGGGATTTTGGGATTTGTCTTCAAACTGTCCATTTTTATTTATTTATTTATTTATTGCTTGATATCCCATAAATATATATTGTATACTATCTTCTTTTATAGTTATTTAAACATTCATTGATTTTTTTTCTAGTGCAATTATACATAATTTAAACACATACACTAGGTATTATTAGTACTTTATTAAGCCCAAACTAGTTTTCACGTAATTGGTAGTTTAAGAGCCGTTGTTTTTTAAAGTGATTTTTTTAAAAAAATATATATTTTTTAATTTATTTTTATATCATCACATCAAAATAATCTGCATACACTATAAAAATTAATTTTAAGCAAATAAAAAAATATTTTTTTAAAAAAATATTTTTAAAATACAAAAATAAATTTGCTCTAAGTTAAAAACAACTAGAATTAACCTTTTTTTTGTTAAAGTAGGCTCTTAGAGCCCAAAAGGAACGAAATGGATGGATTTAGGGCTTAAGCCCACAAAACTTTGAGAATGACAATAATGGACCCACTCACGCTCCTCCTTAGATTTATAAAATGGGTAGAAATTTAAAGTTGGTTTTGAGTCTCGGGCCTCTCTGCTAACCAAATTCAAGATAAAAGCCTAGAATCTCTGATGCCAACCTCATTAGGTTTACCTAACACAACACAAACCCGAAAAGTCATGTTATATTTATATTTATTTTTTACTTAGGCAACCTCATTAAATTTGTCCCAATTTTATCAATACCAAGGAAGATTCCCAATAGACACGCATAACTCAAATCATATTCGGAAAGCCACTTGCAAAATCAAAACTATATTTATTAAACTTGATTTACCCGAGATAATCTAGGTAAATTTTAAAAAATTAATATATATATATATATATATATATATATTTAAGGTTTTAATATTCCACGTAGAAGAAATATAAAGTGTTGAGTATAATATAATTATTTCATATCAAAAAGTTCATAAACAATCAATATGAATGTAATCTATAAAATAAATATGAGGCATATATAAGCTATAAAATAAATATGAGGTATGAAATGTAAGATAGTTGTGTCCAACGTAAAAAAGTTAAGAAACAATCATTGTGAATGTAAACTATATATAGTTATTTCATATTAAAAAATTAAAAAATAATCTATGTGGATATAAGTTATAAAAAAAGATCTCTTATCGAAAAATTAAGAAATAATTCATGTAGATGTAAGTTATTTATAGTTATCCTACATTGAAAAAATAAAAAAACATTTCATGTGGATGTAGGTTATAAAATAGAAGCGTGAGACTAAATATTCATAAATTAATTATATATATTTTGGGTTTATTGAAAAACTAAAAATGTAAAAAAATAATATTAAATCTTGCTTGAGTTATGTTGGGTCACTCGAGTTTTGAGTTGACCCAGTGAATTACTCGAGTTTGATCGAACTAATTACACCTTTGAGTTTTTATGATTTGAGACCCAATCAAGATATCGGGTCAACCGCTGAACATGTTTCATGATCAAAACTCTTCAAGAAAACTTGATTACTGAGGCATAGCTCCTTAGCATTAAATTACCCATTTTTAGCCATTGCTTGCATTTCACTTCTCTTGCTTGCATTTCACTTTTCACCAAAGTCCCACACGCAATCCGCAGGTTGATAAGCAAATAAGAACACATGCATTCATTGCTATCCTTTCAAACCAAAGTCTCAACCATCTCCGCACGTCGTTTTTGCCAAGCAAATAACAATCAACAAACAGGATAATTCGATTTTTTTTCACATATATCAAGCAAAAACCCCGTGTGTGTGTGTAATTTTTTCGTATGAAACAAAGAATTACCTCATGAAACCCGATATCTATGAATGATCTTGAGAGTCAATATCAATTATTGATCTCAAAAGAAAGCAAGAGAAGATCATGACATAAAAAAAAAGGTTAAAATCATACAAAATCAGTATGTCTGTTGAAGATTCTCAATTACTAAAAAATTGAAATTATATATCTCCCACTTACCATAACTTTTCATCCCCAAGTCCCTTGCATCTCATCAATTCTCGATGTTGTGAAACAAGATTCTTCAAATAAATTCATGATCATATGTGAAGATGTTTGATCACTTGTACATGCAAGTAAAAGGACGTGATCATACACATTCCTTAATTTGCAAGATGTAATAAAAAAACCATTATGAATATGTGATAATTTGTCATTACAACGTGTTTGAGAGTGTGGTTACGGTTGCTTTTCAAAGTGTTTTTTATTTCAAAACACTTTAAAATTATGTTTTTTTATTTTTTAAAAATTATTTTTGATATCAGTACGTACATCAAAATGATCTAAAAACATCAAAAACATATTAATTTGAAGCAAAAAAAAATTAAAAAAAATTAATTTTTTTCAAAAACTCTTTCAAAACACAATGTCAAACACTGTGCTCTTCAATTATTGTCAAATTGGAAGAATATGTCTTTTCAACAATGCCCTCGTAACAAAAAAAATTATTATTTTAATGTGTTGATATTAAAAATAAAAAAAATTATTTTAATATATTTTCAAGTAAAAAATATCCTTAAAAAACATCACATCTATTATTAAATGACACTTTTCAACCATGAAGAATTGCAATTTTGGCACACGAAATTTAATGGTTTCAAAGGTGAATACTTGTTATCAAATTTTTGAAGACAAAACCGATCCTTCCATCCAACTCTTTTAATTTATAACGTTAAATGTGAATTAAAGACAAAAAATAATTAGTTAAATCTACACGCTATCATCAATCTTCCGATCTTTTACGTCATTACTTCCCAGAAACCCTAAAAATATGTTTTATCTACACAGAACAGATGCCCATTAGACTCCAATCATGATTGAATCTTTCCACTGAAATTCGTGAATGGCGATGCCAAACAACAAGAAGAGAAGACGCAGGGCTTCAATAAACTCCCCTATTCTCACTATCTTCTCTTCGTGCTATGTGATTGTGTGTGTGTGCCGTGTGCGTGTGTGTTCATCTCGAGCTTCATTGGGAAGATTTCTAAAATAGTTGGAAGTGGACGTGATCTGTAAGGTAGAACAAGTTTTTTGAAACCAGAAGTTATATCGATGGCATGTGCAATCTCGCATCAATCTTTATCACGTGGGGTAACTTTACCACCACACACACACAAACCCCACCCATGTTCTCTTCTCTTTTTCTTTTCTTTTTTTCATAATCTTTACGTACCTTCTCCTTTGCCACTCCCATTACATTACACAATTACAAGAAGAAGTAGAATATTAATTTCCCAAGTTAATTCTTGTATTTTATTTGTCTAATCCATTTTTATAATTTATTTATGATATATTTTTTCATCTTTGAGCCTTGAATATCATCAAAGTTTCGTTTCAAAAAATCCAATTATAGTTGGCATGTGATCAGTTGACCTAATTAGTTTTTCCATTATTTTTGTTTTTCTTGATTTGGTGCTAAGGGAAAAGCAAAGGGCGTTGGAGTGGCTTCTGTGGGAGCACATGCCTGTATACATCTGAGAGATCAAAAGCATGCCCATAGAATACAGCTTTAGCTCTCAAAACCAGGCCATTAACTATTACACGTAAATATGTCGATTCCAATTATTTAGTAGGTGGTTTAATAATAAAAATTTAAAATTAAAAAGTTTTATTTTTCCTGTAATTATTAATATGATGATTACTTGAACTTACATGGTTGTTAAATTCAGGACCAATAAGATTAATCGAGATACGCGCAAGCTAACCCGGACATCCACGTTAATTAAAAAAATAAAAATGCTGATTTCAAGTACTAAAGTGAGAGATATTATCAGCATAGAGAATTCTTAGTTAATTATTTAACAATTTATTGTGCTTGTTTTACAAGAGGATTTTAGCCAATCCGTCATTTTAATCTTCAAATTAGTTTTGATCTAATTCTTTTGCTATTTCTTGGTTTGATTGAGTTTATGTGCAAATACAATATAGTACTTTCTTTTGAGTTGACTGTTAATCAATGAGATTAATACAATAAATTATTTATATTTGTCGTTTCTAATTATAAATAAAATAAATTATTTTAGTTTTAAATAAAATAGAAAAGTCAAATATCCTGATTTCTAAATAACGAAAATATTATTAAAATCCACCATCCAACGAAACCTGTAAAATTAAATAATTCCTCAATTATATCGTCCGTATTATGCCCTGTAGCCTTTTCACCTTCATTGACACACTCATTGCCATGAGAACAAAATATATTTAGATTTAGGCGTGTAGGTTGGTGTTGCCGAGAGAAATTTATTTACCAGCATCTTGGTCGTACATGTTAGCATCTGCCTAACGAGAAACAGTATTCGTATATAAAATATAAAGTGTTTTTTTTAAATAATTTTTTTATTTAAAAATATATTAAAATAATGTTTTTACTGGGAGTTTGGTTGCGGTTATTTTTCAAAGTATTTTTCATTCGGAAATGCATCAAAATAATTTTTTTTATTTTTAAAAAAATTATTTTTGATATCAGCACATCAAAATGATTTGAAAACACTAAAAAAATCTTAATTTGAAGCAAAGAAAATAATAAAAAAGTTTCAATTTTTTTCAAAAGCGCTTTTGAAACGCAAAAACAAACAGGGCACGCGTATATAAAATATAAAGTTTTTTTTAAAATAGTTTTTTATTTAAAAATATATTAAAATAATTTTTTTAATTTTTTACATCAACACATCAAAATTATTAAAAAAATCTAAAATAACTTGTTTTTTATTTTATTTTTCTAATTTTTATTTATCAAGTGAAATATGCGTATGTTGAGCTCGAACCGATTCAATTCTGGTTTGTTTAGTCCAGTTCAAGTAGATTCATGATCGGTTCAAATTGGTTCTTACATGATAGATTGTATAAATTGCCCATGCCCTCCAACCAGACCAATCCAAAGTTTGCATAAATAATAATCCATACTCTCAAAAATGGATTAGTCCGAGGTTCGGTTTACCAGTTGAACCGATCTGATCGGTCTAGTCTAGTTTTGATAGTAGTGATTACAAGACTAATTTCATAAATAATAAGTTCATGTGTAGAAACAAGCTGACTCAATGGACCGCGAAGTAGTTTAGCCCAAACAAATTTTATTTTGTAATAAAAGAAATAATAAGTTCTCATCAACTGCAGAAATATTATTTTTTTCATGAAAATTAGAAAAAATTCATGGAAATTTTAAAAATTGTTTGTCTTCAATTTTATTTTTTACTTTTATTTTCAGATTCTTTTTAAATAAAAAGACGTTGATTATTTCAGAAATTCTGTTGAAAAACAAATCAACAGCCACGGCTATAATTTTATTTTTATTGAAAACCACTTTGTTTGTTTCTGATAAAAAAAAAATGAAAATAGTGGGGCTCTATCTCCAGTTAAATAAATATTGAATGATGAAATAAAAAAATTATGAGCTTAAAAAAAACAAAAAAAAAGAAGCAAACCCGAGTAAATATCTTAAAACTAGATTAATCTTCCAAACTCGCAACCCATGAAATCCTATACCATAACTTAATTAAGAAACTCAATTCCAAGCCAATTTAATATTGAATGATGAAATAAAAAAAAATATTTTTAAAAATTTTCATAGTAAACTTAGACGAATCTCATAAACTTGGATTAATCTTTCAAACTCGCAACTCATGAAATTCCAAGCTAAATCAAAAAGTTCAATTCCAAACAAAATTAATGTTAAATGATGAAATTAGAAAAAAAATATCAATTTAAAAAAATTACCAAAGTGAAAAAGAAATGGCAATAAAAAAATGATCATCAAATCTGATAGAAAAAAATAATTATAGGGTGATGAAATCATAAAAAAAAAACTTTAATTTTAAAAATTGTCTCGAATAAAATAAATAACAATAAAAAAATAAGGAGCAAATCTAATATATGAAAATATTGAAGGATGATGAATATGAAAAAAAAATAAAATTTTATAAAACATTTTAAATAAAACAAGCAGTAATCAAAAGAAAATAGATCAAATCTTAAATAAAAATAAATAAATCGAAGGGCTACTGGAGGGTCAGACGTGAAAACTAGAGAGGAGAGAAAGAAGAAGAAGAAGAAGAAAGATCCCTAACGTCAAACTGGAGGTTTGTTGGTCATACATGCCGTCTAGAGATGAAAAGGCAGCTGAGACGATTTGAAAGCCACCCCAGAAGTCACTGTTTGGTCATTATAAGCCCCCTTATATGTTATTTGAAGGCCTCAAGCATGTCTCACTCATTACATGCACTAACCACTTTTTATTTTTAAATAATATTTTATGTTTATTAAAATACCAATTTGTCCATTAGTCAATCTAAAATTTTTTGCTTTTAAGAGTAATAAGTTATTTTACTGTGTTGACAAAATGTAAAAAGACCATCTTGTCCCTGTTCAATCTGAAAATGACTAATGAGTCATGAGATAATGACCATGTTATCCTTAAGAGCAAGTTCAATGATTTTTCTTGAAAGGGTAAAATGGTCATTTTATTATTCTAATCCATAATAATTTGTGTACAGGTATAAAATGAAAAATTGATCCCTCGTATTTTTTTAAAAATTTATTTTTATATTTTTGCTACAATAAATCTTGCAATTCAAAAGGTGTAATTGGAACTGGATTCTTAGTTGTTAGCTTATTGGCCTGTGCTATGTTGCTGGTTAGAGCAAAAAAAAAAAATTAAGTGCACAAACAATTTTTGGCATTGCTAATGTGTCTTTTGAAAAAAAAATTAATCATGAATTCAAATTTAGTTGGATATTGAATGATAACTCAAGTTGACCTATGAAACTCGTAGAGATAATTTTGAAATAAAAAAAATTGAAAAGCTCAAACCTCAATTAACTTAATGTTAAATGATAAAATTGATAAAAATAACACCCAATTAAAAAGAAACCATAAGTAAACTCGAGTCCTCAAGCAAACTCGCGACCTAAGTCATCAAATTCAATAACTTTTTTTTTACCTCAAAGATTATTTTCTCATTTAATTACAAGACAATGAAGCGCATGTGATTTTTTTTTTGTATGAAACAAGTTTTTAAAAGGGAAAAAAATCATGATAAGTGTGTGAGATTGAAATAGTAGATCATTTATAACAAATTGTGAAATTGCATTATTTTAATTTTGAGTTAAATAAAAAAAAATCATTGATAATAAAGGGTTAAATTGTATTTTGTTTTTTCAATTGAGAAAAAGCATTAAACAAAAAAATAAAAACAAACAAAAACTTGGATGTTGCAAATAAACATGTCAAACATGCGACCTGTCATATGGACTCAACTGTGTTCAATTATTTTTTTTATTGTTATTTTTTAGACCCAAATATAAAATATAAAAATAAATAATAAAAAAGACAAAAAAGAACCAAGATGTGCGGGTCTGATACCCAACATGCCTTGGCATTAAAACAACATTTAAGGCATGTGGGCCTTCCAGCCCAACTTGCATGTCTGAGCTTGAATTTTTTTTTTTTTATACTTCTTAAAGGGGTACACAACTTGTAGTCAGCCCTGATATTTTTTTTTATAAAAAAGCAAACGACATGTCGTATGTTTTATACAGAATCTGCGACCATAGATTCTTTGGAAAAACAGAGCCTTGATTGTTTTTGCTAAAAAAACCTATTTTTCAATTCATTATGACTCAAAATACCTAGAAAACACATTGATAAATCTATCAATGACCTTAAAAAAATAGCTTAAAAACCCAAAACCAACTTGAACCCGAAAATTTTCCCGCGTTTAAATCTACCTTCTTTGGCAATGAGAAAGAAAGAAAAATCTGGGTGAAACTCTTGTTATCAAATAAAACTCATTGACATCAATAATCGACTATTTTTGTGGTCAAAACCGTCGTCAATGAAGATTTTCTCTCTCGACACTAGAATCCAGTGAGTCTCTCTCTTTTCCCACTAAAAAAGAACAAAAAATAAGGAAAATAAAGTTTAGTATCAAAATTGAATTTTTAACAATTAAAAGGACCAATTAACTATTAACTAAAAAAAATAGGAGACTAAAATAAGCTTTCCTAACTAAATTTGTTCTTCTTCGTTTTGGTCCTTTGTTCTTCGATCCAACTCTTTCTTAGAAAAAAAAGAAACAATTGGGTGCTAATTTAAGCTAAAAAAAATTTAACTATAAAAAAATTAATTTAAGCATCAAATTAAAAACTCAGAAAAAAAAACTATTTCACGCAATGATTTGTGAGAAAGTGAATGATGCTAATTTAACAATAAAAACATCTCACAACTTGGGTTTTTTTTTTAGAATTATAGTTCATAACTCTATTTATATTATTGTCAAAATCTTAATATTTATGGATCTTAAACAAATGCTAAATTTACAGACAAAAATGGTAGATTGAAACGGACGAATGATGTGATTTAATCAAATTATGAAAAGTTAAAGCATCCAGTTGCCTTTTCTTCTCCTGTTTTTTTCCTGAACGACAAGGTGCTGCGACACAATTGGACCAAAGGGATTCGCATTCCTATTAGAATTCAAAGCTCATAGAATGTTTTAAAAGTTTTGAGCAACATAATTATTTAATCTCTATAAATGTGGGGCATGATAAATTGATGTCTATTTTTCCTCCACATGCGCCGTGGGCGTCAGTAACTGTACCACCGCTACTATGGATTCTGACTTCTTTTTTTTTTGGAGAAAAAAACATAAGATTAATGTTAAATTTCAATATAACATAATAATAAAATTCTTAAAATATCGGATCGTGATTTTAAAAATAGAATTCACATTTAAGTTTCATTAATTTAATAATTTTTTAATGTAAATTTAGTTAAACTAAACACATAATATATAATATTAAAAAATAAAACTCGGAAAAAAAAAAAAGCTCAAGGCCTCGTTTGTTTCTTTGAAAAGTAGTTTCTTTTTGGAAAATAAATTATGGAAAAATGAATTCCGAAAAAGTGAATTATTTTTCGATGTTTGGTAGTGTAATGAAAAATAAATTGGAAAATACTTTCCAGTATTTGGTTATGTCATGGAAAATAAGTTGGAAAATAACTTATTAATATTTTATTTTTTTCAAGTTTATTAAAATAATAAGAAACAAATCTTACAAATTAAAAGGTTGAATGAAAATAAAATTAAAAAAAATAAAATTTTATAAATTATTTTAAATAAAATAAATAATAATTAAAATAATAAAATTCAAATCTAAAAAATATAAGAATTCATTGAATTCCAGTGAATAATTTATGTGAAAATAAAAAATCCTGTAATTGTAAGCGGAAGAGGGAGAGGAGCCTCCTCGTGGGCCCCTGTATCGAATCAACAAAGGAGAGAAGCTCACTGGAGTGCATTATTTATTGCTGTTTGACATTGAATCACTGTTTTGAAGTTTTTTAAAATTATTTTTGTGAAATTATTTTAATATTCTGATATTAAAAATAAAATAAAAAAATAATATCTTGATTTTTTCCCAAGCAAAAAGGAATTTAAAATGCAATCTTCGAAACATGCATTTAATTAGCTTCCTAATTATTCTACAAAAGCTTGAGATCTAAACTAGTAATTGAGTACCGTAAAATAATTAACAAAGAGGAGGAGTGGTAGCAAGTAGTTTTCAAAGTTTTTGAAAAGGAAAGATATTTCTAACGGTCAGAAAATCAAGTAACGGGCGTTAGTGGATTGCCGTCCGTCCTCAGGCACGTACATGCTGGAAAATAAGGCCCGTAACGTAACGGCAGGGAGTCTTTTCAATTTCTAGTTTTAGCTCTCTTCAAATCCACAATTTACTCTTCTTCAGATTCTCACTCTATCTCTTCCTTCTTTCCTCTTATTTTAGCCTCTCATCATAAATCTAAACAAATTAAATAAAAAAAACTCTGGAATATTCACACACTCTCTCTATCCGGCATTGCTGTAGAGAATAATAATAATAATTGTTATAATACTGAATTTCTTCATCGAAAGGCAGGCAGGCCGGCTTTTGTGCCAAAGTCTTTGATTTTTTGGAGGTAAATTGTTTTGGATCTAATGTTTTCGCCATCTTCTTCTTTGATTTATTTTTTATTTTTACATCTTAATCAATGAGAAAATGAACAATGTACCTCCATGGAATCCATCTTCTTTTTTCTTTAATTATTTGTTATTTATATAATTAGAAATGAAGAAGATTATTCTTATCTACTTATCTTTTTCAAGATAGTTAGATAGATAGAGTTTCTAGTAATAGCCAGATGCTGATTTTTTTGTTGTTGAAATAGTAGTATAGAGAGAGGGAGTTGGTCAGCGGCAGCTGAGAGAGTGAAATTGAAGTGAATCAGGGGAAGAGGGATTAGTGATTGAAGAGGTAAATGGATTCTTCATCACAGCAGAGAAGAGGAGGGGGTATAGTTTCGCAGTCGCCATCACCATCGCCATCGCAAACTCCGCGGTCGACTGATAAGGCAGCAAGAGATCTGCGATCTGGGGATTCCCATTCCAACTCCAGCACTAAACAGGATAAAGAAAAGGGTGTCAATGTGCAGGTCATAGTGCGTTGCAGGTCAGTTTTTCTTTTCTCTTTTATTTTTTTTTTAAAAAATAGAAAATAGAAAAGTTGGTGTATTAACTTGTCTTCTGTTTTTTTTAGGCCACTGAGTGAGGATGAGCTGAGGGTTCACACACCGGTGGTGATTTCTTGTAATGAGGGTAGAAGGGAAGTGTCAGCGGTTCAGAATATTGCTAACAAGCAGATTGATAGAAACTTTCTATTTGACAAGGTTTTGTTTGGCACCCTCTCTGTCCTTCGGTTTTGCATAGTAGAAAAATGGATTCATGACTTGTGATGGTTTCTTTTTGTTTTTACCGTATAGGTTTTTGGCCCAGCATCCAAACAAAAGGAGTTGTATGATTCGGCAGTGTCTCCAATTGTGTATGAAGTTCTCGAAGGTTATAACTGCACCATCTTTGCATATGGTCAAACAGGAACAGGGAAGACATACACAATGGAAGGAGGAGCAAGAAAAAAGGTTTGATTTTTCCTCGCCATTTGTCATTTTGTTATCATTCTCTTTGGAAGCAACTGTTTCCAATTGTATTTACTCTCTCTCTTTCTTTTTTGGTAGAATGGAGAATTTCCAAGTGATGCCGGTGTTATACCAAGAGCAGTCAAACAGATTTTTGAAATATTAGAAGCTCAAAATGCAGAGTATAACATGAAAGTGACCTTCTTAGAGTTGTACAATGAGGAAATATCAGATCTTTTGGCCCCAGAAGAAACTTCAAAACTTATAGATGACAAATCTAAGAAACCCATAGCTCTAATGGAAGATGGAAAAGGGGGTGTTTTTGTGAGAGGCTTGGAAGAAGAGATAGTATGTACTGCTAATGAAATTTACAAAATCTTGGATAAGGGTTCTGCTAAAAGGCGCACAGCTGAGACTCTTCTTAACAAGCAAAGTAGTCGCTCTCACTCAATATTTTCCATCACCATTCACATTAAAGAATGTACTCCCGAGGGGGAAGAGATGATCAAATGTGGAAAGCTGAATCTTGTTGATCTTGCTGGTTCTGAGAATATTTCTCGTTCTGGTGCTCGAGAGGTATGGTGTGACTAACACTAGAAATTTATGTACACTAACGGATCCTAATGCAACCGGAACAGAGCCATTGGCTTTTCCTTCAGTGGGTTTTATGCACCAGCCACAAAGATATATTTTGTAATTTCTGCAGGATCATGCTTTTGAATTTCTTCATAATCAATACAATGGCTTAAATGAAATATTGGTTAATTTTCACAACCTGAACTTTTTCATCCAAAAGGAAATGACTTTTGCAGGGGAGAGCAAGGGAAGCAGGGGAGATCAATAAAAGTTTGCTTACACTTGGTCGTGTGATCAATGCTCTTGTTGAGCATTCTGGTCATGTTCCATATAGGTACTACCAAACAAATAGCATTCTGGTCATGTTCCATATCCTTTTTTGTGATTGCAAACCTTGAAAGTGACTTTAGCTGGAAATGCTTCCAGGGATAGCAAACTAACCAGGCTATTGAGGGATTCACTGGGTGGGAAAACAAAGACATGCATAATTGCCACGATATCACCCTCTATTCATAGTCTGGAAGAAACACTCAGCACTCTTGATTATGCACACCGTGCCAAAAATATAAAGAACAAACCAGAGGTCAGTTGTTTCATTTGACCAATAAAATCGTACTTAGTGCCTCTAGATCACTTGGTTTTTCTACCAATCCATGTTCCTCTTTTGTCTACCTTTTGAATTGCTCTGATAATTTGTTTTGGTGACCATTTCAGATAAATCAAAAGATGATGAAATCTGCAATGATCAAGGATCTGTATTCTGAAATTGACCGACTGAAGCAAGGTGCTTCACTGTGTATTCAAAACTTTCTTGGAAAACATATACCTTCTCATGCAGTTGAATTGTGAATGTTGTAGTTCTTTGCATCTCAACTTTATTAACAACCTAATTTTTTTCATAAATTTAGATTTGACATCTTGTCTAATGTGTTGATATCTCTTAAAAACAAAATACCAGAGGTATATGCTGCAAGAGAGAAAAACGGAATCTATATACCGCGAGATCGTTATCTCCAAGATGAGGCTGAAAAGAAGGTTCGCTTCCTACCATATTGCTGATATTTTCTTCACTTGGCTTTACATTGAAGTTAGAATATTGATAACTGTTGTGTTTTTATCTACCCAGGCAATGGCTGAAAAAATAGAACGCATGGAACTTGTATCGGAATCCAAGGACAAAGTATGTTTCATCAAGAGTTTTGCGTTATTCTTTCCCAGTTTCCATGCACAAAAATCAGTCTAATTATTTTGTTGTCTCTTGCAATCAGCAATTTTTGGAGATCCAGGAACTCTACAATTCACAGCTACATTTGACAGCAGATTTAAGCGAGAAACTCGATAAAACTGAGGTAGCTATCTTTAGGCGGTCAAGATTTAGACCTTCTCCATTCCACTTCTCAGCTCCCACCAGCAAGATTTGAATTTATTCTCTTCTTTGAAAATTCAGAAAAAGCTCGAGGAAACTGAAAATTCATTAGTGGATCTTGAAGAAAAACACAGACAAGCAAATGTAACTATAAAGGAGAAGGAATTTTTTATATCTAATCTCCTTAAATCTGGTGAGACACCTTGTACTTGAGTTTGTTTTTTCTTTGCTTGAATATCTGTATTATTGGAGAAAAGTAGTGTAAAAGAATTATTTTTTTTTTCAAATTTCCTTGATGAAAAATGCAATTCCAATTGTTTCATTTTTCCACAGTTGCATGATTTTAGGCTTCAAAATATCTTGTACACCTATTAACCAGTTCAATTTACATGACTGACATTTGATAAATGAACTTGTTTTGTTGAAAACTTCCATGCTACTGTACTTGACATGATTTATTTTGTGTTCCAATGATTGGAATTTGAAATTCATCCATCTATGTGATCTCACCTTATGTGTTATTGACTTTCTGCACATGAACTTCATTAATCTTTCAGAGAAAGGACTAGTTGAGCGTGCATTTGAGCTTCGATCAGAGCTAGAAAATGCTGCATCAGACGTGTCCAGTTTATTTACCAAAATTGGTTGGTATTGATTCCAAATTTAAACTTAGATTTGGTGTTACTACTGGTGATTGATTGCTAATGCCAATGCATTCAGAGCGGAAGGATAAAATTGAAGACGGGAACAGAGTACTTATACAGAAATTCCAGTCCCAGTTGACCCAACAACTTGAGATCTTACACAAGACTGTGGCAGCCTCAATGACTCAACAAGAGCAGCAGCTGAAAGACATGGAGGAAGATATGCAGTCCTTTGTATCAACAAAAGCCGAGGTTAGATACAAACATGATGCTAATTGAACTTCTCTTCATACTTGTTTATCATTTTTACAAATTTATTTTGTTGTATGCATCAAGGCTACTGAAGAACTTCGAGGAAGGGTTGGAAAGCTGAAAACCATGTATGGATCTGGTATTAAAGCATTGGATGATATGGCCAAGGAGCTCGAGGAAAATTCTCGTTCTACTTTTGGTAGTCTGAATTCTGAAGTTTCCAAGCATTCGCATGCTGTTGAGGGTGTAAGTATCAAATACCTGCTAATTCTGAGTGACCTTAATTCTTTTTCACTTTTTCTGAGTTTAATTTGTCTATTTGTTTCAGTTCTTCCAAAGAATTGCTTCAGAAGCTGATGCATTATTCAATGATCTTCAAAGCAATCTTCAGATGCAGCAGGAAAAGCTAAGTGCATTTGCGCAACAGCAGCATAAGGTCTGTAATTGCCTGTTTGGTTTTATAATAGCCATTAATTGAGAGATGCTTGGAATTTTATTACTCTTTTCATCTGAATTCTATTTTGATACTGAGTACAGGCACATGCGAGAGCAGTAGAAACTGCACAATCAGTTTCGAAAATCGTAGTTAAATTCTTCAAGACTCTAGACGTGCATGCTTCCAACCTGACCCAAATTGTGGAAGAAGCACAAATAATTAATGATCACAAATTGTCTGAACTGGAAAAGAAGTTTCAGGTGGTTTCTGTCATCAAATTTAAAATTATTGGATGGATATACGATGCTCTTTTGTATAAAATTAATGTGTTTTGCTTGTACCTGTAGGAGTGTGCTGCGAATGAAGAAAGACAATTGGTGGAGAAAGTGGCAGAGCTGCTTGCAAGTTCAAATGTGAGGAAGAAAAAACTGGTAAGTTGCTTTCAGTGGTAAATTTATGGCAGTTTGTTGGCTGGCTTTTTGTGTGGTTGATTTTCACCTGGTGTGTGTTCTTCAGGTGCAAATGGCGGTGCATGAACTCCGGGAAAGTGCAAACAGCAGAACCAACAAACTGCAGCAAGAAATGTCAACCATGCAGGATTCCACCTCTTCTATCAAAGTTGAATGGTCAGTCCACATGGAAAAAACAGAATCCAACCATTTTGAGGACACATCTGCAGTGGAAAGTGGAAGGAAAGCCCTGGAAGAGGTTCTTCATAACTGGTAGAGGCTGCTTATGCAATCTTTTTTCCTTATTTCTCTTTCTTTTTTTGTTGTTGACACCATTTTTCATTGTGGTATAATGTTGTCATATGCTTTTTTTCCTACTCTCTTCTGAATTGGTTCCGCAAACTGGTTCAGTATAAATAAGACAAAAATGGGCGCACAACAGTGGAGGAATGCTCAAGAATCCTTGCTCAGCCTAGAAAAAAGCAATGTTCATTCTGTGGATTCCATTGTTAGGTATGCTACTTCCTACGAGTATCATTCTAGCTTTCTGTTTGAGACCACCAATTTATTTTTCATGTTTCTTTCAGTGGAGGAACCGAAGCGAACCAAATCCTTTGTAGACAGTTTTCTTCTGCTGTATCTGCTGCTGTTGAAGATGTTGACATTGGGAACAATGATCTCCTCTCATCCATTGAACGTCAGTATCTTATTTTGCAAGTGTCTATAATTAGTCCATGATGAAGTGAAACTGATGAATGATTTCCCCTGCAGATTCATTACATCTTGACCGTGATGCTTGTGGAAATCTCAATTCCATGATTTTTCCTTGCTGTGGAGATCTGAGGGAACTGAAGGGCAGCCACTACCACAAGATTGTTGAAATTACAGAGAATGCTGGGAAATGTCTTCTGGATGAATATGCGGTAAGCTGTTGATGTTCTTTTACAGAAAATTAGGCCTGTCATAAACTATACATGTTCATTTTATAAACGCCATCAAACACGCTCACCAACTTTAAATTGGACATCAAACCATTTTTCTGCATCATTGTATAATGATGTATGGGCATTACACCCTAGCGATGCATCTTAAATATTTGGCTGTTACAGCGTATTAACTGCTTCATCCTCTAACTAACAGGTGGACGAGCCATCTTGTTCGACACCAAGAAAGAGGCCATACAATCTGCCAACCTTTGCATCAATTGAAGAACTTAGAACTCCTGCTTTTGAAGAATTGTTGAAGTCATTCTGGGATTTGAAGTCCTCAAAACAAGTAAATGGAGACATCAAACATATTGTGGCAGCATATGACGCTGCCCAATCCTTGAAAGACTCCAGAGTTCCTCTCACCGCTATTAACTAAGGTGAGCAGAGAACATAATAATTAGAGAGGTATAATGGTAAAAAAGAAAGAAAGGGGGGGGGGGGATTGTGTACAGAGTTTATGGGTCAATCACGAACTCTGCATATCTTATTCGTTGATTGCATGTTTAAAGAAAGTTCCTTTTGTATGAAAAAATATGATAGAATTTTTGTGCACTATAACTCTGCTTGCAACAATTGACAACAGGGGGCTGTTTTGATTTCGGAATTTTTTTTTTTTTGTCTCTTTTAGACATAAATTGCAACAGGATGCAGACAATTCATTAAAATCTGAGTTTGATTTGTTGTTAAATAACCTCTTTAATAGATATTTTAATAATCTCAGACCCCAAGTGGGTGATCTCCGAAGCAATTAAGGTAACTTTTAGTTACTGTTTCGTGATATAATATATTTGGTTGGAGACAAGAATATAAAATAAAATAATTCTGTTCTTTTTTTAAAAAAATGTCCTGTATGCCTCTTCTATTTCGAAATCCGGTGCAAGACTAGTTAATTTATTGCAATGCCTAGTTCATCTACTTAAGCAAGCATCCAATTTGATGGAAAATATATTTCGAATTTATAAAATTAATATTCTTATGTGGTAAAGCTAAGACATGGAAAGTTTGACTTTTTTAAAAAAAGGGAGAAACCTTAGGGGGCATTTTGTTACAGGGATTTGAGATTCTATGTGGGTGTTTATATCAAAGTTTGATTCATTTCCATGTATTATTAAGTGTCTATATCAAACAAAAAGTAATATGGGTGTTTATATTAAAAATATAAATATTTTATTATCAAATTAGATACTTTAAAATGTTTTATGGATAGAATGGTAAACTTATTTGCATTTCTTATGAATTATTAATAATGAACCAAACACAGTAAAAACAAGACCCCACCACCATCTTCATGAGTTTGTGTTTTCTCCGAGTTTTTGTTTTTTTTTTAAAAAAAATTGACTTTGTTTAAAGGTTGTTGAGAAATTTATATTTCTTATTTAAAAATAAAAATAAATAAATATTTTCAAGAAAATATTTTTACCAAACAAACACTCAAAATACATTTTTTTTTCCTATATGGAAAAATGGAATCTTGTTACATATATAATATGTAATTAACTAATTTGCCTAAACGAATTCCACAGAAGAGGCTTACCGGAACCGAAATATTAAATGCAAATATTAACCCGTAACACGATTTCTCTCCAAGTCTCTCATCCTCTTCCGAAGATCATTCAAAATCTTGAGAGTATATCCATCTTCTTTCTTTTTTAAAGCATAAAAATGGGTTTCTGTTCGTATAGTATTAGGATTTGAAGTCCGTGTAGCACGACCAAACTTCCATGATCCTGGTAAGAATCAACACTGACGCATCCATTTGGAAAAATTGTAATGACATAGGAGGTGAAGAGATTGGCGCAAAAGGGCATGAAAGTGGTACTTGATTTTTAAATTAAATTTTCCAGATATTTTGATGGAGTTTCTCCTCTGGCCTTTGTCTGGGTTTAAATTCAGACCATTCGTGTGAAATCAAGCACTGGATCTCCCACCTGGATTGGATCCAGCGGCAGTTTTGAGGAATGGCAGGCCGATAGCCTGAGAGGATTTAGGAAAAGAGAATCCAACATTTGGATTTCTGCTCATTCATTCACCATACCCCATTCTGCTACTAAGCTAATATAAGAGAAAAAACAAGAGATGACAAAACATTCTCTCTGCCTATTACACGTGTTGAGCTATTGTAATGCAAGATAAGGGGAGTGTGTTGTTTATTGAAACGGTGCGCAGCGTTTGATCGACATAATAGTAATGCAGTAACGGCTATGTTTTTCAAACTTCTCTCCTGGCAGTGCTCATCAGATCCATATTCAGTCCTCATCAAGCTCACTTGTAACACCTTGTTCATTCCAAGGGGGATACGTTGACCTACATTTCAAAATGATCTGCATAACGAATTATCAAAGGAAAAAAGAAGCTGTTATTTTTTGAAAATAGAACCAGGTAATGGGCATGTTCTTGGACCTCAAGCAAAGTCTGGTCACTTACTATTCTACATTTTGCACTAGAATCATCAATGTACATATAATAGCATTTTAGGTATGACACCTGGAAAAGGTTGACTGGACCATTCCTTCTAACATAGATGAACTTCTGCACCTGCAAAACAAGCCAATGTTCTGCTTTGTTAGAGATCTCCTAAATCAGATGGCAAGTTTATGTTCAGCAGAAGTCTGTGGGCACCCTCCATACTAAAGATCTGTTTTTTTCTTTTTCGTTTGTTTGTCTACATGCTTCACTTTAGTTGACCCCTCTTTCCCCAAACCTACCTAACATAGCCCAACTCAATGGAGCTACCATCATGCAAATTAAATTAGCCACATCAAAATCAAAATCTTTAAGAAACCTTGACAGCAAGCAATGTTCTGCATCTCAACAGTCACTGTGAAAGCTTGTATTGCAGCAAGTCAGTTTATGATAATCTAACGCAACATGCATGAGAGCCAGCAATTCGAAGATCTTCATACCTATTGCGCATATGTTCAATTTCATAGAATTAAGAGAAAAATATCCGCACTAACATTTATAGGCAAACACACATGATTATAGGTTCCCGGAATAGATATTGCTAGCAAACATGTTCCAGGCACTAATGAATAGTAGAATACAATGGCATCTAGGGAAAGGTATGATGGTATTTGAATCTACCTGAAAAATTATTCATAATAAGCTTGTACTTAATAGTCCAGCCGGCCTTTCTCTCTCAAATGTTTCATCATCAAAATCTTCATTTGTGGAATTTTCTTGACATATCACTTTGTTCTCTTGCAAAGGATTTAAGCTAAGGGCATCCCAAACCATTGCATCACCGTCATATGTGCTGCCTTGCTTGGGCCCATGAGAGGTATCCATATTATCCTCTGCGTTATGCCTCACATCACTACATACAAGATCTGTTCTTTTATCATCATCAGCGGCTAGTGGCTCAGCATTCAGGTCAGAGCCCAAATCAAATCCGGATTGATCCCCTGTCCCATGAAAAGCAACAGTAACTGTTCCTTGATCAGATTGATCAGCAGGATCTTTTTTCTGTCTTTTCCATTTCTTAGTAGATGAAGTTCCATCATCTTCAAAATCTTCTTCTTCTCGATCTCTGTGCAAGTAAACCCACAATTTCCTTTCTCCATCAAATTGCACACAAGGATCGCGCTCATAATGCAAACGATCCAAGGCTCCACTGACAACTTGATTCACTTGGGCATCAGACACGTCTTCAACAATATATTGAGAGTCTCGTATCAAAGTACAAACATCTGCTCTAGTGCCAATACTACCTGGCAATCTAGCAGCTGCATCTCTCACAAGGCAAAGAATTGTAACATGAGGTGGTCGATCACGCTTCAGCATGAAATGGTCTCGAGCTTTTGAAGTTGGCTTACCACCACACCTCCTCAAGGGAGCAACAATAGATTTTTTACCATCAGCAGCCGTGTATGAGAAGGCCCTGTCAGGAATTGAATACCTCAGCACTTCTTCCCTGCGAAAATAAGCTCTCACTTCTTCAGAACTCGGGCTAATAGTGTTGAGACTTTTCTGAGCTCTCAAGTCCCTGAACCTTTCCTTCTCATCCAGGTTACATTGCATCAATGACACAGGCGGTGCGGGAAGACTACCAATTTGTTGAAGAGTCTCTTGCCCGCTTTTCAGCCAATTAGCAAATGAGTCGACCAACTTGACACAACTTTTTGTGAGGTAGGCCCCAATATTCAGGAGATGTCACTTCAACGATAGTGTCCTCATCAGTCAAAGCATGAGAAATTGGGCCAATCCAGGACCAACTTTTTGTAGATTTGTCATAAAAAACAAGTGCTTTCCAACCCTTTATTCCTAAAGGTGCTGTTTTCGATGAAAATATCTTAAGAACTCCTCTGACCAAATCCTGGAGTGGCTCCTGTGTCTCGAGTATACATGGATCCATAGGGTTTGATCTCACACGGTTAACAATCTCCTGTACAGTAAGAGAGGGCATTTTCACTTGCACAGCAGGGTGTGATTTATTGACATCTACATTCTCATTAGAAAGAACCCCATTGGTGTCACCTTCTTGCGCTCTGTTCAGCTCTGCTGTAGCCTTGCCAACCTCTAAGGAATCTTCTGAAAGAGGAGTGATCATTGCCACACGAACTGCTGAGAGGAGATGTATAATGGAAAAGGAGAAGCCAGAATGAACTGTTGGTGTAATCGGAATATACGGTTTTTTCTGAGGTTTGGCTTCCAGCTCCACATCCACCACTCCTGTTTTTGTAATGTGTGCCTCAGGAGTTTCCCTGTCTGGAGTAACATCGTCAGCCTCCAATTTCCTTTTCCCTTTTTTCTTCAATGAAATGGAGTCATCAATTTGCTGCTGAGCACTACTAGACTGCCTATTACTATCTTCATCTCTTCCAGCCATGTCCATCACTTCGTACTTTGCTTTCCGTTTCTTCATCACCGAGTTGCACGCTAGCAACGAAGCCTCAGATCGGTCACTTTGACCATGAACATATGTTTCCATGCTCTGTCCTTTCTTCCGGAATCTACCCAGTGCATTTTCATCTGACGTTAACTGTGTTTCAAGTAACTCATCCTCGTCATCAACAATAAATTCATGGCTAACTTCGCCTTTATGCTTTCTGTCAGAAGGGTGGGCTTTTGACGAGGTCCTGCGTGACCTTTCACCAGATTCCACACGCAATTGACCAATCTTGCCAAATCTGTGTACCCGGTTTCTGTCATTATCATCTTTTAGTTTAGCCAAGCCAATGGGAGAGCTGTCTTCCAAAACTCTAGCACTAGAGCTACGCGTCTCTTGCATCTTACCCTTCTGTTTAGCTTTTGATGAGTATCCAGGCATTTGTCCAGACTCGGTAAAGCCACCCACCTTTTTGGAGAACTGAGTGACACCATCGAAAGCTAGTTCATTCTCCTGCGTATCTTTCTTAATAGATGAGGCCTTTTTAGCATCTAAGCGAGACTTCAAAAAGGATGATCGATAACCTTCTGAGATACCGACGGGGTAAGCTGACTTGCTTCTCATCAAAGGATTGCTATCCTCCTCCTCCTCCTCCTCGTCCTCCTCCTCCTCCTGCTCCTCCTCCTCAAATTGTTCAGAAGAGTCCGTTTCTGTTTCTTCACCTTTTACATAAATTCTGTTACCTTTCAATGCTCCCTTATCTGGTCCTCCATTCTGTATAACATTCCCTCTGATCTTCTCCCGTGATGATTTTGCTTTCACCTCAGACAGCACCATTCTATCATTCACCTGGGGCGAGGATGCTCTATAAGCTCTAAAATTAAGATCCGGAGACTCTCTCTCTGTCCTCCATTTCTTGCCTCTCATATTCCAGTCATTAATTTTAAATGTAGAATCCATAGAGAAAACTTCTCCTTGGTTCTTGCTATGCCAAACTGGTTCAGCATGATCTGACAATTCAACTCGATTACCTTTACGTGGTAGCTGCAGAGTCCGGCCTTTCAAATACTTCATCTGATCAGGAACTGTGAATTGCGAAAAATTTTCAGCATACTTGGTCTTTTTGGAAGATTCAGACTTGGTCCGAGTATTGCTACGATTTGACGCGAACACTTTAGCTTCTGACAGCTGATTTGCATTCTTGTTCCTACCATAGGCAAGTAATTCATTGTTTGAAGAGAAAGGCAAATCCATGAAACTGTCAGCAGCTAATCCATCACTTCTCAAGAACTCATGCTTCTTTCCCACTTTTGGAACCCTGGATTTCACCATATCACCACCGCGTGTCATATTTCGATCTCTTTGGACACCCATTCCATACATTGCATATTCAGCATCATCATTATCAGTTCTCGTTTGATCCCTTAGCCTGAGTGCATCTCCTGAGTCATACCCAGCTAGCTTATTCTGCCGAGAAACCATCAAGGCTGATCGACGTGGCCTTGAAGTCATCCCCAAACCATGATGATCAGAAGGAATTCGACCCAGCACATCTCTAGTTGAAAGATCTTTTGACCCGGCCGACTTAAGTATACCCTTGGGATTTTGCTTTCCATACTTTACCACTTCCAAACTGACTGGTGAAGAAAATTCCAAATTAGAACCAACCTGGTATGCTGAATTACGATCAAATTTGGATGCACTCTTCTTATCTTTAACCCTTTTTCCCCAAAACCCATCACCTGATTCTCCTTTATCCGATGAGCCACTCTCCAATTCTCCCTCCACATTCTCATACATCAAACTCTTATGACTCTTCATAATATTCCAAACCCTAAGTTTCTCATCGATGCTATACCCTTTACAATCAAGCCAAGCATCTCTTATCTGGCACAAATGACTAACCATACTGTTCTGATGCTTCCTCAAAATATGGTAATGCTGCCGTTGCTGAAAGGAATTCAAACCATCCCTATAAAGGGCAACCCTTGGCTCACACAACCCTCCCTTAAGCATCTGAAACAACTTGTTGAGGGGACTACCAAAATGGAAATTCCCACCCTCGAGAAGCTCTTTAAGGGTTCGCATAAAGGTGTCCTGATCCACATCAGGTAAATACTTAGTAAGGCTAAATTTATCATCTTCAGTCAAAACATCATTCCACACATCAACAGACAAAATATCCTCCAAGCCAGGAAGGTCATACAATTCAAAAGGAACACTGCAGGTTAAATTCCCAAATTGGCAAAACTCCGCCCCGGTTTCCCCTAATTCTAACAAGTCAAAATCATCAGATCCCGCCCCCGAATCAGCATCGTCGAATTCATCATCATCATCCTCTTCAACACCTACATCAACAGCATCCTCAACCTCCTCCTCGTCATCATCAGACTTAATCCGCTGGTGATGAAGCAGGTCATCCTCATCCTCGTCACTGGACATGCTAGTATCCCTACTATTGGGAGAAAGCTCCGCGTCAAACCTATTAGATACCTTGAAATTGTTCTTCTCAATCGCCATTGACAAGCTCTATATGATAACTAACTCCCTCCAATTTCAAAACCCTAACCCTAAAGACAAAGAAAAGAGAAGTCTATTTAATTATTATTATTATTATTATTATTATTATTATTGTTAAATGAATAAGAAAATAATCGTACGTAATTGATACCTGACCTCGTTCGCGCGAGAGATTGGAGAGTCAAACAGGAGAGAGATTCGAAAACCCTAAAATCGAGAGGCTCATTGAAATTGTAAATTAATAAAGAGAGAAGACAGTGAAAGAAGATGACGGGGGACAAGGTGGTGAAGAAGACGATGGTGACGTGGAGGAAAGTGGGACGTCCGATTTGGAACCGGTGAAAAGACGAAAAAGGGTATAGAAGAGAGAAGATATGATGGAGATGAATGAATAAATGAGCAGACAGAGAGGTAAAAGAGGAAGAGAGGGTTGGTGAAAAAGGAAGGGTTGGGTACTTGGGTTTTTGGTTTGACATATGGTAAGAGAAAGAAAGAGAGAAGAGGGTGACCGAGTGGGTTGACTCAGCGAGTTTTGGTTCTTATTGTTATTGTGCTGACTCATCTCTCCCTTCTGTCTCTGGAAATCTTCTAAACCGTTGATCTAACTAATCGCTGACTGTAACTCCCTCTACTGTATAAATTTAGCCACATTAGCTCCTGTTATGAATTTGATTGAATCCACCCTCTTAATTTTAATTTTGGACAATCGGAGCATTCGATTGTTTTTACATTTTAAAAATATTTTGAAAATAATTTAAATTTATTTTTAATTAATTATTTTTAAATATTTTTAGATTATTTTAAAATCTTAATATTAAAAATAAATTTTAAAATATATATAAAAAATAGCTATCTCTTAACCTTTCAATATGTTTAAAAAACATAAAAATGATTTTTTAAATGCTTTTAACCTTTTTTTCAAAAAAAAAAAACTACAATTTAAAAGCTTAGACAGACATGTGATACGTGTATTTAAAAAAAAACCAAAAAAAATGTATTTAAAATTAATGATGAAAAAATTAAAAGAGAGATTTTTTAAGAAAATTATAAATTATGATGATGAATGAATGATTGTGTGAATGAGGTGGAGGCGACAAGGATAATGCAGGATGCAAATCAATTGGTTGAAACTGATGGGTCTGTGGGTGGAGGTCGCGGGCCTGTGGGGTGGAGGTGGAGGTGGAGGTGGAGGTGGAGGGTTTACGGTGAAAGGCAAGAGGCTTTGATAGCGGCTTTTTAATACTAAAAATCACCCCAAAAAAAAACAATTGAGGTTTATGTGTGGTTGGTTGGTTGGTTCCTCTTTTTACAGAGACTGGGAATAATTTGTTTGTTTCGGATGAGTTTGTCATGGTAAACGAAGAGAATATACTTTATTACATGTTTCTTTAAAGGGTGACAACATAGATAACAACATTGGAACAGTAACATGGATATTCAAAGTGAAATATACTTTTCAAAAATCTAAATCAGTTTCAAGACCATCTAAAATCTAATCTAGAATTCGAGTATTTGGAAGTCTGTTAATTTTTGTTTTTTTAATGTATTTTACTTGAAAAAATAAATTAATTAATGTTTATTTAATGTTTTTTAATGATTTTGATATACTGATATCAAAAAAATTTAAAAAATTATTTTGATGTATTTTTAAATAAAAAACATTTTAAAAAACATAATGTACTGTAATTAGGGGTGTTCACGGTCCGGTTCGGTCCGGTTTTAACTTAAAAATTCAACCGAACCGGAAAATAGTATTCCTTATCAATATGACCCGGACCGAACCGAGAATCGGTTCAAATCGAACTAATTTTATGCAGTTCGGGTCAGGTTTTTTAGCATTAAAAACCGGAAACCAATTAAATAGGCTTGTTTTTACTGTTGTCGTTATATCAAAGCCCTCTAATTCCTTCATTTCACGATGAATCAAAGATGAGAGAGATGTTTAGATTTGCAAACGAATGTGGAGTCATTACAACCACCAAAAACGGTGCAATCCCCGCTCTTCCAACACCAAATGAAGTCCACAAACACAAATTAGACATTTTCTTTTTAATTTGCTGCACTTTTTTTACTTTTTCTTTTTCTGTTTTAGGCCTTGCTCTCCTTTTTAGGTTGCTTGCCACTCAATTGAAGAGTGGCTTCGATCTCAAAATTTCTATGACTTTCCACTCAATAGAAAAAGACTCCATTCATATGAAAGGATTTAGATCGAACTTGAAAAACTGAAACTGGTTCTTGATGTGTGGGTTGTTATCGGTGGTTGATGATAGGAGTAAAGTAAAGATTACGGACAGCGCTACCATATAAAAAACCAAAGAGTGATGGTAGGAAGAGGTGGGGAGCGCTGGTGCCAAAATTTAAAAGGAGGATTTAATGTTAGGTTAACATGAGAGAAAATGAGAGAGAAGAGTAGAGAGGAGAGGGAGGTAACTAGAAAGGGATAAAATGATTTAGGATTAGGGATGTTTCTTTTTATACCTTGTTTTTTAAGTCATTCAGATTCAATTGAAACCGGTTCGGTTCAATCGGCTTAAGCTTTTTGAAACCGAAACCGAACCGGACCGAGTGGTTTTTTTTTTTTTTAATTGATTTATTCATGTTTTTTTATCGATTCGGTATTTTCGGTTAATTTTTTCTTGGTTTTTTTTATTTAATTGATTGATCGGTTTTTTTAAACACCCCTAACTGTAATATACTTTGCCCCCTTCTCTATTTTTTCATAATCATTTATTTACCGTAGCAAACATATTTATCATTTCCAATCAATGATTTGTAATATTTAATTGATTGAAATTTAAGATAA
This sequence comes from Populus x sibirica, assembly GCA_019202695.1. NCBI lineage: Eukaryota > Viridiplantae > Streptophyta > Magnoliopsida > Malpighiales > Salicaceae > Populus > Populus x sibirica. The sequence goes on from JAGMVL010000141.1 coordinate 1,245,132, forward strand.
ATATTAAAAAAAAACAAGAATGAAATCACAAGTAAAACGTGGAGATTAAAGAAATAGAATTGACAAGTGTAGGGGAGTGGTTCGGTTCGGTTTAGACTAAAAAAATCAACCGAACCGAGTTATATTAATTTTATGAAATATTAACCGAACCGGACCAAAATCCGGTTTTTTTTGGCAAAAAACTGGGAAACCGAAACCCTTCACAAATCAAACACTAAATTTTCCTTGTTTGGAATTTTATATTTCCTGCTATTACAATCTTGAGTTGACAAGCGAGGAACAATGCAGTTTAGCTAATCATTCGAAGGATTTTGTAATAAATCCATCTTTGTTGCAGTAAACAACAAAAGCTATAAATTCATCTTCAGTCATTAATCATTGTTTCCTGTTGATATGCCTTGGATCCCTAAGCAAACACCAAATATAGGGTCAAAAATTGCATTGTTAGCTTTTCTCTAAAGGAGTCATCTCCTTTTTACTGCAATTGTAACAGTTTGCGCAGAAGTGAAGAAGGCTTGTGTAAAAGTAAAAAGAAGAGAAGTTAAGGAGATGAAAAGATGGGTTTGTGTTTGGCTAGAATCTAGATAATGTGGGACTTTTGAGATGGAGACAAACGCAGAGGCATAGCAGAATGAAATTTGAAAGGGAAAGGAAGATTGAGATAAATATTCTCAGGGGTCAAACGGCGGCTTTTAGGGTTAGGTTTCAATATTTAACTATTTATAACCCTCTTAATTTGTATAGCTTTGGTTTTTTAGTTGGTCCGGTTTGGTTTATCGGTTTCAGTTTTAAAACCAAAACCGAACCGAACCTGTTAGAATTTATGGTTTTGAAAATCGGTTTAATCGGTTTTTTATCTCGATTCAATTTTTTCGGTTAATTTTTCTTCGGTTGATCAGTTTTTTTGAATACCCCTAAAAAAGTGTCATTTTATTGCATTCAGATTAAAAAATTATTTAATTGAGATATGATAAAGGTGTGTAAATGATACATAATTAAACCATTATATTTCGATGAGTTTGTTGATTACTCTAAGAACATTATTCTTCGTTTTTTTTTTCCATTAAGTTTCAAAAAAAAATCTACAATATTTCATCCGACAACAAAGTTTACAACCCAAACCTTTTTATTGTTCTAACACGAGCAATCTATAATAAATACATCAAAAGAGATTTGCCTCTGAAATCTTATATTTAAAACTCCTTTATCTTATTTATTCAAAATTTATGTGTATCGTGGTTTGTATTAAAAAATGTTTTTTCATATGTTAGACAAATCTAGAGAGGGCCTTCAATTCTATAGAAAAAATTGTAAAGCCAAGGTGAAATTGAGTACCTCTCGATCTTCACAAAGGACATGATTTTATTGTGATCATGCTATTAAGCATAGTTTTGAAATCCGGTCTGGTCCGGCGAGTCGATTCAAGACTCGGCCGATCCGAGGCTAGAATCGGGTCGGATTGATGAAAAAATAGGAAAAGTCATGACCCGGCTGAACCGGCGGGTTGACCCGGTAAGATCCGGTTGCAACTCGTTGACTTTTTTTTTTACTAAAACGATGTTTTTTTAAAAAAAATTTAAAATAGGAATTAACCCGACCGATCTGGTGACCCGATCAAAACCTGGAACCCGGGCCACCAGACCGAGTTTAAAAACTATGCTATTAAGAATTGCTCTGCATGCTTATGTGTTATATAAGTCCTCAATTTGTTCCGGGTTATAGAATAATAATTATTATTATTATTAATTAAACTATAGCGGGAAGAAAAGTTATTATGACCCTTATATTGTCTCTTAGTCATTAAAATTTTAAACTAGGTATTGGTAATGTAAGCTTTCTATCATCATATAATTATCTTTTAGGAATTGGATGGGGTTAGTTTGGTAATATTATTTTTATATATAATAAAATTACCCATTTAACCCTTTAATAAAATCATCTAATGCCTACAACTCAAGGACTTTTTTGTATTTTTAAATTTTTAAAATAGTATAATTATTTTGATGCTCTTAAAAACAAAACCAATTAAACTTTCACCTATTTTTTTTTGTCGTTTTACACTGTTTTTATTGTAATTTTCAAGAATGATCAGGGGCATTGTGGTAAATTATATTTATCAAATATAATTATAAAAAAATCTTGCGCTAGCTTGTGGACGACCCCGAGTTGTTCGAGCAAAGGCGTGAGGGCCCATCCAGCCACCACCTTTCGACCATATAAGGCACTGCTTGTTCCAAGATTAACGGTGATTTGGTGTCGGCAGTCATTTCTTTTCCCTCCCTTCTTCTCTTTTCCCCACCTAAATTTTCATGCCAACCCCTTAAAAATTCAAGAACAACCCTTTAATTTGCTAGTTCTTTAAATTTGGTCTCTTCTCTTTTTATTATGATTTTTTTTATCTTGAATAATTTATAGAATTTGGTATATATTCTTTTGATTATGATTTTTTTTATCTTGAATAATTATATTTTTATTATGATTTTTTTTTGTCGTTTTACACTGTTTTTATTGTAATTTTCAAGAATGATCAGGGGCATTGTGGTAAATTATATTTATCAAATATAATTATAAAAAAATCTTGCGCTAGCTTGTGGACGACCCCTGAGTTGTTCGAGCAGTGCGTGAGGGCCCATCCAGCCACCACCTTTCGACCATATAAGGCACTGCTTGTTCCAAGATTAACGGTGATTTGGTGTCGGCAGTCATTTCTTTTCCCTCCCTTCTTCTCTTTTCCCCACCTAATTTTTCATGCCAACCCTTAAAAATTCAAGAACAACCCTTTAATTTGCTAGTTCTTTAAATTTGGTCTCTTCTCTTTTTATTATGATTTTTTTTATCTTGAATAATTTATAGAATTTGGTATATATTCTTTTGATTATTTTTATTTTTATTTGGGATCATTTTTTATATTGATTTTGTTTTATGATTTCACCCTTAGTTGCTTTTTTCTCCTATTAATTTAATCATGTTCTTTTGATTGCTAATTTTTTTAGTCTTGACAAGTTTTTATTTTAAATCATAAATGATTTTATTTTATAATTTCACCCTCCTTTGATTTTTTTTTTCCTATCAAATTTAATTCATATTCTTTTGATTTTCAATTTTTTTGCTTTGACAAATTTTTAAAATTTATATTTTTCAATTGGCTCATAATAAACTTTTTAATTGGACCCGAATCCAGGGTTTCACGGGTTACGAGTTTTTAAAATTTAACCAGATTTAGGATATTTGGCCAAATTTGTTTGGTTTTTATAAATGTTTTTCAATTTCACCCTCTATGGTTTCTTTTATCTTTAAAATTAGGTCCCCATTCTTGTTGTTTATTTTATTTAGCATCATTTTTGTTTTTATTTTTACTCAAATTGAATCCTCCTCCTTGGTTTTTTTTATATTTATTTTGTCCTCATTATCTTTAGCAGAGATTTTTTTGAAATATTTTTTTACCGATGTTGTCCTTCAAAATTAAATTGGTTCAGAATTAAACTTCTTAATTAAATCCAAGTCAAAGATTGTTTTGTTATTTTTTATGGTTTGATTCTATTGAATTAGCCCCTAACAATTTCTTTCTATTTCACCCCCTACTATTTTTTAATGTATAAATAATTTATCAAATTACAAATGTTTTTCAATTTCACCTCTATGATTTTTTAGTCTTTCAAATCTGGTCCTCATTCTTTTAATTGCAAACTACTTTGTTTGGGATTTTTTTTTCAAATTTCATCCTCCTTGGGTTTTTTCTTGTCGAAATTTAGCTTCATTCTTTTTGTTGTTTTTTTTTGTTTTGCAATTTTTTTATTAATACTTTTTTTTTATAATTTCATCATTCAAAATTAAATTTGTTGAGAATTAAGTTTCTTGATTGAACTTGGATCTAAGATTTCACAAGTTACAGGTTTTAGAAATTAGACCAGGTTTAAGAGGTTCATCCGAGTTTGCTTGGTTTTTTTCCCCCTTTTTTAAGCTTATTTTAAATCTTTTTTGGGGTTTTGTTTTTTGTTTTTTTATTTTATCACCAAGTCAACTTTAATCTATATTTTATTTTTTAATTTCACCCCCTATCAATTTTTAATCTATAAATAATCTATCAAATTATAAATATTTTTTAATTTCATCTCCTATGATTTTTTTTAATATTTAATATTTCAAATTTATTCTTTTAATTTTAATTTTTTTGAGAATTTTTTAATTTTTTAAATTTCATCATGCTTTTTTTTTTTGTTAAGTTCAGCTTAACAAGTCAAGAAGGTAAGAGTAGAGAACAGAATGTTTAGTAGAGAATAGCAAGAGAAGAGTGTTACAGAGAGAATGAGATGGAAATTAGACTGTAATATCTTTCTATATCCAATATAATCCATACAATGTGCTTTTATAGTAATCAACATCAACTATTAACAGATTAATCCAACTAACTCTAACTAATTAACAAACTCTGCTAACCGAATGTACTTCAACTAACTAACAAAATATTAACAACTAAACAGCAGGTTGCATGTTCTGACATCTCTACTTCCCGTTCCTTCTTGCTTTTCCGGAGTAGTCTTCTTCGTGTTACAACTTTTTTTACTATTCTATCATTTAAATATGTATCATTTTTTTTTAAAAAAAATTATCTTTATTCTTTTTATATATATATTTTTTCTATTTTTATAAAAAAAAATTATTAATTTTGGTCGATACGGGGAGGTCCTAAAAGGGTGTTTCTCGGACAGTACTTGTAGTGTGTAAGTTTAAAAACCATCCTTGATCTCATGTTTTGGTGGATTTTGTTAGTGATTGAGCTGAATGGTGTAGAAGGTTCCATACAGCTGACCCTGACTAGTTTGGGCTCGAGGCTTTATTTTTTAGGGTTTGTTCGTTTTGCAATGCTTTAATATGAGTGGTTTTACAGGAAGCTGAGATGCAAAGTTGTTAAAAAGGGTTTTTTTTTTTTTTAACTATTCCAGAAACTCTGCTCGTTCTACGAGCGAACACCATAGGTAATGTTGAACACCGTGTTAACTGGGTTTTATTGATACATTAGCTTCAACGCGTACATGGATAAAAGAGAAATTCCAAATAGTAGAGGGTAAAATTTGGCGCTAATTTGGTCGTTAATAAATTTAATTTCAAACAAAAACAAATTAAGTATGACCTCTTTATAGATACAAATAAAAGGCTACTATCAGCAAGTCAAAAGCCACAGCTTTCACGACTTCTCAATGCTCGTGCATTGTTTCATATTACACAGCCTTTGAATCCTTAGAGACAGCTCAAAAGAATATATTCATGTCCAAGCAGATTTGAGGATCAAAAAAATGAAATTACTGATATAAACCAGCAAAAAAGACTTATTCACGTCATTGGCACATATTGTGGCTTCGACTTCGTTTGATCTTGTTGACGTGTGTCTTTCAGTCTGGATGATCACAGACAGTTATTTGCAAGTGGGAACTATCCTGTTCAGCCGCATATTGTCTGATGAAAGCTCTTCTCCACCAGACCTCAAATGCTTTCTGGATATCGGGGCAGTCATCCCCCTTACTAAGAAAACGGTCAAACCAAGTAAGCAAAATAGTCTGTTGTTGAAGCAATGGAAGGGTAAGAATTGTCTGGCTAAGTCCATCCTCCACCAGTTTCTTATCCACAGATCTAGAAGACCTTGTCATCCATGCAAAGTCTTCATAAAGAGCTTCCAACCAGGTAGACAGCAAAGAAAACCTGCTATCTTTTGGCACCAAGATATGTCCTCTCCCAATTGCAATGCATAGTTGTGCAGTAATCTTGCTGATTTCATGTCGGTACATGGTTGGAATTCTAGAATGGAGAAGTGCAAGCTCCTTCTGATCTGCCCATAATTTCACAAATTCATCGCCAATTTTTCTATCAATTAGAATGTCAACAATCCAGCGCATATTCTCAGCTTCTTGAGCTACTTGGGCCATTAAAACCCCTCTATCAACCCTGCAGTCATCTATGCCAGTAACTTCAGATAAGCATAGAATAAGAGAGCTAAGACATCTGTGGCAGAGAGAATAAAGGGAATCTTTAGAAACATCAAGCCTATTGCTGTGATCAGATGAATTTTCTCTAAAAAAGCGAGAAATCAGAGTTCTCATTTCTCGGCGGGCTTTGTCGTCTTTGGCCTGCATAACACCACTCAACAGTCTCAAGAAGATGTCATCAGCCCTAGTAGATGTAGATGGTTCGGATGACACTCTCTGGAGAACTTCAGCTGCCAAGTCACAGAGCTGAAGTTGACTGAGTTGAGTTACAACCTTTTCCTCTTCATCCTCAGACCATGGAATAGCTTCCAAGCATTCCAAGCATGACTCAATCCCTGTTTCAAACATGATATCTGCAGATACCTAGAACAGAACACTAGTATTACCAATGCTTAAAGTTCAGCAAGCAAAAAAAGTAACATCATTATTTCACACACAAATCTCTCCCTTGAAAATTAAAAAAAAAAAAGAGAAGAAAAGGACAAGATGCATCGAAAATCAAAACCCAGGAAAGACGAGATCTTGAGGAAAGAAAGAAAACAAGAAAAGACAGGGAATTTAAGTATACCTTGAGGAAAGCCAAGACCCTGGAGACGTCCTCATCCATCAATCTCCTCTTCAGATCATGAGAATACATCAAAACTAAAGTCTCCAAATAAACCTCAACATCATCACAGTCACTGATCTCCACAGATTGCATAACAACCCCTTGATCTCTCCCTCTCAAAGTATCCCTAAAGAAGCCACTCTTTTCCAACAGAACCCTTTTATGCACATCCATTGAAATCCGTGTATGCCCATCTTTCCCAATTACTGTCAGCCTCACATCGCCCCTTCCATAGCAATTCAAGTCCTCGAATTCTTTCATTATTTTTGAGATTTTACTTTGGTGGTTCTGTTCCTCTGACATAATCTGGAACAAAGTTTGGTTTTGGTGATCTGGATATACTGGAGTAGTAGTATATGGTGGAGAAAGATTGTTAAGGCTCCTATTACTCCTACCATTATTTGAGACCATCTTCATCTGAGGTGGAGTTGTTGATGATGGCAAGTTAAAAGAAAGAGTTGGGTCTGAGGATAAAAATCCTTGCTTTATCATTCTTGACACTTGTCTTTCTGAAGCCATCTATTCGATCTACTTGGGTTTTCCGGCGAATGAATGGATACGGGGAGCAACAATTTTACTGCCTGGATTTGGTTAAAATGTGGGAAAGTTTAAGAGAAAGAAAGAAAGGGAGAATCCAAGAAAGAAGGGGAGGTGTGGGGCTGTTATTGTTGCTGTAATTATCACTTAATTTATTTTCTCTGCTGTGAGGTATATGATTATAAAATAATTCTGTATTTTTGATCCCTTGGATCGGACATGATCCATTTCATATACATCATTGGATCAAAATATATTAAAATCCCTGTATCTACATTTTTCAAAAAGACAGTGAATCTAAATGCATAAAAACCAGCCCTAATAATGAGATTTAAGACTCAAAGGGGTTTCCTGTTATCTTTTACAAATTATCACTAGGGATTCAGTAAATATGTTGCTGAATTTGAAATAATTACTTCCTCAAATTACTGATCGCAACAATTATGTGCTTGGCCTACCATGAGAATTACTTTGACCATGAAAGTTGCTTTGACAAGGTTAATGCCATTTCAGATCCTCCTATACCAGCTGCAACTGGCAAGCTGGAGAAGCTTCAGACGGTAGATCACTCTAACCATACATTTTGTGGACACGCACCCTCTCCTTTGGGGTATCTCAAGAACCTGAATACCTGTCAGTTTCAAACTTTTTTATACTCTGGTATTATTATTATTATTATTTTGGTTTCTTAGCCTTGAATAAGATATCAATTTTTTGGGACTCTAATTATGTATCTGTTGGTTTTTGATCTAGTTCCAACTAATTTTTTTCTCTGAAACTGGTTTAATGTGCTTTTCTTACCATTCAGGTACTGTTTTCATGCCCTAGATGGTAGCGATATGTCTTAAGATAAAAGTCTAAAACAGTATTTCTTGAATGAAAATGCTAAACAATTTCGTAATCTGTAGACCGGGAGAGACTGGCACTTTTAGAGAACATGTAGAATCAGTAGCGAGGCTCAAGAACTGAATCTGAATTTTAATCCCAACAGCTATCTTTCAATTTCCACTCAAGGCAAACTTGACAGCAATTGCCTACATGATTGGTGTTGGTGATAATCTGGCATAGGAATTAAAATCTGCATGCCTGTAACATTAGTGGTTATATCTGGTGCATTTGCTGGTACTATCACTTAAAATTGCTTCTGTTGGTGACAGATCCCAGTTTGTAGTCCTGGCAAATTTCAGGTCGCTCTTGCTTTTAGTTGGCTCAGTCAAAATCTACCAAGTGATTGTACTTAGATAACCAGCAGCTGCAAATGTAAGTTCTTTTTTAACACATCAGTTTGTGTTTTTCTGTATTTAGTGAATGATCACTAGATCTTAGCTAAACTCATTGTTGCTTTATGCATGATAAATTCAACACTCGTTAGTTTATGAGAGGGAATGGAATCACTTTGTTCCAAGTTCCAGATAGCTAGAGAATTAGTAGCAAATGAAAGCATTGCCACTGTGGTTTTGTCTTCTTTCTTAATGAATGAATATATGAATGAAATAAGTAATTCCTGTGCTTACGGGTTGTTTTGTTGTGTGGCAGAAAAGAAAAAAGATAATAGAAAGCAGCTTGAAGTGCAAATGAAGCAGCAAAAGACAGGTTTGGAGGAGACCCAGGAGCGGACTCATAAGATCAGTGTCACCCTTTCCTTCAAGAGTGTCGAAGACCTACGAAAGGTTTCCTCTTTAAATCATATTCTTACATGGTTGAATATATCCCTACTAAAAACTGCTTTGATTAATCATGCTTGGAAGCTGAAACACTATCTGGCAATGGTTCTTTGTTATTTGCACGTCGAAGTAAATCCATGGCGATTTGGAAATTCTCACTGCTTTCACTGATGATTTGTTTCCAAGGTTTGGTTTGTGCTTTCTTGTACATCTGTCACTTCATAATACTTAAAGTATTTGTTATTTTTTTTCTTTATAGCTATTTCCACCTCAAATTTTAGTTTTGAAATAAAGTAGTGGTTATTTTTTAAATTATTTTTTGTTTTGAAAAATATTGAAATAATATTTTATTATTATTTTTTAAAATTTATTTTTAATTTTAATATATCAAAATAATTTAAAAATATCAAAAAATTAATTTAAAATAAAATAAAATTCAAAAACACTTTTACACTGCAAAAGCATCGAAATAAATGCACATGCAACTTTTTGACCGCATTTTACTTGCTTTTTGAGGTGAGCTCGGTTTTTTATTAAAAAGAATCAATCCAAATATATATATAATCTTTGAAAACATTTTAAAATTCACATCTTTATCCCAAACTTAAGATCTGAACTATTAATTTTATAATATTTAATTTTCATCATTGGGTTTGAAAAAACTCAAAAAGAAGAAGTAAAAAACATAAAAATTAAAATATATATATATATATATATATATATATATTATCTTTCTTTCCTTTATTTGCGGCTTTAAATTTCCAACATCTTTTAATTTTTTTTAAGTATTTATTTTTGTTTTTTATTAACGTGGGTGTTCGGGCCAACTTGCGCGCACCTCGATTAATCTCAGGAGCCCTGAAGTTAACGACCATGTTAACCTCCAATGACCATCATATTAGCAACCACAAAACTCAAACCTGAAACCATAGAAAGAGCAAACCCCTTAATTTCAAGTTCTTATTACTAAGTCACCTACTAAATAATTACTTGTTTTTTTTTATGAGTGGAGATAAATGGAACAAATAGTTTTTTTTTATAAGATTTGAGGTTTGGATATTTTCACACTCAGCTTGATTTTGCAAAGTTGCTATGTAAATAAATTTTTAGTTATAGATTTTCTTTTATTAAAAAGAAAAAACAAAAATTATGTAGTTTAAATGATCAAGAAGCATCTAAATTAAACTAGATCAAATAAATACAAAAATTATCATTTTACCTTGTATATCACACGTAAAATATATGTAGCATCCAGCAATCGTGTTCTAGCGTGGATGTAGAGTTGAATATTTAACAAGCATCCTTTTTTGAATAACTAGATTGTAGCATACCTTTTTTCTCTTCTCCAATTATTTTTATGAACATGCCTATTCAATTCAATACCAGAATTATTAGACTAGGTCCGGTCCATGATCCAGGCCAAGGCTTAATTACAGGTTGGGCAATGGTCCAACTCAGTTTCATGGGGCCATGTTATTCAAATCAGGAGGGGAGTAATCTCTCCTAGAGAGACAAGAACCCTTCTTGACTGGTATCGAAAAGCTGATTATACTGCAGATGCATTTAACACAAGGCCTGTGACTAAGCACCCTTGTCAGAAGCCCTTTGTTTTCTACATGAGCAGTTCTAAATATGATCGAGCTACGAAGCAAGATCGGGTATACACTCGCAGTTATGTTTGGTATTATGTTAGTTTTTGTGATTGTTGTTAAAAAAAATTATTTTATAAAAAATTATTTTAGTTGGGATTGATTTGGAAAAATATATATTTGGTTAAAATTGTGATTAAAATTAAGGTTAAGCAAAAGTAATTTAATGTGTTTAATTAAGAATGTTTCCATGACTTCTTGATAGTGCAACAATATTAAGTAAAATATCATCAGGAATATAATTAAGATTGGAATCAAATTCTAGAAATGCTACGTCATCATAGAATCTTTTTCTAATATAATTATGTAGTGTCATTGAATAATGTTAAACATTAGTTTTTCGAATAAAACACAATGCCTGAGAAATTTTGTTGGGTTTTTTTTATTTTACTGAGTCGGATCCAGTCCAATACATTTAGGTTGGGGTCGGAACTCGTCCAGGTCATGAACAATAAAGATGCTATCCACTATTCACGTAAAGTAGAGAGTGAATTACTCTCCACTTCTTTATTATTCATTTAAACAGTGGAGAATGAATTAATTCACGTGAATAGTAAAGTAGAAGCATAAAAATTTTATTTTTATAAAACCGCGGTCACAGCCGCAATAAGTAAGTCCCACCAAAACAAAACTTAGTTTTTAACTTAATCAAACATTAATATTTATGATTGATTGTCAATCTCAGCCACAATTTCAATGACAATCAGTCACTTAATCATGAACACCTCATTGCCGGTGTAAAATGGCATCCCCAGAAAGAATTAACTCTATTGTAGTATTGAAGAGGCTGGATCACCTTCGATGGCTCAAGGTAATTATTAAGTTGCTTTTGAAAGAGTATGATTTTCTTTAATCAAGCATTCATGTTATTCCATGGGCGCTAATTACACTGCTGTTATGCACACAGTCAGAGCCCTAACTCCAAAAAGATTGATTCAATTCACCTAATCGATAATTATATTCTGTTCTCCTTTCGGCAGCAACACTATGAGAAAAGAAGGCCCTCTAAGTAAACCTGCAACTGTAGCAAAAGATTCGTACCCCTACAAATTTCAAAGGAGACGTCGGGAGGAAAAGGAAACATAAACTGCAGTCGTTTTGGTTAATACATATGGTCAAAAGCTACCGAGTGTTTCCATGTTACTGATCCTTCTCTGCTTGCATATGCAAAAGAAGCAGATGCCATTTCAATGAATGCAGAAGGCATATGGGAATAAAATTAATAGCAGGGGTGAAGAACAGAAATAGAGCTCATAACAATGTTTAAAATAGTTTGAGCTGCTGCACCAAAGAACTCAGACTCAGGTTTTCAGAAGCCATTTGTTTGCTTCATTTGGTGAAATTTCATACAAGATCATGATTGTCAACATTTAGATTTCTCTACAACCACCCAGTGGAAACGTGTTTTCTCTTTTACTACGCAGATGAAAGTAAAGGATAAAAAATTTGTTATATGTTAAAACCTTTGAAGACAAAAAAAATATTGTAAGTATGGAGAGATTTTAAAAAAACTAAATTTTTTGAGTAATATCTGCACTTATCAAAAAATCTATTACAACTTTTTATATATAAAAAAAAAACTAGAAAACCCTTGAATAAGAAAAAGAATAAAGTAGTAAAAATATTCTCTTCAAATAGAATAAAAAAAAACTGGAAAAATATTATAATAAAAAATAAAAAAAATAAAAATAAAAAATATCTATTTTTCTAAAAAAACTTGCATCGGTCTTCACATGTTAGAATAAATTCGTCATCAAGTTTAGTTTTCAGTTAAAAATTATCCTTCATCAAGAATTTTTTTATGCGTGGGTCACTCCATCATGGTCCCTACAATCTTTATGCGGGCTACCCTATTATAAATTCCTAACATAACACCTTTATATAGGTCATCTCACAATGAGTTTTAACGCTAAGATTTTAAATGACAAAACTGGCATAGACAAAAACAATATACTAGTTTCTGGACATCTTTTTCTAAAAGAAAACTTTATCATCCTCTCCTATACAAGTATATCTTGTTTAGCAACTTTTTTAAGCTATGGTTATTCTGCAATATACAACAAAGCAAAATAATCATTAAAAATCGTTAGGCTCTGATACTAAATGAAGCAGATAGAAGCGAAGAACGGAGACGTTTGTTACACGGAAAAATTTTCAAAGACTAAAAACACCATAAGTATAGAGAGACTCTCAAAATACATAATTTTATTTATTTATATCTTTACTTGTCAAAAGACTATTATAACCCTTTATACAGAAAAACTAAAAATTCCTAATAATACTGAATAGAAAAAAATAAAGTAGAAAAAATTAAATAAATAACTTAATAAGAAATAAAAAATAAAAATAGAATAATATCTATTTTCCTAAAAAAACTATCGCATCATTTTATCTTCTCAAAGTGCTCATAGAAAAGAATCCTTTAACCTTTAATCATATTTTGGAACCTTCTGCAACTAAAAGAAAATTTTGTGTGATAGTTTCCTCGTCTTATTAATTATTCTTGATTTACTTTGAAGAAAAAGATACATATAAAAAAAATATTCTTAACCCACAAAAAATATAACAATTTTACCATTTAGAATTTCTCTTTTTTACTTGTATATATAAGAGATATTATTAATTACGCCTGATCACCATAAAATTTCTTAATTTCCTTTTCCAGACTAATCTTATGGGTCTTAATTTTTAATTTTATTTTGTGAGATTGGATGGTGCGCACGCACGCCACCATTGCACTTGGATTGGATTCTGATAAATCTAAATTTCCATTTCATTGCATGGAATGGAATGGAATGTTCGCGTCTCAGCGAAGCATCATCTTCCTCCAAGTTCATGGGTGCTCTCTAGGACTTGTTTTACGTCACCAACAGTCATACAGCTGAAATTTTTGGCCGTTACCTTCTGGTTAAAACTCCCACCAACACCCAGCCTTATTGTGAAGGCTTCCTTAGGCGAAACTTAAAAGATATGCCTTTGCAACTTTGAAAATGTCTTCATATTGTTGCCTATGCCATGAAATATACCATGCCAGTGCAACTTATGCCCAGAGTAGGAAGAAGATGATCAGTGTTCCAGGTAAAGCTTTGACGATCAGTGTTCCTGGTAAAGCTTTCCCAATTCAACTTTCCATTTCCAGGTGCTAGATCCAATTACACAGGAAAAAAAATATAGACGGGTGTGCAAAAAAGAACACTTTGAGCCTGAAATTAGATAAGCGCACTTGTTACTGTGGTTATTAATGTGGTTATTAATTAAGGCTAGTCTATACAGAATGCGAAAATAATTCCTAATGAGAGGCATCTTACATACAAAAACCCAGCTCTCATGTACAAGGATGAAAAGGAAAGGGCAGGAATTTCTGTAAGAGGATGAAATTGTAACTATTGCCTGCTATCTCCCATGTAACAAAAACTGATACCAGGCACTAGGAATATTAACACTGCAAAAATGTGTTTGCCACTTCATTCCTAATTTTTGATTCTCCATATTAGTCATTTATGAGCCCACCTCGTGCAATTTATGTCCATTGTCCTTATCCAATCCGGGATGAGATGGTCTCCTCCGAGGATCTTGGAAAGGATGGTTTCGGGGATCATATTTGTGAGAAGCTAGATAGTTTAGAGCCAAAACCACATCAGATACAGCAGGGCGCATATTGGGCTGCTCCTGCACACACATTGCAGCAATGGCGAGAGCTTGGTATAATCCTTTTATTGGATATTGACCTTGAAGGAAAGGGTCAACCATGCATGAGAAGTTCCTCCGGTCTTTGAACATGGGTCGCGCCTGCAAGCAAATCCAACGGATTTCACAAGCCTGTCACTGGTACTACTCTTGGGTTAACAAAATTCCATTTTCTACTTCAATTTGCAAAATAAAATCATGCAAATCTACAATGATCACATTGGTACAAGAGTTCTTCCATTTGCTAAAAAATTAATTATCAGGAAATAAGATTAAGAATTTGCTCAGGCGTAAGATCAAGCCAACGCTTAATGAAAGCCAAGGAATTTTATAGGAGCAGCAAGAGAAGTGAAAACAAACAGTTTTGTGCAAGTTACAACAAAATTAGGGAGGAAAGGACTACAAAGGGAAGCTGAGTTTATTATGCAGTGCATTTAAATAATATCTTTTATCTAACATATAGAAAGGTATTCATGCTTTAGGAAAAGTTTCCACTTGCTGATACATATTGCATTTGCAGCATGCTTAGTTTAATTAAAAATTGAATATGGAGTGCATAGCCATGCCCTTCTGATCATTTTCTCATGGTTAAGCATTGTTGAAGCAAGCCATGCGTCAATTATTTATCGTTACATTATGAAATTGAAGATCTTACATTCAAAATGCTTTTTCAGCACTGCAAGTTATCAAGATATTCTAGTTATAGTCAACTTGAATTGTAAACAAATGATTTCAAGACTAGTTAATTGTTATAGAGATCTTGATTCTATAAGCACCGGAAGCAATCTAGAGAGAGAAAACAACCATAAAATGATCATCTATATTTCACAAAAATGGTGTCATCAGAACCAATTAAACATGCAGAGCCAGTTTGTTCAGACAACTTCCAAATGACATCAAAACATTAGGCTCTTCTTAATTTTATCATAACCAGTAAAGGTGCCATTTCAGTTTAAAGAACTAATACTTTAAGAGCGGACCAACAAGAACATGTTTCCTTGAAAGCACAGTTAAACTGAATTAAAAAAACAAAGACCTTAGCAGCAATGCAAAAACAAAGACATCCATCAGATATTGTCTTACCCATGCAACCAGATTTTGCTCACTGCGTTCTTTTGTTTGATCAATAGCTTTCCTGCCTGTGATGAGCTCCAAAAGAACAACCCCAAAGCTATAAACATCTGATTTAAACGTCAGCTGACCTGTCATTGCATAATCTGGTGCACAGTACCCATATGTGCCCATAACCCTTGTAGAAACATGAGTATGGTCACCGCTGGGTCCCACTTTTGCCAGCCCAAAATCAGATAGCTTAGGGTGATAGCCCTCACCAAGCAAAATATTGGAGCCTTTTAGATCACGATATATAACAGGGGGTGTCATTTCATTGTGCAAATACTCTAAACCCTTTGCTGCACCAGCAGCTATTTTCATTCTTGCATTCCAATCAAGCGGTTGCCTATTGGGCTGAATATCTGAACACAGAAATGAGAAAAACAAAAGTGTTAACAGATAAGAGAGCAGTAATTGGTAAAACACAAATGAAAACAATGAGAATGAGATGCCAGGAGACTTAAATACCATGCAAATGATTTTCCAGAGATCCTAATGGCATGTACTCATAAACCAATAACCTCTGATCTCCCTCAGCACAAAATCCAATCAACTTGACAAGATTTGGATTGTCTGCTAGACTTAGTGTCAGTACTTCAACTACAAACTCCCTTATCCCTTGAAGTCCATTTTGATCAAGTTGCTTGATAGCGACAACCTATAACAACAACAACACAATTTAAGTCTAGCCAACTACTGAACAGTGAACATAAGCAAACTATAAAGGAGACACTTTACAAGGAAGGTACCCTGTAATAAAACATACAACATTTCTGTATGTAGTAAATGACTTATTTTGTACCTACCTGGTTGATTTTTTCCAGGTACCCTTTGTAAACTTTGCCAAATCCTCCTTCACCCAAAAAACAATCAGACCTAAAATTGTCAGTTGCGGCCACGAGGTCCTCAAAAGTAAATGTTTGAGCCGGATTTCCATTGTTTCTTATATCCTTAGAAATCTCATCCTTCAAATTTAAACTCTTTACATCCAACGACAGTTGATCATCCTTGGACGCCCCTTCTTCCCTTGAATCGTTCACATATGGCTTCACTTTCATCGACCCTAAAAAGAAAAGAATAACAAACAATCAAAAGGGACGGCCATGAAAGCTGAAAGCAAACACAAACGACAAGGAAAAAAAAAATAGTGTACACCAAAGAAGGGTTTTGTGCTATGTATGCAAAACATAAACCCCAACAACAACGAAGAATTACCTCTCTTCATTTAGAGAAATGTTTCAAATTAAACGATTATACATTTTAGCAAAAAAATAAACAAAATCGAAAATTCTTCTTGTTTTTTTTCAAATTAAAGCGAAAGAAAAAAAAATGATCACAAATTTAAAAACATAAGAAACCCTTTGCGTTGCAGTCCATTGTGATTGATTTTCAAGAGAAAAGAAAACCCTATGACATATCAATTGACTGAAAACAAGAATTAAACCGATAGTAACAAAACAGGAAAACAAAGGGGGGGTTACATTTCAAAATTAAAAAAGATAAAAACTTTGGTCATGCAAACTTTAGCTACCTGAAGTTAGTTGTGTTTGATCTTTGCGTTTAATGTTACTGTTATTTTCATCGATGCTGCTGTTCTCTGATCGCTTACTCGATTTTCCGGAAAAGCAAAGAAAACCCATATAGTATACAATTCCTCCTCCTCCTCCTCCTCCTCTCCTCCTTTTCCTATCCTCGGTTCTTCTCTTACTTTCTCTCGGTTTTGTTTGAACAGATGGAACAACAGACACAAAGAAAAACTAAGAATTAATAGGGTTTACAAATAAAAGAAGAGCTTGCTTGCTTGGCTTGGATTGGCTTCTAGGAGAGAAGTTTCTATTTAATTTATTTATTATATCAGGACATTTTTCAAGCTCCGATTAATTGCATATTGGTCCCTCTACTCTTAAGATTCTCTTAATATAATCCTCTATTCTGCTTTTGATTTATGTAATCTCCTCATTCAAGAAGCACTCTTTGTAATGCGGTCCCTTCATCAATTTTCTGTCGGATTCACCATTAATTTTTTATGCGTGACCTAACATGTAAGCTAAAGCAGATACGCATAGAAAGTTTGTTGATTAAAAAAAAAAAAACTTATAAAATCATGAAAAAAGATGCAGATTTTGAAAATAGAAATTAAATTGGAAAAATGAAGAAAAATATATTGCTTAAAAACTACTCGGAACATTATACCTAAGAATTCGGGATTCTTATTTTCATCTCCAAGAACCCTAAACTCACAAATCTCGCAAGATCACTCAAATTAGCTGCAATTTAACCTCTCGTTGCTATATTAAATTACTTGCCTTGTTATCTCATGATCGACAAGTCATATTTATCTTCAATACATTGGCATGCGTTGGAAACAAAGTATAAATTTGGAAAAGGACTATATTAAGAATTTTTCTTGAATAAAGGGACCATATAAATTAAGAGGAGGGTAGAGGGACCGCATTACTAAATTGCGAGGAGGACTACCCTCGTAACCGGAGACAAAGCACATGAGATGATTAACCACTTCCCAGTTATGTCACCTAGACTTGTAGTTACCTTGTAAGAGAACACGTATCAGCAATCTCAGGGGCTGTTTAGTAAAACCAGGTATTGTCTTACAGTGATTTGGTGTTCCAAGTTGCAACAGAACAGATCTTTGTTTTTTTTATTATTATTATTTTTTTTTTCCTTCTAGAAGGAAATAAGCAAAGCAGTTTCACTGTTTGTATTTTTATTTTCTTGTATTACCTGCCCGTGACGTACGTATCACACCGACAGCGGTCTGGCTGGTCTTTTCTCGAGGCGAGAGAGCAAAGTCAAATGCCATTTTTTTACATTGAAAACTTAATTTGGTGGCAACTGGCAACCGTTCTAGATTTGTTTCCTCTTCGAAGCGGGACCCCAAGATCCATCTTACGCGCTTTCCCATTTTCTTAACAGTAATTTGAACGGTGGTGATACCACCGCATTGAACATAAAATTAAAGTAAAAATCTTAAGGGCTTGGGATTTTAAACGTGGAGTCAGCACTGTTCACACGCATAAAATACGATGGATCTGCTGTGCATTTTTTTAATAACTTATTTTGTTTTTTAAAATTTAATTTTAAACCATTTAATTCTAATTAAAAATCAATTACTTTTAACTTTCTAGTTGATGGTGGAACTAGAAAAACAAGAATAAGAATAAAAAAAAATATCATAGATGACGTGCAAGAAATTTCAAAAAATATACATTTTGATTCTCGCATTTTAAGAATAACATAAATCATATAATTTTGGTACTTCAATACTTTTCTAATTTATTTTTGTTATTTTTAATTTCTTGTTGAAATAGAAGAGAGAGAGGTCGCTGAATTTCGACGGTAAAGAGAAAAAAAATGTTGTTGATACCGATTTAAACCACTAAAACAATCAATGTTTGTGTTAACTATTTCCATTTGATTATAGGAGTTTATATTAGGTTTTTTTACCTTAAAAATTCATGAAAAAACATATATTAACTCGTTGGTTTTGGGTTTTGAGATGTTTTTTTTTGTTTTTTTATATCATAGATAGGTTTATCATCATTCTTAAGATGTGTTTCAGGTGTTCTGAGTTAGATATAGGTTGAAAAATAAGTTTTTGAGTAAAAAAAATTAAGCCCTAATTTTTTGGGCAAAACCAAACGATACGTTGTCTGTCTCGGCAGACAACACACCATTCGATTTGTTCAAAAAACAATTAGCGCGGGCAACATGTCATCCACCCCGGATGTAAAAAAATAATAATAAGGATCCAGTCGTGCGGGCCTACCAGGACAGACATGTACTTGGGTCATAACAAATGGGTTAGGCGGGCTGGGTTGGGCTAGCTTGGCTTACTAGGCCCAATAACGCCTAACCTTTTTTTTAAAAAAAAATTAATGATTTTTTTTTATGTTTTTTTTCTTCAAATTTTATTATTATTTAGATTTACATTAATACACATTCTCTCTTTTATTTTGTTTACAAAGTCTCTTTTAATTGACAATTATTATTTTTTATACATTTAAATTTTAAGAGGCTTTTTTTATTCATCTATAATTTTTTTTATCTATTCTATATATGAACTTTAATTTTTAAATAAAAACTTTTTATTTTCATATAATATTTCTAATATATGCAGTCTTACATAATTTTTTTCTTCTTCTTATTTTATTCAATCAATTTAATGTGTGTATTTATTTATATTATTATTTGATTGAATAAAAAAATATTTTAATAAAAAAATTTAGTAAACACAACCAGATAATATATCATGTTTTGTGAGATAAAATATCTTAATATATACATGTCTCTTGATTTTTTTCTAGTTTTATTTGAGTTATTGTTTATGATTTTTTTTTCATTTACTAACACGCATAATTCTTGATTTATTTGATTATATGTATGTATAAGATTTTTTATTTTTACTTGGATTTTTTTTTAACTACGAAAACATGTTAAAACGACTATGCATAAAATTTGTTATTGAGAAAATATATATCTAAGATGCGGCGAAGCCCAAATCAAGTATATAGTATAAACTAAAAGAGTTGTACTCCTCCTCGCATAATATTATTCATTGTAATTGTGCTTTTTTTCTTCTTTTTTTCCTTTTTCTAATATGTTTTTTTTTCAATTTCATCGTTTAATATTGGATTTATTGAAAATTGAGTTTATAATTATTCAATGGAATATTGCTCTCTATTTTTCTCTTCATTTTTTTTTTCTAATTTATGTTTTTTTTTCAAATTCAATTTCATCATTCAACATTAAGTTTATTGAGAATTGAGATTCATAATTTTTTTTAATTTATCTTTTATGAGGTTAACCTATAATCATGTTCTGAACCGCGAGTTTAACGGGTTAATTCAATTGACTCGGTTTTTCTTTTCTTTTACTAGTTGATTTTTTTTTCTTCTTAATTTCATTATTAAACATTGGATTGATTGAGAATTAAATTTCATGATTTGTTTCGGTCTACTTTCTATGAGGTTATCTATATCTCATGACTCAGGTCACGGTTTTGGTGGGTTAACCATGGTTATCTCAAGTTGTTTTTTGTATCTATTTTTTTTCAATTCCATATTTTAAAACCAAGTTGATTGAGAATTAAGCTTTATAATTTATTTCAATTTATTTTTTATGGGGTTATCCTGGTCTCATGACCCGAGAAACAAGTTTGGCAGGTAAACCCAAGTTGACCCCGATTATTTTTTTAATTAGTTTTTTTCAACTTCATTATTCAACATTAGATTTATTGAAAATTGAGTTTCATAATTAGTTTTGATTTGATTTTCATGGGGTTATCATGATCTCATGACTTGATATGTGAATTGATGAGCTAACCCGAATTAATCCAATATATTAACGTCTTAATATTTATTGAAAAAACCTCATTTTTAATATTTATTTTAACTTAAAGTATGTTTTTACTAGTCATTTAGGTTATTTTTAGACCCATTAAAACAACTAAGTTACATCAAATTAATTCCTACATAGTTTAAGTTTTTCTTTTAAAAAAGCATTAATAACAACCGAATATTTATTTATATTAAAAAATTAATTCCACTCGCAATATAAGGCGGTACAATAAACTAGATAACAACTAAATCTCATCCCCATCCATCGCCGATTTCATATGGTGGCTTCGATGCACCTGATTGCTGCTAGTATTTCTATTAAAATAGCAGTCTTACCATTTTGCCCTCGAAGGCCGTTCTAGTATTCCACTTTTTCGGTACATAAGGAAAGGAAAAACTTGTAGAAGCGGTTCATATGTTTCGGTAAACTGACAGAAGGCCTTTGCACTAATTTTGGACCGTCACTGACAGCGATTCGGGCTGTGTCTTTCTTGGCCACTCTATAGGATCGACTCTCAATAAAAAGTGTCCACGTTGCAAATAAATGGGAGAAGTAAGAAGTTAGTCGGATTGCTACAACCGGACTTGTTTTTTTTTTTTTTTTTAATTGGACCTCTTTTCCAGTTAAGCAACCCCGTCCATCCATCCATTTTCTACACGTATGTGATTTGCAAGCTCTCTTCCAAGCCTCCTTGACTCCGCGATCTGATAGGTTGATGCAGGTAAAGTTTCATTTCAAATTGTTTCGAATATTAATTTTGTCTGAATTTCACATATAAAAAAATTAATTAGAGAAGTGAGTTAATTTCTTTAGTTTATAATCATGTAAATATATAAATACATGCTAATTATAAAAGTATTTTTTATTTTCATATAATATTTTTAATATATGCAGTCTTACAAAAATATTTTTTTTATTTTATTCAATTTAATATATGTATTGATTGATATTATTACTTGAATAAAAAAATATTTTAATAAATAAATTTAATAAATACAATAATAATATCCTGTTTTGCGAGATTCTCTTAAACGTGTATGTGACTTGCGAAGTCTTCTCCTCAACTTTCTAGCATTATTGCTTGCTCTCTCACAGAGGTGTTTATGGCTACTGGCTAGGCCTGTGTCACGCTCGATTTGTTTCTTACTGGACTGTGTACAGCCCAATCCGGCTTGGCTCTACCTCAACCTGACCGAGTCGTGCTCCAGCTTCCAGATCAGTCTTTCAAGCTATTAAAAAAAGATTAAAAAAAACAATATAACATAGACGTAACGTTATTTGTCGAAGAGTGTGATAACATATCTTACTTGTCTTTCCATTTTGTGGAAAAAAAAAAAAAAACAATCAAGAATTCTGGATATTCTTCCTCTTCAAATCAAGCATAAAAAATTGTTTATCCATTTCAAACAATGAGAGGCTGAGAGAATTATACAAGGGAAACAAACAACTAGACTTCGATCATCTCCTTCAACTGTAATGACTATAAACTGCTGCCATGCCTGTCCATTCTTCCTGGAACGACTTCTTTTATCAGTTTAGTCAAAGTAATAATAACCAAACGCACCCTCCTTTAGTCTCTCATTATTCCACATTTGCCTGTCTATACAGAACAAAATCACACGTCCATAGATAAGAATGGCGAGACATGAAATCAACCAAAAACCAAGAACAAGGAAAAAAATGGTGAACGAGATGGCTTGGTCATGAGTGGCAGTAGTTGCCATGGAGGCAAAATAGACAAATGTTTTTGATCATCTGGTTCTGGTCATCATTATAGTTTAATGAACCCTCAACTGTGCTAAACCAGTAGGTGTAAATGTAATCCAATGGCTAAAAAATTGAAAAGAATATCCTTTCTAGCAGCAGCAGCAGCAAACTACAAAATCTTAAGACCCTGCAATCATGGTTGTCAAGCTAAAAAAAAAACACCACATACAGGGCATGTGTTGTAATACTAAACACAACGTCATGAAGATTACTCACTGCGAACACGCAAGGAAATATTCAAAAATCATCTGCTAGATAATGTACCCAGGGACAAATTTCTAGCAGGCACTCGACAGTGCCTTGCTCCCCCTACTTGCAGATTCTTTAACATTCATACACTGACCAAATAAATGCACTTCATTTCAACACTAACAAGAATAAAAACACGTACATGTTACAGGGTAAGATTCAACATCCTCGTCAATTTACTATCTGAACCACCTCGGCTGTACACAAGAGACTGAATACGTGGCTTGATTGCAGAATTCCCGAAACAATTTAGCATGGTTAAGACAACTTTATTGAAGCCGACTGGCTGTAGTGTATGGGGATGTCTCCTTATGCTCACCCCGGAGACCAATCTCAGGACAAATTGATCTTGGGAGATGCTCTCATAAATTGACTAAAGAAACAAATGCATCTTAACAAGTATAGGTTTTCCTTTCCCAGAAAAATAAATAGAGTTTTCCCGTCTCCTCTGGTATGACAAGCAGTAGTTGGTGAGAGGACAAACCAGAGTTATCAGAGGAGCTAAAAGCATCAAATTTACCATCTAGCAATTCATCTGCCCTCAGACTTTACCAGCTGTGAGAATACCCTACTCATTGAAACACCTGAGAGGCCATCCACACTTGAGGCTTCAAACTGTGCAGCAGATACACTATCATCACTGTGGCTGAAATTGTTGATTTGTGGAGAGAGCTCGCCGATCATATTTGTACTGTTTTCTTCAGGATCGCCTGGTAAAACTGCTTCTTGCAGTTGAAGGGCATACTCCAGATTCCACAAGATATCTCCCATAGAAGGCCTGTCAACCCCAAAGTCGGCTAAGCATTTCTCAGCGGTTTCTCCAAACTTCCTAAGTGAATCTGGTCTAATTTTTCCCGCAAGAGCGGCGTCTATTATTTGTTCCAACTGCCCTCTCTTCTGCCATTTCATTGCCCATTCAGCTAAGTTAACCATTTCTCTTGGGAGGGATGGATCTATAACAGGTCTGGCACAAAGAACTTCAAGCAACACCACCCCGAAGGAATAAACATCTGATTTCTCTGTCAGTTGTTGCCTTCTAAAATACTCAGGATCGAGGTATCCAAAACTCCCTTTCACTGCTGTGCTCACATGGGTCTGATCAATTTCAGGTCCTGTCTTTGAAAGCCCAAAATCAGCTACTTTGGCCATGAGATTCTCATCAAGCAATATGTTAGCAGACTTTACATCACGATGAATAACTGCTTTTGCATATCCAGTGTGAAGATAATGGAGTCCTCTAGCTGCTCCAATACATATCTCAAGCCTGTCCTTCCAACTCAAGGTAGGAGAACCTGAGCCATAGAGATGACTCTTGAGAGTTCCATTCTCCATGTATTCATAAATCAAGATCATCTCATTCTTTTCATCACAGTACCCAATCAATGAAACCAGATGGCGATGCCGGAACTGAGAGAGCATCTCAATTTCAGTCTGGAACTCTGCAAGTCCCTGTTGGGAGCGTGGATTTCCCCTTTTAACAGCCACTTTTGTACCATCATTTAAAACTCCCCTGTATACCTTTCCAAAACCACCAATGCCAATAACCCAACTCTCATCAAAACTGTTTGTTGCCTCTTGAACTGCCACAAAAGGAATGCGATACCCCAAATTATAACCAAGACTAGTGGCTGTTCCATTCGAGTATTTACTACCCATGGTGTGAGAATTTCCTCCATTGATGGAAAAAGGAATCCACGTCTTAGAATGGCCTTGGCGTGCCAGCCTTCTTCTCTTTCTGCAGAACATAAAGAAAATACCAGCCAACACCGCTAGGATAAGTGCTCCGATGCTCAATCCCACTATCACACCAACATTCTTCTTCGAACTTGAATTTGCAACTGCAGGAGCTGTCCCACTGAGGCTACCCAACGAGTTGTTCATTTTCATGATCTCCAACCCATTTAGAATTGCATTGGGGTAGGCACTACTAATAGTGTTGGTTGGACCAATACTCACACGAAGTTTATTGCTAACCGTTGCTGCAGTAACAAAATCCATATAAAATGCAACAGCCAAAGTATTTGCAATAGTGCTTGGATCCACATTCTCAGCAACAAGCCAGGAGTCAATGTAAACATCGAAGTAGAGCTCGTTAAGATTTCTACTTACTATATCACAGAAGTGAAACCTAACAAGATACTGAAACCCTGGCTGCACGTTGAACTCCCAGGTCACATTGAAGTTGCTGCTGGGATTATTATCTGAGTTCATTCTAGAGGCAGTACCATAAACAGCATTCGGAGCAGAATCCTGTGTTGCCCCACCAACTACATACTTGACAGCTGCAATATTGGACACGTTGATAGCAAGGTTATTTTGGATGAGAAAACTTTGGTCAGGAACCCAAGTTCTCCCAAGGGTATCATTCTCAAAGGAAACTGTTGGTCCACCCATGTTCACCCTATGAACAGTCTCCAGAGCCTGCCAGGACAGGCCTTTGAATCTCCCCACTGGATTAAAAGTTTCAGCATCATCTGTAATGAGCTCATCAGGAACTGAAACGACTTCCAAGGCATTTAAGAAGGCAAATGAATTGCCTGAAGGAGTGATGGTGATAACAAGGTTCTTTGAGGTTACATTAACTGAAAATTCTTTCACAACAGAAGCCTTCACACTGAAATTGCTGAGGAAGGCATAGTTTAGGGTGGAAACACCAAAACTCGCATTGCTCATGTTGTAACTACCACTAACAAATGGATAGAAATATAGGCGAATCCAATGCCTCCCAGGTTGGTTAATCAAAAAGGTGTACTTTGAGGTTCCATCAAAGATTCTTGCTGTTCGATAGAGTGGTGAATCATCCCCAGAAGTGACAGATATTGAAGCATTTGCAAAAGTGTTTTTCGGGGTTGAAAGAAAGTTGGAGGCAGAGTTATCAGCAACAAAAACACGGTTACCTACTGTAGTATTGGTGAGTGATCCGCAGTCTATAAGATAATTGTCTACAGGAGTGAACCCACTAGATAAACATACCAAGCTTAAGATTGACAAAAGTACACAAATGAAACATCTAGATCCTACACTGCCCATCATTTCGAAATCTGGAACTTTACCGGGGAAATATGGAAATCTATTGAGCTTTAAGATAGAAACTAAGGACTCTTATCAAGGCAGAGCACTAGGGTGCCCCTAGTAATCAAAAGCAGAACAAAAGAAACCAAAATCCATGAGGAGGGATGAATAAGGAAGTGAAATCAAAATCCAAGATTGCATAATATAGCAAGAGCAAGCAAAAAAGTTGGCGCTTTTCAGTTACAGATACGGAAGAAATCTAAATCCTAAATAGCAATGTATAGAATTGAACAAGAAAGACAAATCTAAAGTAGCCAAAAGCAATACAAGGAAAGGAGCTTGTAGGTGTCAGTACTCACAAATAAATGAAGAAAAGATGGCACACCTTGAACAAAATTTGAGGTCCAATGGAAAGTGGGAGGGGGAGAGAGAGACCCAGATGGGAAATGCTTGTGAGGAGGACAAGGTAAATATGGTATACTTTGGAATGCTAAAAGGGCTTTCAGTTCAAATAAAGAGGAGTCAAAACACAAGCTGGTGCGAACTGGGTGACAGCCCCAGATGATGCCAGATTCCTAGATACTTTATGTTTTGTATTAAATTAGTAATAGAAACCAAACACAGTTGCGTGCAAGCAAACAAACCATGGGAAAACACAATTACAGAGTCGGAACCAGCTGTGGATGCAGAAGGCTGAGGCTTGATTGTTTTGGTGAGCTTTCATGGGGGTAGATGAAACCTCTTGTATGAAGGTCAGAAAAATAAAGGAAAAGGGGGGTTAGAAACAGCTATCTCATAGTTAACAGAAAAAAAGTTTTTGGCTTGGCTCTTTAATGACAAGTGGGGGAAAAAAGCAGAGAGTAATCAACCGACACCTTTGTTTATATAATTTATGACTACTTTCATATATGGTTTTAAAACCCGGGCCCAGGTTGGTTTCAGATCTGGTTGCTTCAGGGTTTTAATTAACACGAGTGGAGAAAAAAATAGAAGAGAAAAAAACCGGTCGACTCGAACCTCAATCGGTTCACTTTGTTTTAAAAAAATGATCAAAATATGTGGTTTTAATTTTTTTTTTAAAATATATTATTAGTTTTTTTTTAATCCTAGCTTTGTTCCGGATCTGACTTGAAATCAGGTTATATAATTATGCTTACGTGTAGGGGAAAAAAATTAAAAAGGAAAGACAGCTAAACTGGAGAATTGTGAACTAGTGTGCATTTCTTGGACATGGTCAAGAAAGATTTTATACAAATGAAAATGGTGCGAAAGCTATGAATATAAGCATTGAATTCACGAATCCATGCACATTGATTTTTCCTAGAAAAACTAAGATTATGTTTGAATTTTAGCTTAACCCACATAAATATAGAATAAAATTGATTAATTCTTCAAAAAAAATACATCTATATCAAAATATAGGAATCACTTACCACACATAATACACAAGAGTATTTATATGTAAATATTAAGACTGATGGGATAGACATGCATTCAATTTAAATAAAGCTCATACTAATTAAAATAAAATTTAAAATAAAATAAAATAATAGTTTAAAATTATTTTTTATTATTTGTTGCATATAATAATGAAAAATACCCAACAAAAATAATTATTAAATAATCATTGCCGAATAAAAACTTAATGCTTTATAGAATTAATTTCTGATCAATTAATTTTTTTAATATAAAATTTTTATAAAATAAATAAGCCAATGACTACTAACGCAAGTTCTCGATAGTATTAAAACCTCGTTGTAGTTAATAGAATCCATAAATTTAAAAAGAAAAAATATCTTTTTTTTATTTTTATACTTTATTGTCATATTTTAAACTTGATTTTAAATATCTCTCTCTCTCTCTCTCTCATAAATTAACAGCCTATCGTGTATAATTGGAAAAGGTAAAGATGTTGGTTATGCAAAGGGATTCTTCTTCTTCATCTTTTCCCCATGGATTCTCATTTTGAAAACTTCATTAATCAAATCTCCTACGTGCTGGAAACATGTAGGAAAGCGGCATGCCTTTTATTTAAGCTAGCGGAGACGTTTGTAAGTGAGGTATGAATTGTTTTTTATAGGTTTTTTTATTTATTTAAAAATATATTAAAATAATTATTTTTTTATTTTTTTAAAAATTAACTAGTGACACTAACTAGAAGGCTAAAACGAGAATCGCTGTATCCTATGGATAGTTGACGCGGGCAAATGTTTCGCTTTCAACTTGTTAAAGATAACTTTAAAGGGAGGGAGGTACGTCTAGGGCAGCTGGTAACTAATAAATAGCCCTGGCCCTGACTTATATTTTTTAAAGTATTTTTTAGATTATTATTTTGTTTGAAAAACCATTAAACTAATATTAAAAAACCATTAAATTAATATTTAAAAACTATTAAATTATTAGTATTTTTTTTCACCTTAGAAATTGTCGAGAGGGTGTTATATGACCTCTTCTTTTAATTTCCATTCAACTCATTCTCTCTCGTATTTCATCTCTCTCCAAACTAGAGAAATGGAGGAAGATGCTTTGGAATTCTAACCAGATTATTTAATCACAATTTATTCTAAAATACATGAAATTAAATCTTGGTTAATTAATTCAAAAGTATCGTTATTATTTTCTTTAAAAAAAACCTCAATAAATTGCTTTTATGTATATTTTCTATTTAAAAACTGAAAGTTATGAAACCGAACTACAAAAAAAAAAAACGTTTAATGATAAAAAATACAAGATATATTCTTCTTTAATTTATGTATTAATGCTCTTTATGAGAAATTAAGAGACCAAACTATAACCAATTTTCCTCCCCGCGTTTCTTAACAATGAGAAATTATTTTCCTCCCATTTTTCCTTCTTGATTTTTTTTTAAATAAAAAACTATTTTCAAATAAAAAGGAGTAAAATCAATTGGTTTATCTTTCCTCCCCTCCATTTTCTGCAGACCTGGTCTTCATGCAGGAAACACAGTTAGAGGGCCGGCCATATGCACGATATATATATATATATAAAAAAGCATTGACTTGATATTGATTTAAGCTAAATAATTGATTTTTAATTATTATTTATACGTTTCGTGTTGCTTTAGAAGGCCAATCACTTGCTGAATTCAAGCTATCTACGTGCACGCCATTCGTAAGCAAAATAATAATAATAATAATAATAAAAAATAAAAAAATTGAATGAACTTTTAAGGAGCATGAATAAACAAACAAATCCTGCGAAACTGAAAAAATAAATAAAAATAAAACAATTTAAGCAGCTGGACGTGGCGGCTGTAAAGTAAACCAGGAGCAAGAATCAAAACTATACACGTCAAGAATATAATTAAATGCTGTCACTTGGAAAATGTATTAATTGCCCGGGAAATTAGCTCAATTCATAATACAATGTGTTTTGGATGACACTAAATTTATTTTTATGGTTTTTGGTATAAAAAAAATTAAGCATATTGCATGGGGTATTGATCTCTTTATCTTTTTTAACATAATATAAATATTCTTTTGTTATCAAAATCAATAAAATATAGAAATATTGATCAATAGTTTTTTTGATTTTGCATAATCTTCTTAACAGTAAAAATACTTATTTATCACCAGAGTTAAAAATATTATTGTGCTGCTAGGAAGGGTGTTTTAGGGTTTTTAATTTTTAATGTATAATGCAATTACATCTCTAATCTTGAAAGACACAAAACATAAACTTAACATTTAAGGGGTATTTTTTATACTTTTATATGAGCATTTTTTATAATTGCCAGGATTATAAAGGCATTTTGATGTTTTTATATATATTTTTAATTTAATGTTTAAAATTGTAAAATTATACTTAGCACGTTCTAATATATGGATGGCATCCGCACAATTTAAGTGGCATATGTTACGCCATCCGATGAACGTGACTGGCCTTCAATCGTCTTCCGTTCAGATGGCCATTATTTTTCCAACGTTGTCTTGTTATGTACTGTTTGGCCCCTTATGTTTTATCACAAAAGTCCATTTAAAAAGTGTTTCTCATCAAATACCCCTTCGTGCTCAGCCATGGAGCACGCACTGTGAATGAATTCATTAAAAAATAAAAAATCTCATGAATAAATAACAATTAAGCTCACGGTATGGCACTGTGTTTCTAGAATATTTTGAGATTTTTTTAATTTTAAATTAATTTTTTTATATTTTTAAATCATTTTAATATACTTTAAAATAATAATATAAAAAATAAATTAAAAAAAATAAAAAAATATTATAATTATTGATGAAAATACCACTAGTCTTGAAAAAAGAAAAACAATCCCTAACAAAACTGTTTGATTTGACATTTAAAGTTGCAGTCATCAATTATGGGGTGGCACGTGCACACAAGACTCCGTGTTTCAAAAGTTTATATATCAAATCACATGGCACGTGTCATCAGAAAGGGTACAATTTAGCCTAACAAATATCAATTATCTTTAGCTCTATCTGACGGGAACAACTTTCAAGAAAAGCTAATGATATAATTTATTGTCTGCAAGAAAAACTTTTAGAGACAAAAGCAACGATAAGATCTGTTTGCTTTTGTGATTGAAAAATGACAAGAATCTTTTCAGTAGAAATCATTTGCAACCACAAGGATGTTACAAGGTTCCTCATAATTTTGCCTCAAATGCTGCTGCTGCTGCTGCTGCTGCTTTAATCATGTTCCCACCTTCACCTTTATAACCCTATTATGTATATCCATACCAACCAACCCTAATCTTGAACTAACTATCACGCAGATCCGTCAATTTCTAAATCAAGCTGGTTGCTGAGAGATGGTCACCTATAATGGTAAACCAACACATTCACTTTCAGACTGCTGCCCAGTCTCTAAACATGAGCAAGCGCAAGCAGGAGTTCTGTCCAGTGTCCAGAGACATTGCTGGATATCTTTCCATTGAAAGGAGAATTTGTTGGCTTCTGAATGCAATATTTTTCCAGCTGCCAAAGATTTGAAATCAGTTCAAGTCAAGATTGAGCGGTTCCCAAAACTAGGCCTTTCAATGCTGGCATCAAGTTCCCCAGAAGCTCCCTTTTACTTAAAATCCTGTCAGATGTACAGTCTTCTTCCTGGGGAAAACGGAAAAAGAACAATACAGACAGTAACAATCAGCATCACATAAAATACTAATCATGTTTCAGAAACTAGAGCTGTCACAAACCTCTACTCATTACCAGGATGCATAAACCTTTTTTATCCTGTGTCGAAACTTTTTTTTTCTTTGCAAAAGCAAGCGACTATGCAAGTTTTTCCTTGCAAATTTTGCGACAAGTGACAAAAAAATATTTATAATTTACCGAACCCAGAATCACGAGGGGCAAATGTAACAAAGATAAATGTGCCAAACCAAGAATAGAGAGTGAAGGCCGAAACAGATGTTACTCACATCACCAGTTGAAGCAGATAAAAGCGATAGAAGTGTTACTGTAGCAGTTTGATATTCTGTCAGGATCTTGAATGCTGAATCATCTAGTTTGTCCTGAAAAAAATGGCATAAAAGCAGAAAGCATGCAATAAACAAAACTTCCCACAAAAAAAAATCAAGTAATGCTAGGAAAGTTGCCAAGAAGTGATATGGTACATAATAATAATAATAATAATAATCAAGGTCACGAGTCCAAAACTGAAAAGTAAACGAATCCTTGGGTTTTGAAAGTCCAATTTAAACAGTCATAAAAAAAATACAAAAAAGGAAAAAAACAACTTTAAAGCCTGTTATACATCACTACGATAGCAGATGAATGGAAGAAATCCAATCTATTTGGGTGAGTTATTGAATAACCAGTGACTTAAATTACAGACAATTTGCATTCAAACCCTGACTTCCAAGTTTCCAACAAAGACAAATGGCAACACCAAAAAATGCAGGCCATAAACATGCAACTAAAAACAGATGCATCTACACTGCAAATGATATAACATGTAAAGAAACAACCTGCAAAACTTCTACATTGCAACATCCCAATTTATACTCCAATTGTTGCAGGACAGTCAAGATGTCGCAGAAGGACCTACCTAGATACAAGACAGTCTGATAAAATAATAATACTACATTTTCTTTCAGTGGCATATAAGATGTGACAAAATTGTTTTCCAATACCACCATATAGCAGAAAACATTTCAACAAATTCAAAATAACGTTCCCCATCTCCCTTGTGGAGAGAGAGCACTCGGCAATTTATGTAGTCCTTGAAAATGAATAGAAGTATGTCAAATCGAAACTGATTTTCAGCATGACATTACTTTGTAGAATATAGCAAAAGATTCTGATGGGGAACCAGCTATATGAAAATAAGCTTCAATATCTTGTTTTATTTTATTTTAGTTTTTTTTAGTCAATTAGAATTCTTCGATCTTAATTACTTTTATTTAATTTCCTACATTAAACAGGATCCTACTAGGCTTTAGGTGCCTATTTAAGAACACCTTTTCCATGATTTATGAAGACTAAATGATAATTGAATTGAGAATTGCTATTTGTATTTGCTACTACCATTCTCTTCTCTATTTATCCGTATGCTATGGGACTTATCTCTTCTCTGCTTTATCTTACTGTCTTTCTTCTATTTAATCCCTCTCCTATAGGAATTCTGCTTCTCCTTTGTCATAATCATGTACATCACATTCACCTTTCATTGCCATTCAGATGTAAAAGGTACACACCACTTCTGGTTTTTTAAATCCATTTGTTTGTGCACATGGATAAACCAAAAGCAATTGATATCTTCACAACACAAGATTTTGAGCTGGTCCAGAATCTATCAACAAAACAAAAACATATGGCACTCATCCTTAAGTCAGTTTCCACTTAGACCAGCATCTTCTACCTCTCATCATTAAAAATTGTTGGCAGATATTTGAACCCCTCATCCAAATAAGCCACGTCTGGAGCTGGAGAGCGTAGCATAGCCTCCAAGCCCCGGTACAGAATTGCACCATACATAATGACACTCTAGTTCTATCACCACAACAGCGACCAAAGTAAAACTAAGAAGCTTCAAATGCATTGCAACACAAATGTACTTTGAAAAATGCATTTTTAATTAGTAAAATATTAGGAATGCCACATACCTTCAATCGAGAAACAGCTACAGAAATGGCCCTTCCAGGGGCCTGAAGAGCTTTATTGCGAACCTGCAGCAGAAAATTCATGTTCAAGAAGTGAAAAAGCTATAAAAGTTGCCATACTTGCATAGAATCCAGAGATAGAACCTGAATATAAAGCAGGGAAACAACTTTAGGCAGAAGAAGAACTGGATCAGTTTCAGCAGAAACTTGAGCTGTCAAATCCTGACAATAGCAATCAAAACAGACATCCAAATGAGTGCATATGTCATATTTCCATCCAAAGTTGCAAGTCACCCACTTGCAAAAGACCCAACTGCTAATAAGCAAAAATATAAATTACAGAGATTCATCACAATAGAACTAGTTAAAAAAAGCAATGGATCTAATATTGGATTTTATGTCACCTTTATAATCAACAAATAAAAATATCAATACTTGAACACTGTTAAAAAGCTGTCCAAAATAGCTTCCTCGATATTTTATAGGATGAGAAGATATGATACTTATAGTGAACTTCCAAGTAAACACATTTGTGGATATGAGTAACTCTGATCTTTTTTTTTCTTTTTTTTCCTATACAAAGCATATGCATACCTTGCGGTATGAGTGCAGAAGAGTTCTTTCCAATTTCTTGTCAAGCTTTTTCAAGAGCAACCCACTGAAAAAAAACAGAATCCAAAATGTAAATGTCAGGTTCTGAGAAAAGAAGGCAGTTCACATGAAATTCTAAAACAAAATTATAATAATAGCACAAACAAAACTACCTCTCCTCTGCCACCTCTCTTAGTGAAGTCATGAAAGCTTCCACCCGCTGCTCAGTAGAATGATTGGGATTAAACATTGTACAAAAGTGCAAAAAGTAGATAAGATCAAATATCTCCTAGATTTTTTAAATTAAAGGCAGATGATGAGAGAGCTGGCCAGAGAAGTCTATTGGCAGTTGAATCCAATGATTTCAGCTAAAACATGCTCGGACTTGAATCAGGTCTACGGTGTAAAGAATTGATGAGTTAGCTACTAGTGTTTTGTCCACCCGCCAACCCACCACAAGAGAGAGAAAGAAGCAGGAGCATTACAATATTTTTCTTGTTAATTATAGTTTTCTTTTTCAGTTATAAATCCCTATATTATTTGGATTCTCCAGTGTCATGCCATTAGCATGTGGCTTATTTGATTAGAGATTTATTTTCCTTACAAGGATAAGATTAGGATTAGGGATTTTGACTATTATAAATGGGCTTTGTAGAACTATTTTACAGGATGTCTTATGTTTCTTATCAACCTAATCAGATTTTAACAGTTTCTCTCTCAATACTAAACCTTATCATCCCGTTCCAACTTAAATTTTATTCATGTTTTACCCATCCTTTTGCTGTAAATGCTGATTTTGAGGTTTTTTTCTTCCCAACCTACATCAGAGCAAGAGAGGACCAGAATATTGTTGCAAGCAGCAAAATATAGTTTTTCCTTTGCTCTCTCTAATCCCCCAACCCCCAGTCACATCAGCACCTCTCTGCTCTCTCCCCTCCACCCAACCAAAAAGGGAGCGAAGTGTTAAAGGACATGTTCTTCATTTAAATAACTCTTGAAAATGGAAAGAGAAACTTTTCACTAACAAGAACTGACCTTCCCTTCCAAAGCTTCAACTACTGCAAGAGCCTTTTTTGAAAGGGATCCTGGAAAGCTTTTTGCCTGCATGAGGAATGAGAGTACATAATAGAGGAGATCATTTAGCATATCCAAACTTCTGACCAGTTTCATAAAGCACAAAGCAAGGCAGCAAATGTTTCATACAAGAGCAGTTCTTTCTGCAGAACCAAGCGTGATAGATTCTGAATTTGGAGACTCTTCAACATTAATTCCGTTCTTCAATTTGTTGTGCATGTCCTACATTTACATCAAGTCCAAGCATCAGACCATCCTTCAAATTATATATCTTAATTTACTGAAACCACATCAGTGGTAAGCAAAACAGAGGAATGGGAGCTACCAAGTTATGAAAAAGCATATCTCCAATAGAAGCAGCCATTGTTCTTAACAAATGCCTGTGCAAGACAGCCTGCAAACCATAAACAAGGCTTGTCTTTATTCCATTTCATCATAAAATAGCAAGTTGTTTGGGTGGTTAATCTATCCAATAATAACTTCTTTATATCAATTAATATAGGAAGAAGTAGAACTTACAGAGGTTGATTGGTCATCCTCAAATAAATCTAGTGCCTTTTCATACAGTTGCATATTTAAGAAAGCCTGCAAAAAGGAAGTTATATCTCAAAGAGCTGCCAGAATTATAAGAACCAATCACAGCCTCCATTACCAAGAAAGCACATTGTACAAAACACTAAATCAGAGGAATGTCAAAATACTGGATGTAGATAATTAATTTGCAATCATAACGGTGCTAACCTCATCAAGCTTCTTTTGTAAATTATCAAGCAGGTGCTTCATTTTCCCAGCATTTTCTGAAAATAATGTCTTTCTTTTCTCCTTTAAGGAACTAATTAACATAGGTCTCATATAGTTAGCTAAAGGTCCAAGAATTGTCTGTGGATCTTCCAAACCTGCCAGATCAGCTAACTTCACCAGTTAGAATATGATATGAAATCAACGCCAAATCAGCTGAACAATAGCAACAAAAAGGAATCATTAGCAAAATGAACAGACCTTGCTCTTCAAAATCAGGAACCAGAGTCAGGATCTTTTGCATTATCCAATCATCAGAAGGAATGTTAAGATCATCCTCTTGTGTTCTAGCTAAATCTTTCTTAGCTCCCTTTTTTGTATCAGACAGGACCAAAGATGCGTCCTTGCCTTTCCTTTGGTTTTTCTTAGATTTCAAAGGAATAATTTCCTCATCATCTAGAAGGATTTCAGTTCTTGCTCCAGATGATTTCCCCTTCTTCTTCTTTTTCTCATTTACTTCACCAGACCGGCCAGAATCAGTTCTAATTTTAGCTTCCATGACCAAATGAAAGTCATCACTCAGTATAACACTAGAGGACCCCGAGAGCCTAAAGACCTCCAGCTCTTTCTCCATCCGACCATAAACATCCTAGCAATAAAAATACATGGTTGCAGGAATCAGAATTCCACAGAGAGATCAAGCAGTTATAAACAACACATGCAAACCCTCAAATTGCAGGAGACAAGGTTGGAGGCATCGGAATCCCAATGATAACAAAAAATAATATAAAAAAATGAATAAACTTGGTTCAACAATACACTTCACCCAAAATCAAAACAAATTATAGGAGCAAAACACGCATAGAATAGATCCACCAAGTGCACACGAAGCGGGAGAGGGAGATAGAGTAGGAGGGGTTTTGAGTGCTTTCCAGGAAAATGATCAAAATAAAAGACTTCCAAAAATGAAAAGTGATAGATCAAATACAGCATGAAGAAAACCTAGAAAGGATTTTCATTACACATCTCTGACTTTCAATTTTTAAAACATCCTGACCCTTACATAGCCCCACCAGCTGAGAGAATTAGGTCAATCTAGCTTGATAAGCCAGTAATACTAACAGGGCCAACTGGACACTATTGTCAGCACTCCTGCTGCTTCATGTATCTAAACAATGTATTTATTTATTTGTCCATGTGAAAAATATATATAGCACATGTAACGGATGCAAGTGGACATGAACAACAATGAGAAACAATCTTTAAGTAGTTCAGAACAATTTCCTATTATCAATGGAAATAGTGAAACATAAGCAGTAAGCCCTTCTACCTTATTACATCAAATATTAATTTTAGAGTCAAACCTTGATAAAACCATTGCTAAATACATATGAATCCCCCAGGATCATTCCTTTATTACCCTGAAAAAAATCAGAAAGAAAATGAAAAAAATAATAATTCACTCGATGATAGAAATGAACAATTATTGCCATGGCAAAAATGTCACCTTGAGTGCTGACTGAACAGAATTACAATGCGACAAAATCTTAGAAGCATCTTGGGATCCAAAAGAAGTGGGTAATACAGAAAGAGAATCAATCCTGCAATCATCCATAAAATCAATGATGTCTTCACAATGTGCTCAAATAACCTGCATTCGCACATGTGCTAAGAGAAAATTCTGCTGTTCATATGAATACCCATAAGAAATATGCGACTGAATTTTAAGTCATGTTTTTGTGAATAAAATAACAAGAAATATCAATGATGATCATAACACACGCCATAGCTGCAGTGAAACTGAAGCAGGTACATCAGAAGTAATAAGCAACCAATTGATAGGAGCACAACGTGATGAAAGGGAGCTGATACAATGATAGATGATGACAATAAACATGTTGGATTATTTTTAAGTCAGAGCAAATAGTATAAGAATAAAAAAACTAGAACAGTACTTTGTTTTCTCTTGATAGATGGAAAAATAAAGAATATGAAATTCAACTAGAAAAACATATATTCTCAAATTTCAACCCTCAAATATGACCTGTCTATGACTCATATTGCATTAGGAAATAGTGGTATAATTTTATTATCTTCCATTTCAATTAATATGTGTCAAAGAAAACCTGGACAATCCTGTCATATTGAACCAAACCACAAAAATGAAAACGGCATACAAATAAAGATATCGAGAAAACAATTTCAATCAACAATCTGAAGCAAACCATTTCATAGTTATATTAAATCAACAAAAAGGAAAAAAGAGGAAAGAAAAGGTAAATATTGCCTCACCAGCTACTACGGTCAATAGCATCCTCAACAGCAGCATCCAACATCTCAATCATGGAGGGATGAGCAAATGCAGTTACCAGAGGTATACCTTCAGCATATCTGGACTATATTGGATTTGAAGACCACAAATTTTGATAAGACAAACAAAGAAGAATTCTCAAGTATAAATAATTTCTTCACATAAATTCTACAAACTTGAAAGAAAACAAATCCAAATTTCAGACATAAATTCAACATAAGTACCTGCAAGAACTGAACAGGCTGGGAAATTCCAAGGTTTTGCAGAGTATCATAGCTGATAAAAGAATTCTGCAAGCGGGAAAATAACAAGTGATTAAGATGGAGATGATAGCTAAAAAATCAACATCCCTGATGCAATAGGATGGGAAAAAGATAATAAAAGACTGATCAACCAAGTCTTATAATTCAAAATACAGATTACATTCCAACCATAGAGACAGCAAACCATATGATCAAACAAGCTTTTGAGTAACATCATGTGTGAAACATGCAGAACATCAATATGGGTGTCTAAAAATTACAAAATTAATATTGGGTAGGAGAATTAAGTTCCAAACCTGAGAAAAGAAAGAATCTACACACTCCCTTTGAGCAGTGGCAAACACCTGTAGCACAATTAAAATCAATGAGGGAAAAAGCATGCTATTTAATGTGATAAAGCAAGAAAATAAGTCTTGAAGCAGTACACATGTTCCTCACCACCCACAACTAAATTCACTATCTCATAGGTTTTTTTCCCTCAAACTATAAATATTTCCAGCCAAATTATCATGAAAACTGTATGCATCACAAGATTTACTGAAGAGAAAAAACTATCTTGGTTAAGTTAAAACTGTAGATAGTCCTTAATTTTATTGAAATGCTTACATAAATACTTCAGGAAAAAAAAAACCTTCATTAGTTAACAGACAATCAACTGCTCTAATTCTTCAAGAGCTGAAGCCTGAATCAAGAAAATAATTTTTGAAGCATTTCACGTTCCTTAGCACCCACAACCAAATTCGCTATCTAAAAAAGATTAATCTCTAGCACGTGTGATATAAAATTATAAACCAATACCAAGAAATCATAAACATACAGTTGGTGTCCAATGAACTCCTGCTCGAAGTGATCCAAGAATCTCCCCTTCCTTCGCCAGCCCATTAAATAAGGATTGGAAAAATGAACTTTCAGTAGCCACACCACCAGCTCCATCCATTGCTTGCAACAACTGCTGCAGGGTTCCCCACAAAAAAGACAAATTTGTAGGAACGGTAACACCCCTCGCAGCACCACGAACCATGGCGCTAACACGAGTAACATAAGCTGGTGTATACAATTGTCCACCTTCAAGCCTACCTTTCACCTAAATGCCAATAAAATCTCAGCCAAAACTTTCAACTTCTTTTCCCTCCGACAACCATATCACATTCAAGAAAGAAACAAGAAAGATACCAGAGTTCCGAGGCGAGCTTCCAACATGGAAGCCACAAGTTCAGAGCCAACATTCAAGTTAGCTGCGATTTCCGCCAAAGAAATTTGACTGCATTCTTGAAGCCTCTCATTGATTTCTTCAGCAACATTGTCCCAATAAGACTGCGAAATAATTTCCCCTTGAATCAACATCAGCCCGCTCGGGTCATCCGAAACGACGCGTTGAGCTTGGTTCTCGACGTGATATAAATCAACGCCAGTAATATCCGCAAGATCTATCAAGGAAACACGCCCTAATTTCTTGATCTCCAACACCATTTCATGCCTCAATTGCTCCTTAGAAAAAAAAGGGAAAAATTAAGCAAAGAAAACAAGAAAAAGAAATTAAAAGTGTCAAAATCGAAGACGACGACGATAATACATACAGGAGTGATGTATTCTTTGCCGGAGACAGTGTGGAGAAGGTTGAAATCGATGATGTGAAGCTCGTGGAGTTTTTGGACTAATTCGACGACGTTTCTTTCAGATAATCGGATGCTCGATTTTGCTTGCTGCGCGGACTCAAATTGTCTCGCCAATTCTAACAATTCTGCGTCCATTTTGATTGAATTGAATGGAGGAAAATCGATCGAGAGAGAGAGTTTTGGTTTTCTGTTCTATTCAATTCCCTGTTTGTTTATTGCAGTCTGAGTTTGAAAAAAAATAAAAATAAATAATGCTTTTTATTTTTAATATCATTTTAAAATTATAAAAAAATTACTAATAAAATATTAATTTAATATTTTTTAAATATAAATATAAATATTTTTAAAAATCTAAAAACAGTAAAGCTCTCCTAAACAGACTGGTACGGTACAATAGTCATGGGCCTTCAATTATGGCCTTCAACTATGTGCATCGTTAGCCTTGGTCTCCAACTATGAGTGGAAATAAAGAATTTTTTTTCATTTTATTATTTTATACATGATTTATTTATTAAATAATATTTAAAGAGTGGTGTTTGTTTCCTTTCATCATATGAGATTTATTAATAATTTTTGGTTTTGAATTTTCTAAAGGAAAGGAGGATGAAGTATGTTTTAATTAGGGTGTAAAATACTTTTTGAAATAATTTTTTATTTTGAAAATATATCAAAAGAATTTATTTTTTATATCAACATGTTAAAATTATTAAAAAGTATTAATTTAATATTTTTTTAAGTTAAAAATATTTTTAAAAAACACTAAAAATCAAAAACAAATATATAAAAAAAGGAAAGAGATAATAAGGTGTCCATGCACTACCTACCTAGAACATCAGTGATTGAACTGCCAACTTCGGCAAATTGTACTATTTCTGTAGATCTTTTTGACAACTGCTGATTTTTCCATACATAAACAGATTCAAAATTTGAAGAACGACGCTGCTTCAGCTAACAAGTAAACATAGTCAGATAACCAACTCAGGAAGCATGGCAGATTGGTGGTGGGAAATGTTCTGGTTTTGCAGCATAACATGTTACAGCTTCTTCATAGCAGTCATGATGGAGGACATTCTAGAATTCATGCTACCTATTCATTTTACTTGTTCATTTTATCCATCTATAGCCATCCATTGCCAGCACTTGCTAGCATTTGTTTGTTGAAAAACGTACAAATGCAAATGCAAATCAAATCTAAAAGGGCAAATAGCGTTTAGCTTGAGTGCGCGATCATGACAAGGACTTGAGGTTCTTTTTCCGAAGGAGCTGAGAAAGGAAGCATCATTGGCTAAACCCACGAGCCAGAGACGGATTTGTTTTCTAATAATCACGAGTTCGAGTCCTTTTAAGATCACTAGAAGTTTACATAGTCGTTAACTTCAAGATCTGTGAAATTAGTCGAGGTACATACAACCTGACCGACCATCATCAGAATGCAAATGTTTCATCTTTCAGATTCCATACCTCTGGATGGCCTCCAGGGAAAACAAAATGTCCAGGAAATTCGCCTACATTATAACTTCTTTGCAACACTTCTATTTTCTGGTCAGATGTCTCTACAATTGCAGTATTACCCAATGGACTTGAGGTGTGTTGACACTGTTTTGGGTCGTCTGCAAAAAATCAAAGCTGCAAAAACTTTTTTTAAAAAATGATATCCTGAGCTAAAAAAATTATTACAATTCTACGAGATACCCAGGTTGATCTTTCATCTGTGACAAATCCAGACAAGATAACTTTTTTAATAAAAAAAATCTAGGTGGTATCTCTAATGTAGTCTCGATAAAATTCATCACTGATCATTTATTGCTTGATTTCATTCAACCTTAAATATACAAATTTTCGAACAGAAGACATATGCATCATTTCTCTTAATAAAAACCCTCCAACTACAGACAGACCACCACACAAGTGGGCATTAAATACCAAGAAAAAGCAAAACACAAATTTATGAGCTCATGGGCATCACTGAGATGCTAGCAAGCAATAAAATAAGGTGTCAAACAATCAAAAGCAAGCATGGACAAATCCTCTTCCGTGATTGAGATTTCATATGAATGAAGAGATACCTTCTGATGGAAGGAGGAACTTATCCCAAAGAGGATTTAAGTTTGTCCCCATAAAAATCCTGGATAGCAGGCAGATAGCATTGATTCTTCATTATGGGGGACGACAAATAAAAGGCATAAATATATCAGTAAATGCTCACACCAAGAGCAAAAGTCCACTCATTAATAAGAAAATTTAGAAGCAGCTTCAGACCAATCATCAGAAAAATGAAAAACCCAGTAAATGAAAGGCTGGTTGAAAAAATAATTTTGACACTGGCATCCAGCTTGAAAATTATATCTGTCCACCTTAACCTATGACAACCCACTGCAATGAAAACTAAAGAAGTTGACACAGAACTCATGTCCAGTCAATATGAAAGGGAGGGATGTTTAGTAAATTTGCAATGTCTCGCCTCCAGCAAGAGTTGTAGCATCGAAGGATAATATGTGCATGAGATCATTGACCAAGTATCATGAGTGTGCGACTGAACATGATGCCCAAGTGTCATCTGGTTGAGATTAACAGTATAATGTGCGAGTTGATTTACAGTTATCAGTTTGCTCTAGAAAAGTAATAGAAAGTATTTATGAACTGAGGTTGTAAGCCATTCCCATACACAAGAGAGGGAGGGAGGGAGACCTGTAATCTGTCAAACCAAGGTGGAGGCAGGCATGAAGATCTTGTTCTGATCCTGCTCTCTTGGACAGAGTGTACCCTCCATACTGGGAAGTTATTAACAAGAACAGCAATTCATAAGAAAAGATAATAAAATGCATTAAAATTTCTAAAATATGTTATACAAATGCAGGGCATTAATTCTTTGTCTGCTGCATCTAGCAACTATTATGTCTTGCATCAAACGCTGTAATGGAATCCCAGTTTTATTTGAAATATCAGTGCAATTATTAAATTCCCATTCTCATCAATATTATGGTTCCTCTTGCATTTTACAACACGAGACATTACATTACAATCCATTTTGAAACTTGATAGAAGCTCAAGAATATTGCCAAATGCGCTCGATATCAACTCGACAGCATTGGCAAAAGAAATCGTTGTGTAATATAAAGCATCGAAATGCAAGCAAATAGCAGCATTCTAAAGATCCTTATGGTTTGGCAGTAACAGCGAAGGTTTAATAAAATGATGAATAGCACAAAAAATCACAAAGTCCCCATCAATGGTTCATAGGCTTGTATCCCATATCTTAGTTTGTTTTAGCGGTAATTTAAATTAAATTTTTTTAGTATTTTAAATCATTTGAACTTTTGATATTAAAAATAAATTTTAAAAAATAAAAAATATTATTTTAATATATTAAAAAAAAAAACATTTTAAAAAACAATAACCAAGAACTTTTTTCCATTATACAAAGATGCGTTCTTCTGTACCGTTTGATCCCATATCTTTAAACCCCGGCAAAGATAACAGTCAGATAAAGAATTCTATGGATTCCGCATGGCATTTATTACAATACAGATGTAATTAAATCAGAAAACTAACTTACCTCAGAAATGGAGTTTTCTAATTCGGTGTCGGGATGGGGGATTCTATCGTAAGATGGATCAAAAACCACAGATACCTTAATCCAACAATTAACAACTTAAACCACAGCTATAAATTTTACAATAACGCAGCTTAAAATGGTAGAAACAAAGAACAGGGAGGACCTGAGAAGGCGAGAGGGCAGATGGGCATGGGAGCACAAGTTTGTTTGGAGTCTGTTTTATCCATTTACATGCCCCACGCACTCGAACTGTTTGATGAAGGTGTCCAATCTAATCTAAAATATTTATTCTACCAGAAATCCCATG
Organism: Populus x sibirica; assembly: GCA_019202695.1. Taxonomy (NCBI): domain Eukaryota; kingdom Viridiplantae; phylum Streptophyta; class Magnoliopsida; order Malpighiales; family Salicaceae; genus Populus; species Populus x sibirica. Next base: position 1,288,296 of record JAGMVL010000141.1, read on the forward strand.
GGCAGGATGAAGGAGAAGATTCTACTAAACAGTGCGTTTTATTTTCTTAATTAACAAATACATTCAAACACGTTTCTTGCATACATAATTATCAATTACCATGGTTGTATAAACTTCGAAAACTCTTATGTTAATCAAGAATTGGCTAGCAGTCAAGGGACAAATGTGTACTATTCTCCCAATTTTTTTTCTCAATAAAATCTCAGATAAATCAATCATTCACAGTGATCACAAAAAAAATAAAAATTCTTATGATCTTTTTGGAACTCAACCCTCGAATTGTAATGTACAGAACATACCTTAAATTCTTCAAAGACTAACCCATCTTTTATAATCGTATTTGATTTCATTCATGTGTTTCTCACTTGATTTTTATATTTTGGTTCAGCCTATTTTGTAAATTATTTTTTATTTAAAAATATATCAAATTAATTTAATATTTAATTTTTATATTAAATTTTATCTTCATTCTTTTTAATGTAATTTTTATTTTTTCTTATCATTTTTAATTGAAATTTCTTTTCAGTTTCTTCACTCATGATTTGATTTTCTTTTTATGTCAAATTTGATCATAATTCTTTTTAAATCAACAATTTTTTCTTTTTTATCCCCTTTTTTGTTGAACTTGTTTTTTCACTTTTATCCCTAATTATTTTGGTTGGTTGAGAATTTGACATTATTTTTTTTTGATTTGCCTTTTATGTTGTAATCCAGCTTCATGATCCATATCACAAGTTTTAAAACTGGATCAAGTTAGCTTTAGTTGTTTACGAGTCCTTTTTTAATTTTTTTTTTAATTTTCATCCTTCATCATTGGGTTCGTTTGAAATTGGTACTCGTTATTTTGTTAACTTTCTTTTCTATGGAATTATTTTGATATCATGTCTCGGGTAATGGATTTAACACGTTCACCGGGGTTGAGTTGGACCTTTTTTTTTGCTTTTTTTTTAATTCTACCCTTCAATATTAAATTGGTTTGAGAATCAAACTTTATAATTTTATCCAGTCTTTTTTTCAAAGTACATCTTGATCCCATAATTAAGTTATAGATTTCGTTTGACTTTTACCTGAGAAGGATGATGAAAAATTATCATATTTGTTTCTTTTAGAGGATTTATGTTTAAGAATTCACTTATGGCTCAGACAGAAACAGGTCAATTTATTTTTTGTTTTTTTAAATTTTTTTCTTTTTAATTTCATCATTCGACATTTTATTTGTTGGGAATTAAGATTCATATTTTTTTTTCATTTTTCTTTCTATCCAATTACCTTGTTCTCATTTAATTTTTACTTTGCAACAAATAAGATCATTGAGATGTTTTAAGAATATCATAAAAATATATTTCTATAATATTGGCAAGCATTCATCTTTTACATTGAATCATTGTGAATTTTGTTTTCACTTTATTTGTTGTCGATATCTTATTTAATAATCATATCATTAAATTAACTGAGCTTATTAAACTTATTCAAGTTGATGACCAAAATCTCAGTTTTTTTAAAATGTTTACATTGTCTTGATATCTTTTTATGTTAAAAAAACATAAATTAACCTAAGACATAGCATGAACCACCTATTTAGTTATTACAATACCCGGAAAGATCCTTAGTGTTACTTGATACAAAATTTAAAAAACGACTAAGGTTGCATCTATCCCAACAAAAAAAAGTTGGCTCCTGCTTCTATCCACCATAACAACACATACAAAAGAAAGTACATATTTAAGGTCAAATATAGTAAGTTAATAATTTTTTTTACACTACCAGAAAATTGATAAATAAAAACAAAAATACCAAGAAAATATTTTCATCGGAAATATACCAACAAATTTTACTGATGGCAATATTATCTCGGTATATACCGAGGGAATTACAGTGGGAAACAAAATAATTAAAACAAAGCAAAAAAAATGATGACGTGACGATTTTACCAACGAAACACTGTTCATCATGTCAATGACAAAGGGAATTACCGACGGAGTAAAATCCGTCGACAAATCCATCAGTATTTTCCAAAGAGCTCTGGAACTGTTCACTTCCCAATTGCACTGTTAATTACTGTTCTTTACAGACAAAATCACTGACGGATTGAAAAGTCGTTGGTGTTATTTGGCGGTTTTCTGAAAAATTTAGATTAAATTAAAAATTTAAATTAAATATTACCGACGGACTCATCGACAGATTGAAAAGTCGTCGGTGATATTTGGCGGTTTCTGAATTTTTTTTATTAAATTAAATATTACAGACGGAATCATCGACGAAATGATTAAAAATATTAATATTTAATTATCCGTCGGTAAAACACTCTAATAAAAAGCCTAGAATCCCTAATTTAACAATAGACCCGTCTCCTTTCTTCTTCTTCTTCTTTTCCCCCATATGTAAAAAAGATGAATATCCATTTCTTTTTCTTCTCTTCTCTCCTCAACTCCTTCTCTTTTCCTCCATGCTCAGGTATACCTTCTTCTCTTTTCTTCTTTTTTCTTCTCAATTTTTTTTTTAATCAGTATACTTTACAAATTTGTTTTTTTTTCTTTTCTTAGCTTCATTTGCAACTACATTAAGGTAAGATTTCTTCTTTTTTTTTCATTTTCACTATATTTGTTTTTTTTTAATTGTTTTTGTTCTTAATAATTGTATGAATGTTGTTGTAGGATTTTTTTTTTCATATGAGATCAATTTTTAGTTGATTTTTTTATAGGATTTTTAAATTTTTTTCATATGAATTTTTTTAGTTGAATTTATTTGTTGCAAATTTGTTTAAGTTGATTTTCTTCTTCTTTTTTCCAAGCATTTTGAGTATTATAGAGTGTTGATTTATATTAATTTAATTATTTTATAGTTTTGTAAAATATATATTTTTTAATATTTTTAAATAATTACCGACGGAATTACATACGGTATTTTGCCGAGAGAAATACCAACATAATGAAGTGGGTAATTTTTTTTGCTTGCTATTTCCGTCAGTAAATCCATCAGTAATAATATTTTTTTATTTCCAACAAATTTACCGACGGACAAAAAATTACCAACACAAGATTCACCGACGGAGCATTTCCGTCGATGATTTCGTTGGTAAATTAATTACAAATGAAATGATAGTGCAAATATCGACGGAAAATTTCGTCGATAAATCTTAAGATTGTGGTAGTGTTATTTGTTGAAATAAATAGTTCTTGATTTATTTAATTAAATGCGAGTATAGAATTTTTAATTTTACTTAATATTTTTTATATAAAATATATGTTAAAAAATCCTATATATTTAATTTTTTATATTGAAAAAAATATTTGATTCATGCAATTCAAATAGCAAGTTTATTTCTATAAATGCATGTGAGATGCGCCCTTAGGGTTATAATTTTGATAGTCAATTCAAAATTTTTCCTAGAAAAGTGGTATAATAGAAATCCTACTTGCTTGGAAACACAACTATTTCACGTTAAAACAGGACTTTAAATCACAGTTATTAAACCCGGCCCGGCTCGGCGGGTCGACCCAGGACCTGGTCAACCCGGTGGCTAAACCAGTTCGGGTTTGTTAAAAAACCAGCAGGTGCAACAACCCGGCAAAACCCGGGTGACCCGGCAGGTCGATCCATGACCCGGGCGACCCGGGAGAACCCAAACGAGACCTGGTGTTTTTATTTTCTTCAAATGTGGTTTCTGTCATTCGGCTTCTCTTCTTATTTCTTCATCTTCTCTATAATGAGCTGCTGTTTGCAAATGCTCCAGTCATCCATGGAAGCTGGCCCGATAAAGACAAGCTGGCTGAGAAGTTTATTGCCATGCACGAGGCCAGTCTTGGAAAAGAAACACATAAATGAATGGTTTATCTTTGTTTGATTTTCAGACCTTTAATGCTACTAGAAAATAAGAATAATGCAGAAAACAAGCAAATCGCTATTGATAGTGATTCCTGCTATTGTTAGTTAATTTTCTGTGGTGAGCTGCTGCTTCATCTTGAAGAGCTGAGTCTCTTGGTTTGGCCAATAGGTGGCTGGGGAAAAAGAGGGAGGGGCTCTCTAGTTTTGGCCAAAAGGACGGGGGATGAGCGAGAGAGGGATGAGGGAAGTTGTGGCCGGGTCTCGTGGCATTTGCTTTGGCCAAGTGAAAAGGGAAGTTTCTTTGGTTTTGGGAGAGAAAATCCAAAGAAGGGGGGCGGCGGCTTGTTTTTATTTCTGGTAGAGATAGGGAAAATTTAGGGTTGTTTGTGCCCTTTTTTTAATTTTTTTTATTTTTAATTAAAAAAATAACATATTATTTTTTTAACGTGAAATAAAAAAATTTTAAAATATATTTTTTAAACTTTATTATTTATAATATATATAACATATATTTACATGGATTTTTTCTTAATTTTTTCATATGAAATATTAAAATTTCAAAAAATTTTCATTTTCGGGTTGATCCGGGTGACCCGGGTTGACCCATAAAATTTAGGACCCGGCCCCTTAACCGGGTCAATCCCCGAGCCGGGTTGACCCATAAAACCCATGACACTTTCTTGGGTAGCTAGCATCCATATACTGTGCATCCAATTCTGTTAATTAAAAATTGAAAAAATTACCTCTAAAATTCTATAGTTTGACCAAAATTTCACTCTTATTTATCGAGTTTTGAAAAATCACAGATTACATCATCAGTCAATAAAAAATTTCAAATATGACAAAATAATTAAATTACCCTCGTATATATTAAATTAAAAAATTAATCAAACAACACATCTTACCTTCTCTCTCTTCATGTGAGATTTATTTCTCTCACACACCACTTTTCTCCTTTTCTCCTTTTGTAAACCCAAATCACCAATTCAAACACAAAAATATTTTAAGGATGTGAAATTATTGGTCAATATTTAATCTTAATTAACACAAAAAACTAACTTTTCTATGAAATTAAATTTTATGAAAAAAAAGTCATTTTTTAGGTTTGGATTTTGTTAAATGGATTGGAAAGATTTTTTGACTTTATTGCATAGAATCTTAAGATTGGGGCACGGATAACCCAAGAGCATACCCATATGGATTTATCAAAAAAGAAAATCTATCAAAATCATAAGTAGCATGATATGATCAACTCTTTTGTATTGCTACTGCCTTTTAGTTTTAGAGATTAAAGTTTTTTATTTTATTTTTGTGTTTCAAAAGCATTTTTAAAATATTTTAAAATTTAAATTTTTTTGTTTTAAATTAATATTTTTTAAATTTTCAGATCATTTTGATATGCTGATATCAAAAATTATTTTTAAAAATTAAAAATATTATTTTGATTTATTTTTTTTTAAAAATAACTACTACCGTATTCCCCTAAATATCCTCCAACAACTTTGTCTCTCTTCTTATCCACTAGTATCCAACTCAACTTGAGATTCTTTATTAACTTCTTGCAATGATCTTCTCTTGATTTTCAGCCCTCGACGAGTGATGACAGGAGATGCTAATGCTTCATCATTGTCATTGTCTCTAAGGTCCTTTAATTCTAGTTTAAATAGATATTAATATTAATATTAATAACAATATCTAAATGGTGTGGGGGAATTACTATTCCCTCACACCTAAATCACTATAAATTATAACAGTAATTCACAATGATTTTTTTCTTTTTTTTTCACTTTTTCACTTTTTTTCTCTTTTTTTCTCTTTTTTGTTTTTTTTTTTACTTTTTTTTCCTATTTTTTCCCCAAAATTATCTTTGTCAATTTGAGCTTTTTAATATTGAGCTGATTAAAAATTTTTCTTTGTAATTTTTTTTCTTTTAAAATATTGTGGATTGCTACGGTATTTTTCCACATGATTTTTCTATTTTATTCTTTTATTTTTTAAAATTATATTTGTCAATTTTATTTTTTCAATAATAAGTTGATTGAGAATTTAGTTTTGTAATTTTTTTCTTTAAAACATTGTTGATTGCTATAGTTTTTCTCCACATGGTTTTTTTTTTGTTTTTTGTTTTATAATTTTCTCCAAAATTATCTTTTTTAATTTTATTTTTTAATATTGAGTTGGTTAAAAATTACAATTACAATATGTGAGGGAAGCACTATAGCTTTCCTCGCAAATTACTGTGGATTGCTACAGTGTTTTTTCCCATATAGTTTTTTTTTTATTTTTTTCTAAAATTATCTTTGTCAATTTTATTTTTTTGATATTAAGCTGGTTAGAAATTACAATTAAGTAATAAGCTAAAGGGTGTGGGGAATTCACTATTCACCCCCACCCAATGCATGGTGGATTACAATAGTAATCCACGGTGCATTCCTTTTTTTTTTTTACCTTTTCGTTTTTGTTTCATCTTTTTTTTTCAAATCCCCCCCCTTTTTTTTCCAAAATGACTTTTCTTTTTTTCCAACTTTCCCCTTTTTTTTGTTTATTTGTTTTTCAAAATTATCTTTATTGATTTTTCTTTTTTAATATTGAGTTGGTTAAAAATTTTGCTTTGTAATTTTTTTCCTTTAAAATATTATGAATTGCTACGGAGTTTTCCTACATGGTTTTTCTATTTGATTTTTTGATTTTTCATAATTATATTTGTTGATTTTATTTTTTTAATATTGAGCTGATTGAGAATTTAGCTTTGTAGCTTTTTTCTTTAAAACATTGTTGATTGCTTACAGTGTTTCTCCACATGGTTTTTTGTTGTTTTGTTTTTTGATAATTTTCTCCGAAATTAAAATTTTCAATTTTATTTTTTAATATTAAGTTGGTTAAAAATTACAGTTACAATATGTGAGAAAAACACTGTAACTTTCCTCGCAAATTACTGTGAATTGCCATAGTGTTTTTTCCCACAAGCTTTTTTTTTCAGTTTCTTTTGTGTTTTCTTTTTTTGTAATATTTTTCCCAAAATTATCTTTGTCGATTTTTTTTTTAATATTGAGCTAGTTAGAATTTAACTTTGTAATAAAACTTAATCATGTGGAGAAATCATTGTAACTTTCCTCACAAAACACTATAGATTGCTAGAGTGTCTCTCAACATGGTTTTTTTTTCTTATGATTTTTTCAAAATTATCTTTTTTAATTTTATTTTTTAAATATTGAGCTGGTTGAAAATTACAATTACAAGTCATTACAAATAAAGTTAAATCATGTGGGGAAGCACTGTAGCTTTCATTATAAAACATTGTGAATTGCTACAATGTTTCCAACATGGTTTTCTTTCCCTGTTTTTTTTTTGTTATTTTTTTCTAAAATTGTATCTTTCGATTTTATTTTTTTAATATTGAGCTTATTGAGAATTTAGCTTTGTAATTTTTTTTCTTTAAAACACTGTGAATTGTTGCAGTGTTTCCCATATGAATTTTTTATGATTTTTTCCAAAATTATCTTTGTCGATTAATTTTTTTTTTAATATTGAGTTGGTTAAGAATTATAATTACAATAAAGCTAAATCATATGGGGAAAGCGTTGTAGCTTTTCTCACAAAACACTGTGAATTGCTACAGTATTTCTCTAAATAGTTTTTTTATGATTTTTTCTAAAATTGTCTTTGTCCATTTTATTGCAGAAAGCACTGTAGTTTTCCTCACAAAACATTGTCAATTGCTGCAACGTTTTTCCTCATAGGTTTTTTTTTTCCTTCCAAGATTATCTTTGTTGGTTTTTTTTTAATATTAAGTTGGTAAAGAATTTAGCTTTGTAATTTTATTTTTTTAATTAACAGAAAAACTAAAAAATATGGCGAAAACAATCATTTTGTTCAGTCTCTAAGTTTTTGATCACCAACACAACTTTTTTTCCCATCATGAAATATTAACTTCATCATACCTTTAGTTTTTATTACTTATCTAGCGCTGATTCATAATTATAATACTATAAATATATTTATTTTATAAACTCGCGGCAGCGCGCGGGCATGCCACTTCGTATAATTTAGAAACCATTTATGTCGCTCGTCAATAATGATTTCCCAGGAAATCCTCGAGAGGACACGTTTGTTCTTGAAATAAACATCAATCAATGACAATAGGTTAGAAGGAGAAGTATGGGGATTTAGTTCAGCACATTCAGGCAGTTTGGTCAGAAGGAAAAGGAATGTATGGTGGCTATGTTTTTTTTTTTTTTTTTTAATTTGAATAAAGACATTTTAATTATTAAATGAAAAATAACGATAAATATATAAATAATCAGATATTTTTTATTGATTTTTTTAACAAGGATATTAAGTGTTAGCATACATGTAAAATTTAAAATATAAATTTTAATTTTTCAAAACTAAATAAACAAGTGTAATTTCAATTAAATTATAGAATGTTAGAGTAATTTTCTCTAAAATTTCTGAAAATGATAAATAATAGAAAAATGATAATGATGTATTGCAATAATAAATTAATAATAGTTATAATAGTAATAATAATAATAAAAGCAATGATAATAAAAAAGATATAAAAATGTGATGATGATGTCAGCATTAATAATGATTATTTTTTTATAAGTTAATTATTATTTAAAATATTTTATGAAATTTCTGAAAATATTTTTTAATAAATAAATTAGATTAATAAATTGACCATAAATATTTTATATTGTTGAGCTTCTTTGATAAAATATCTTATAGAAAATAAATATAGAAAATAAAACAATAATAATAGCATATAAAATATTTTATTCCTTGAATGATTGGAACACACGGTATACCAAAAAAAGGGTTTTTTCGGGGTAGGTTAATTACCATATTAATTACTGTACTACTAGAAGTTCACAAGTGTACTACCAATAGTAACGCTTCCGGCAATAAAGAACACGTACACCAGCATTTGCAGGGGACGAGGGTTTGAGAGAAATTCTTCTATTCTGAAAGAGAAAGATCAATACAAAGTACAAACACTTTCTGGGAAAAACAAATAAAACAGTACCGTTAAACATATCAATCTGTGAAAACAAAGCAAAGGAAAGGAAAAAAAAAAACTAAAAAAGGATTACAGCCCTCTAACAGCATGCAAACTTCTCATCATATTGGAAGCAGCACAAGCACCTTATTGGGTTATGAAATCCTCCGGAGGATTCAACAATATAACAACTTAATTTAGTGGTGTACGTAGCTTTTAGGAAAGAAAATAAAAATACAGATCTAGTAGCAAAGATATGGCTTTTTTTGATATGTGTGTGTGTGAAGCTCGAAGAAATTAAAACCTTGACCAATGTCTTAAGAAGGAGAAGGGAATGCAAAAGTGCTGGGATCATCTTCATTGTTAATCCATCCATACTTCTCCAAGAATGGGTTGGTCAATGAGTTTGGTGGGTAGCTATCAATGCAGTCCGTCCACGCATTACCTGCATCCCCCAAGTCTCTAAGCACCTCCCACAAACAGCTGTTGCATTTAAAGCCCGCACCAAAACTCATCATCAAAACCCTGTCACCTTTCTTTAGCCTCCTTTTGGCCTCCATGTATCCCAAAACATACCAAAGACTACTCGCAGATGTGTTGCCGAACCTATGCAGAGTCATTCTTGCTGGCTCCAAGTCATGCTCGGTGAGATCAAGACTAACGCCAATCCCATCGATCACTGCCTTACCCCCAGTGTGAATGCAGAAGTGATCAACACCTGTCTTGAAGTTTATAGCAGGTTTAGGACTAGAACCAGCTCCTTTTGTGGATCTGTGGCTCCAATATTTCCTAATAAATGACACCACCATAAATCTAAGCAGCTCCGTTACAGGCAAGATCTTAGGGGTTATTTCTCTAAGGTTGTCGACCAAAGCTCGTGTAGCGACCTTTGGGAGTGACTTGTCCAGGTAAAACCCTGAGCGCCCTTGGTCATCTTCTCTTTGATGGCAACAATCATACGACTCGTCTCTAGCTCCGTGGTGTGTCCTAACTAGGCACTTCAATTTGAGCATGGCACGGTGCTTTAAGGCCCTTTTGTTAGTCAAGAGCATGGCACACCCACCAGATCGGAACAAACAATTTGCAAGAATCATCGATCTATCACTGCCTGCATACCAATTTGGACTTAAAGACTCCGAGGTGACAACAAGCGCATAAGCATTTTTGTAAGTCTTAAAAATGTTTTGAACAATGTTGACGGATATAAGGCTTGCACTACAACCCATCCCAGTGAGGTTAAAAACCTTAACATCCTCCCTTAGTTTATAGTGATTTATGATCATAGCGGGTAAAGAAGGCACAACAGACTGCATGGAGACATTAACTACAAGAACATCGATTTCTTTAGGAGCTATGCCTGACCTAGCCAAGAGCTTTCCTATGCTGTCATGAAAGAACTCCTCCATCTCCGAAATTAAATCTTGTAATGTAGGGTTCTCCTCTTGACCGTTGAATATGATCCTGGGACCATAGGTTTGCTCGCCAATTCCAGAGCTCACAATAGCTCTCAACAGAAACTTGTACTCATTCAGACCAAGATTTTTGTTCCTCAGTATCACTTGCCCAGAACACTCTGTGTCAAGTTTCCTGTCATCGGTTGGTTTGTGGCACTCATAGTCTAGTATATAACATTCTCCGTCCCTTTTCCTATCAATCCGCCTCCATAACATGAAAAGGGGATAGAAGATGAGAAAAACATATACTAACATGGGAACATCCATTGTTTAATTTTGAAAGAAACAGAGAGAGAGATGGGACTTGAGAGTTTGGTGTGCCAGTATTATTATTTTATAAGATGGGAGGTCATGAAATGAAAGCAGGTGATCTTATAAGAGAAGGCGATGTGCGAGCTGTACACGTGAAGATGTTTAAGGTCCATTTCCATCTCTCAACTCCCACCAACTGATTGCGTTCAACTTTGCTATCAACTTTATTACCAATTCATGCTCTTGTCACGCCTTAGGTCTAGGACCAGTGCATGACAGAGCAAAGAAACTCTATTTTCAAGCTCCTAGTGGGCGAGGGAATTATTGGATAGTTTCCTACAAAAAAGAAAAAAAATCCATCCAAATTATTATCATACATGCCGTGTACGCATTTTTCATCAATTTTTAGTTATCTGTTACAATGAATGTAGTATATATGAATTAACCTTTGACTTCAAACCTTCAAAATTCCATGCGCCTTCTTAAATAGAAAGCCATTAGAGTTAGTTCACAGTTAGTAGCTTACCCAATGTTGCTAGCAGCATTTAAGAAAGGAAATATGGTGGTTGATAGAGATTACACAGTCTATAAAGACCATTATTTATCAGCTAGCAGCAGCAGCAGCAGCTGGAATTGCAGATAATTATGCGAATAAATGGCACCAAGTATAAGTAAGTTGCTTCAAAAAGAGACCTGATCATTAAGCTAGCTTATGATTTATATATAGTCATAACAATATATACATGTATGGTTGGACACGCAAGTTGGTTCGGCCATCCATGTTAATAAAAAAAAAAAAAAGGTGAGATTAAGTCACTCAAACGAGGCGCTATTGCAAAGATATTCTGCATCGATCTTTGCATTCGTTATCGACCTGAATCTATAAATCTTTACAGTTTTGATCACATGTTTATTTGCAATATATATAGTCAAATAGAAAGGTGAAGCCGATAATGTCAATCGGATGAAAAAGGGTTGGCCTTTGCCACCATTAATGCTGACAACTTGGCATTTATAACGTGTCTTGGCGTGATTAATTAATAGGACGTAATTTTTAGGTAAAGCTGGACATGTTTATTGCTTGATGTTGAATTTGCTCAAAGATTGTCAAGAACTGGCCCAAATCACGTTCTTCTACTTAATGACATGCGAATTCTAGACCATGTTTTGATCGATCAAGGAAAGCGCCGCAAATCAACTCCACTCTTCGCAAAGGGAAAAACGTGCTTGAGCTCAATAGTTCAGTAAACACTTTGGATTTTTTGGCAGCAGAGGCAGAGGGGAATATAAATTATATTCAGACAAGCAGTGTCACTTGACTTAATGTGCTTGTGTCTTGCCCTTCAGCTAGATTAGGAAAGCCGAACTGCCCAGAGCAGGAGCAGGGAAACATCTACCGTTACAGGCATTAATGGTGGGATCAGAATATGGGTTAGAAACTCATTGTAACTAGAGATTTATTGTTAATTTTAGGATTGTAAAATTAATTGGGATATATATAATCTGATTCGGATACCTAAATTAATAAAAAAAAAATATGAGTTAGATGAAACCATTAACTGTAAGGATTTTTTTGTCTCCACATGACAACTAGCTAGTTCGACCATTATAAGCAAACAATAGATAAGGATTCAGAGAGTCCACTTGTTCCATCAAACAACCAATCATGGCTGGAAATAAAACCTTTTAATGAAAACTAAACAACCAATCAAAGCACACGAATCGGCATAGAAGGCTCGGGTTGAAAGTAAACGTTGGCAACTGGTTTTCAATCACTTGTCAGTTGCCAACTTGGTCAGAGATCCTAAACCAGTATATAGCATTAACAATAAATGTATTAAACCCTAGCTAGAATGATTTTATATTTCTAAAATTATATTTTATCTGGGAAATCTTCACATCCATTTTTAACTGAATTCTCAAAGATGCCAAAGAAGCGATATATATTTCTCCTCGTAATAAGCCTTCATGCCATGAAGATGAAGAAGCTTCGTCGTCACGAGAATAGCCAAAGGAGGAAAAAGGTGCAGCAGCTAGATCAAGATTATCGTGAAGACAAAAGATTTAGAGATAACTCACAAGCTAGCAGTCAAGAACAACAAATTTTAGAGGCATCCCGGACATATTTTAGGAATTAATTTTTTTTTAAAAAAATAAGATAACACATAAGTGGATTTCCTGTAAGTTAATGATATAGCTATCCTCATGTTTCTATAATTATCCTATGATTAATATATTACAGAAACATTGTAATACAAGCTCTGGGCTTTCGCATGTTTGGGCTTCTCTTGCTGCCCATGATCCATGTATTTATTACACGGAGGGGCTATTTGGCAGTGGCGCAGTTTTTCCTTCTCCTTTTTTTTTTTTTTCTCTGTAAAGTAATTTTGTCTTACTTCTATATAAATATAAACATGAGATCCATTATGAAATATAAATCTCATTTCTAGAAGAGGTGTAACTCCCGGAGTATCGAGTAATTGTCGTCGGCACAAAAGGATACTCAATTTTTTCCAGCATTATTCCTCCAAGGCTCCGACACTTCTCTCGTGAACGAGAAGATATCACGAGGTTCGCATCCACTCATTAGCGTCGTTTCCACACCTCTAGGAGAAGTCCCTATAGGTGGGCCAATAGTGCCATTCCTCTTGCTAACCGACTTGAGAATTGTAGCCGCTAGTTTGCAGGGAACAGATAAGCAAGAACACTACCTGACAGACGATTAGGTCTAGCGCCTTTAAAGAAGTAGATGTAAGATTATTGTCAGAGAAAACAACAGATATACACCTTATTTGTTTTAAAAGTTAAAAAAAATTTAATTAATTTTTTTTATATTTTCAAATCATTTTAATACGCTGATATCTAAAATAATTTTAAAAAAAATAAAAAAATTATTTTGATGTATTTATAAATGAAAAGCACTTTGAAAAGCAACCGCTATCACATTTCCAAACACACTCTAGAAACACAGTATATAAGACTATAAAAAAGAAAAAAAAAAGGAAAAATGTGAACAACTAATTTTTGTTATAAAAAATATTTAGTTTAAAAAATTATAATTACCAAGTAAATTAACATAAACTCTGAATGACACATTCACAAATCAACGTGGATTGACCATGTACTTTTTAAGTGGATTGACCATGTACTTTTTAAAAAAAATTTAATACTTGATCTTTTATTCTGTGCAAATTGATTCTAATAAAAGTTCAATTGCTTTTGATTTTTGAAGTAATGATAAAATTAAAAGAATAAAGATTAAAATAAAAAAACACTCAAAATGGGTTGCGTATCCAAAATTTGCATGAAAAATACACTTACACCTTTCATCTTTACAAATAACACAATTTATAAAATCTAGGTTCCTTTAAATTTTAAAAATTCAATTTCAATACAAAAAATCATTTTTATTATTTTTCAGTATATGGTTAGAGAGAAGAGAGAGAGAGATTATAGGATTTTGATAATAAGAAAAGGTCATTGTTCATGCAGCAAAAATGTTGTTCTTAATGTCTACGGATTTCATATGATGAGAGAGGTTTGATAATGGTTATTTAGAGTTTTAATGTTGCCTAAAAAATATATCTAAATCGAGGAACAAAGATTTATCTCGGTTTCATTTTGAATTTTTGGACCTTCTTTGGGTTTTTGAGATTGGTTTCTAGGTATTCTAACAATGATGGTGAGATGTTTTTAGTTAAAACGGCTAAAAATAGTAGATTTTTTTAGGGAAAAAATAACGCTATCTCAAATTTTATAGCTACCACAACAGTGATTGGAATATGGGTTAGTAGACGACATATTTTTTGCTTCATCAGGCAGTGTGTTGTCTGCTTATTTTTTAAAAAAATTTGTCTGTCCCTTTAAGAGATTAAAAAAAATAAAACCAATCTCAAGCTCACGGGCCCAGGCTTAAAGGCCCACGAGCCCAGGCTTTTCCTTATAATGGCTCAAGCACGTTGGGTATTTGCTCGAGTGCATGGGCTCTCCTTTTTACTCCTTTTTTGTTTTTTTTTCAATTTTTTTTTATTTTATATTTAGGCTAATATAAATATAAGAAAAAAAATATTGAACTCTATTGAGTCCATGACTCGGATTGCAAGTTTGGAAAATTAAACCATAAACCCGGACTATTATTTTTTTTTCTAATTTTGATTTTTTTAATGGATATGTTTTTTTAATGTGTTTTTTAGATAATTTTTTAATTTATGTTTTAATTAATATCCTTGAAAGCCCCAGTTAAATTTTTTTGAATATTAATATTAAAAAAGGAGCTTTTGAGAAACGTGAATGAACTGGCTTTTTGTTCTGTAAAGTCCCAATTAAGTTTTTTTTAATATTAATATTAGCTTGGAAATGGAATGGGTTAAGTTAAATTAAAGATATAGAGTTAAATGATAAAAGATGAAATTAAAAGAAACAAAATAATATATGGAACAAGTGCTAGAAAATAGAAAAGATGGGGACAAGAAAAAATAAAATAGCTAAACTAAGGGGTCAATGTGTAATTACCTAAAAATATGACTATAAAACCCCCAATTTGTTCTCCCCAATTTTTTCTCTCCATTAGCCGACATTAAAGAGAAGAAAATAAGGAAAGGGTTTTCAAATCGTTTTTCACCGGAAAGTAAGAGAAAATGCAATAAAATCAAAGGGATTTAGGTAAGAGTTAGGTTTAATAGTGTAATATCTCACATCGACGGGTGATGACTTGGGGGAGAGCCTTATATGAGCATGCTCACCTTGACTAGTAAGACGCGTTTTGGGGTCATGCGTGGCTGCCAAGAACAATTCCGTGAGGCCCATGGACCAAAGCGGACAATATCTTACTAGTGAGGTGGGGTGTTATATTTGGTATCAAAGCCCGGCTCACTGGCTGTCCGATGGTGCCGACGGGGTCGTCAGACTCCTTAAGGGGGGTGGATTGTAATATCCCACATCGGCGGGTGAGGACTTGGGGGAGGGCCTTATATGAGCATGCTCACCTTGACTAGTAAGACGCGTTTTGGGGTCATGCGTGGCTGTCAATAACAAATTCGTGAGGCCCGTGGGCCAAAGCGGACAATATCTTACTAGTGGGGTGGGGTGTTACAAATAGTGAGGGAACAATTCTAGACAAGGATTAAAGGAGGAAAGGTGAAAGAAATTAGGAATATTTGGGCGATGAAGGGCCGACCAAGGGGAGTAAAGAGAGAGTGTCTGAAAAATTTTGACGGATTAAGGTTTAAAGCTCACTTTATCACCAATTAAGAGATTTTAAATTTGAATACAAAAGTTAGATTGATTACGATGACGATGACAAATTGATATGTGAATTGTAAATTTTAAGTTAGGGTTCATGAGAAAAATTGAGGGAAGTGAGAAATTGGCTTTTTTAAATGTAATTAGGGTGGAAATGGATGAAAACAACTCAAAATAATGAAAAATTGAAAAACAAATCCTAGGGTTTTGAAGGATATTAGTGTCAGCCATAAAGGAACCAAATTGAAGAAAATTCAAATCAATGTATGAATGTTGTTTGATTATATCTACTTTAGCATGTGTAAAATGTAAAAAGTGGATGGCAAAGAAATAGAAACTTTTGTGTTTTAAATTGCAACAAAAAGTTAGTTATACTTTGTGTTAATAACATTTCAAAATTCTTGGGAATTATAATTTTGATTATTTGTAGAAGGAAGTGAGAAAAGTTAGTTGATTATTTGGATGATGGAGTAAATGATGTTTGTGTTGAATGGTGAAAAAAACAAATGAAATACTTCAATATATGTCAAAAGAAAGAAATTTAAAAATTGGACAGCTTCGTGGTCCAACTTTTAGTCGGAATTATGACTCGAAAATAAAAAAATATTGGAATAAGTTTTCATGAAAGTGAAAGTGAGGGATGGTATCTTTCCAATGAAACTCACCTCACTTAAATCGAAATTATAAAACTCTAGATACAAATTAAAAATTGAGAGAAGGTTGTACTAAATTTGGCTAAACAGTTTTTTTTTATGTTGCACTAAAAATAGTAAATGATATTGTTCCTGTTGGTATATGGGAGACCGTTGGACTCACTTAGTAGCAGGAGATCAATTTGCGCGCCTAAACTTCAGGTAAATGCTCTGCACCTTAAAATTTAAGCATTAGTTTACTATGTTTGTAATTCTCCCTTAATATTAAGCAATCCTATTTGATAAACGATAAATTGTTGAAGAAACTAGTTACCCTGATAAATGAAACTAATGCCTTGATTAATGGTCAGACAAAGATGTTGGATCCCTAGTTAATAGGATTCGTGCCAGACAAAGATATTGGTTCCCTGGTTAATGAGATTAGTACTCTGATTAATAATCAGACTAAGATTTTGGTTTCCTGATTAATGGGATAATTCTCTGATTAATGAGTTATTGGAGAAACTAGTTCCTGAGATTACTAGCACTAGTGCCCTGGTTAATGAACAATTGGAGAAATTTATTCATTTAGAAGTGGAACAAATGCTGGTTTGACAAAAGATGATGTTGTATTCTTAAACTATGCAAATTGTTTGAGTTGGAAAGAGTTATATGAATAAAAGTAATAGTAATAATATTAGTGAATATTCTTTATGTATAAACTAATTATGTTGCGTATAATATAAATTTCAGATATGTCATAGCTTCGTGATGAGTAATGGGTATTGCTTTTGTAATTTGTGTATTCAATGCATATTTTGCTATATAATATAATTTTGTAATTAAAAAATGTATGAATCTAAATTAAATATGAATGATTTATCTTAATTAGTTTATTTTGAAACCACACGACTATAACTATGTAGACTAAGTTTTAGGTTTATTTGTATTAAAACAAATATGTATTTGGATTTATGTTGTAATTAAGTTAATTGTCCCATTACTTAAGATATTTTTTTAAAATAATTTAATAATTGATATGTTTGAGTAAATATAGAGAGAAAAAAAAGAAGTTGTTCTTAGGTTAACGATAATTAATATATATATAATAACAGAATTCCGGGAAGATGGGAACATGTTAAATTTTATTTGTAGATTGTAAAAATTGAATGAGTCAATAACTTGGTATTGAAAAAATATAAAGAAAACTATACAGAAATTTCAGTAGAAAAGTGTGTATATATAATTAAAAAAATTCTTTGTATTTTTAATGACAATACCATATAATGTTTATATAAGTGACAGAGGGAATGAATTTTATTTGAGTGTAAAGAGAGAATAAATAATATTTTCTAAACTTAAATGTTTTTTAAATCTTGTTTAAGTATTGTATTAAACTTGTATTGATTTTTAAGAGATGAGGTATATTTATATAAATTTTTTTAAGATAAATATCTTAAAAAATATTTAAATTCTATAATATTTTATATAAATATCTAAATTAAATAATAATTTCTGTCAAAGCGTATCTTTACAATCTCATAAACGGTCAACAGGGTGACGTACGCACGTGACAAAAAGCTATACACGCATCTTTGAAAAACAAAATATGTTCACAAGAACCAGGAGCTCAATAGGTTCCCTTGGGCCAGAACGGCTGAGAATAGGAACGGGCGGCCGCTCAATGACTTCGGCCGCCTCGAGAGTGACTCGGAGACGAGGAAATTGAAGACAGGGAGGAAGATGACGAAAGATGACTGCTTGAACCTCCAGTCCCAAAAAGCAAATCGGACAAGTAATTATCTAAGTCATCCGGGGCAAATCTGACAATCCCTTCCTTCCTTACCACCACTTGCCGATACTTCTCATAAAATTCCCTGTATGCCGGGACAAGCTTTCTGGCTACCGAAAGTTTAATCTGGTCTCTCAATTTGGAATCGGAAACAACCCACGAAGCTTGTTTGTTATAGGCCTCTTCAAAAGAAGAATTAAAACTGTTAAAACACTCAGTGACTTGTTGGGTTGTCATCTGATTATCATTAATATCCGGTAATGTAGCAAACACTTTGCTCCAGCCCATGCGTTCATAATTTGATACATATTGCCGTACCCTTGCCTCGTGCTTCTCTATCCATTCATCACCATGAAGAAATTTTAGGCTGGATTTCTGGACTTTATTTACCACGTATTGAAGATTGTTTGCGAGGAATAGATACGAGAGAGCCGCATCTTTGTATATCGCAGCTCCGCCATCGAGTTTGCATAGCATAACAAGAATCAGCCAGGCTAATCTTGTTGATATTGCTGAGTTAATTGTGCCGTCATCGGAGAAGGGGCTACCGAAGTAAGCTTCTGGTAATGAAGATAGAACTGGTAGAGGCCAGTCAGCTAGGATGTCCGCAAGTATGCCACTGTAGTCAGTGAGGAAAGTGACGTAGTTCATTACGTATCGTGTCAGGGGATGAATGCCGCCACCTGGGACTGCTGCTTTTGAGTGGTCTTTTGAGATTGCAGACTCGAATTCTGTTAGAATTGCGCGGACTGCCTCCCCGAGCTTGATTAGTGAGTTAATGGCCTGTTGTATGACGGTTGAGGTTGATTCTAAATCAAAGATGGATTCGATTTCAGGCCAGAGATCCGCGATTGCCTCGTAGAGATCGAGTGCGCGGAACATTCTCTCAGGAGCTTTCTTGCATTTGGCTACGTTTTCAGGGAAAACAAAGAGAGACAAGGCACCTTCTCTTGTTATATCCGCAAAGCAGGACTCTCTCATTGCAGGAGAAGAAGAAAACACCTGGTCACAAAGAATTCTCTCGCCGTAAAACAGAGTTTTAACTGCAACCTTGACTGCATTTAACCAGGTCTTGATTTTAACTTCCAGAACCTCCCAATCCATCTTTTGAATTTGTGCGAAACTCAACCTGCTATCAACGTTCAGATGATACAAGGCCTCATCAACAATCGATTTTCGAATGTTCTTGTATATCTTGATACATTCTTTTCCATAACCAGCAGAAATCATGCACTCTGAAATCGCCTTCAAATCTTCCATGGCAGACATGGAAACGCGCTCTACTTCAGATATGGAATCTTCTCCGGCCCTCGATTCCTCCTCGTCCTCAGACTCATCCTCGAATTCAGAAACGCTTGATCTTGACGCTCTGGAAACAGATTCAGGGTCAAGATGCTGCCTGTTGGACTTCAAGATGATGTAAAACTCCCTCTCGAGTCTCGTTATGGCAATTTGCATGAGACCTTGAGCGAGAACCAGATTTTCTGAGGTGGGTTCATGGGAGATGTAATATTGCATGGCTGCTTGGAGGTCTTTGATGGAGTTAAGGTACTGTTTGGCTTCGTACCGGTTATCTGCTGCGAAGAGATTGGTGATGTTACAATAGAGGCTGGAGGAATTGGGGGAGACATCCCATTTAGAAATGAGCGCTTGTGCAATCTCGATTTTTTCGTCCATTAATGTATCGGAGAATGTATGGCGATGGTGTGGTGATGGATTAGGAGAGGCTGAAGGTGATTGTTTGTGCAGCATAGTCCTCATACCTTTTCTTGCATGCAAGGTATATATTTATATATATATCAATCAGTTAGACTCTGTATAAGAAGAAAGAGCAAGAGATGAGATCAAAAAGGGTTTCTTGTAGAGTTGACAGACAGCAGAATCTTGAGATAAGCTTTGATTTCTTACAGATAGATGAGTGAAGAGATATTTATAGAGAGGGTACGTAGAGTGTTAGGAGCCGCGGAAAGACATGGGATGGAAGGATTTGTTGGATATGTCTCCGAGTCCACGCGGTATGATTTTGTCTGTTTTTGAACGCCCTTTCACATGGAAAGCATGTACGAACCATTCGTTGAAAAGATATCACACTTCCTAGTTCCTACGCCACCAATGAGAGAAGCTCGACTCGGCTTTTAAAAATGAAAGTACCCAGAAACTCCAGCACAACAGGCCGAAGAAAATATCCTCCTTTTCCTTGGTTTTTTAAAATATAAAAAGAAACTTATTAAAATTAAATACATAGATATAAATTAATATTTATTTATTAATTACCACTCCTATAAAACAGCATGATGCCCAGTCTCTAGTCAGGTCTTGTTTGGAAGGGTTATTGACCCTGTACCAATATGAAACCATAGAATTAGAAACCAACTCTAGTCCTCAAAACTAGTAACTCTCTAGTAGTAGTACCGTTCCAAGATTTGGAACCGTATTGGCCGTTGCCGACCTGGCCTGCTCCGTGCGGTTTATCGGGCAGTTTCGGTTTGTAGATTATAAATTCTGGGGTTATAAGCTGGTCTGGAGGAAAGTTTTCAAGTGTACTAATTGTTAATTAATGATTAGTTAATGTAAGTCACCCAGCATTTTCTGTTTTGTGATAGCAGATCCTGGGGTTTTGAAAATTCTGGGGTTATAAGATGTCTTTAAAAACGTTTATTTTAGTGGCAATTCTACTCTTTCTGCCGCTAATATTATTAGCAATGGAGGAAATATTACTGCTGCCGCTAAACCAATTTTGAATAGTTTTGACGATTATATTTTGAGGCTAATTGTTTTGGGACATAGAGGCTGACAAATTAGCTGCCACATAGACATTATAAATATATTCACTCGACTAATTTTACGAGGCTGTAGAAAACCACTCCAAAAAGTAAACTCCTTCCAAGGCTGAAATCGGCAGGAATACCGTGCTGGAGCAACATGTATCTATGCGAAACAAGTCTTCAATGTGATCTTTAATATGATGTTAGTTGTTTCTTAAAATATTTTTAAAATTAATTTTTGATATTAAAATATTAAAATAATTTAAAAATATTTAAAAAATAATTTAAAAAAATATTAAATTTTGACCAAATTATATTCGAGGCTTGGACTGCAATCCCGAAATGAGGCTTAAACGAGGAGATGGTATACAATGAATTGTTTAAAAGTGTTATTATAATTATTTTTTAAAGTATTTTTTATTTAAAAATATATTAAAATAATATTTTTTTATTTTTAAAAAATTATTTTTGATATCAGTATATTAAAATAATTTAAAAAACTAAAATATTAATTTAAAAAAAAATAAAAAATATTTTAAAAACATTTTAAAATATAAAAGCAACCAGCCTGTGAATGTCACTGGGACTAGGGTGAAATGGGTCGCCTAGTACCCAGGGGCACACCTGGGTCTATCACTGTTTAGAACTTGCGGTTGTCCGTAGCGCACGTGTACCATGAGCCTGCCCAGGTATGAAGGGTATTATGTAATCAATTTATAAACAATTTAACAATAATTTCCAGACTTCCATTTTTTAACTTGACTAAACTCTTAACTAATCCCTTTTTTTTATTGTTAACTTCGTGATGGTACGATTAAGTATATTATATATAAAATGATGCCAAGAAAGCTGCCTGTCAACACCGGAAAGGAACAAACAGAAAATCCATTCAGTCTCTGAATGATGTAGCTGGTAGGGGTGAGCAAAAAAATCAAAAAATCGATTAAATTAAGAAAACTGGAAAAAAAAATAATTGAAAAAACCGAACCGTGAAAAAAAACCGATTAAACCGATTAGAATTTTTAAAAAACCGACCGGTTCGGTTCGGTTTCGGTTTGATAAGCCTGAAATCGAAAAAACCGAACCGAACCGGTTCAGTTTTAAAAAAAATACTATAAAAGCCCCTTCTAAATTTTTAACCCTAGCACTCCCCCTCCTTCGCATCGCACCGCCCCGCCCCAAAGACACAACTCTCAAATCTCAATCTTTCACTCTCGTCCATCACTAATGGTCAGATCTAGACTTCTGGTCATCTAACAAAACTTCAACAAAAGCTTCAATCTTCATCTTCAAATCTAACAACCCAGGGACTTGTCTAGTGTATGCTTCAAATCTTCATCTTCAAGGCTTCAATGTTTGTTTCCTCTCATCGCGGTTTTGTATCCTTTTTTTTTCTTTTTCAAGGTTGACGCATCTCCTGCTGTAATTCCTGCTAAGGCTGGGAAGAAAGATTAAAACTTTGTACATCATGGGTTACTGTGCTCCGTTGTTTACATAGAGCTCTTTACTTTAAAAGTCTGTTTTTTGTTTAACTTTTATATTGGTTGTATGTTAGATGGGTAGGATTCAAGCACACTGATTTTGACACCCCATGGTCCTTCATATTAGCTTTAGCTGCAATTGTTCTACTCGTCCTCACTATGATACAATCCTTCTTTGCTTTCTATGGATGTTACCGTCCTCCTAAGCAATAATCTTATTCTGTTGTTCTAACTTGCAAATTGTATAATTGGAATGCACTGAGCGATGAGAAACCATTCTTCTTGCAACTCTTTGCTGTCTTATCTTACCAGATTTGTTATTTGTTGAGTAATTGGGTTTTTGAAATTGTGGAGTTTGTAGGGAAGAACAAGAGGGAAGCTGGAGAAGCTATAGAGAAGATTGTTAAAAAAACCCGGTCGGTTTGAATATAGGTTTTTCTGGTTTTTATGTTAAAAAAACCGAACCGAAACCGGTCGGTTTGAACCGATTCTGGTTCAAATTTTTTAGTTTTTCAAAATTTTATTTTGGTTATTTTTTAGGTAAAAACTGAACCGAACCGAAAATGATCACTTCTAGTAGCTGGTCTGCGATGCCCTTTTTAAGAATTAAAAATTATGGAACCTCGGAGCACCAGGAATTAGGGAGAATTATCAACTGGTTGAGCCAATTACGGAACAGTGGAGAAAGTCTCCAGTAAACTGATAGTAAGTATTTGGCAGTACGGTAGTGGATGTTTTTTAAATAATTTTTTGTACTGAAATACATGTTAATGATTTTTTTTTTAAAAAAATATTTTTAATATCAGCACATCAAAATAATTCAAAATATATAAATTATATTAAATTTTACTAAAAAAAATTTAAATTTTTTGCATTCCATTTTCAAACGCATTCAATAGCAAGTATTTGTCGCTACTATACAGCACCGTAGCTTTATAGTGACATCGTACCGTCGTGTCGTGCAGCTAAGATTGATTTGATTGGTTACATATGAAGAAATACAGTCATGATGTAAAATTGCGTCCGTTCCACTGTCCTTGCCTTCTCAACCGTAGTTGAAAACATCACTGTGTTCACACATCCATTTAAATAGTTTTTAAAATATGAACACTTTTAGTTTTCACACATCCATTTAAATAGTTTTCACACATCCATTTCACTTGCTGACATTGTCATTAAATATTAACTCACATGTTAATTCTTAACTTCTTATGATCAATTCATTTTCTAACTTAAATTTAAAATTAAATAATATTAAAGTTATTTCAATATAATCCAGTTAATGATAATTTAGAAATAATTTGGATAACCGACAAAAAACATGGTTTAACATATAACTGTTTATGTATAATTAACCTATGTTTTTTGTTTTTATTTTTTAAACACTTTATCTATTAATACTTTAAATGTATTTGAGAGTATGGTGATAAATAATTTTAAAAGTGTTTATAAAAATAATAATTACGATGTCTTCGAGTTTCATAGGGAAACAAATAATAAAGTAGAGATTTTTTTTTCTATTTTCTAGAAAGTTCATCTAAAAAACTAGAATACTATCCACTGTATTTAAATGTTCGTTGCTTATTTTTTTTAAAAAATTATTACGATATATTTCTTACCCCTCAACAAACTGATTAATTGTACACAATACATGGCGACTCTGATCTCATGGAAAATGAAATCCAGGTGTGTTTGAATTATAGGCTTTAATTGTCTGGGCTGATGTCCATTTCTATCTATGCTATTTCTTCAAGTGGGCTATGATGATATCATTTTACTGGCAGTTTTCTTATGTCTTCAGGTTTTTTTGACTTAAGGATCTGTTTGTATCATGCTACGAAGTCGTTGAAGATATCATCTTAGTGTGTTTGAAAATATAATATTAATTATAATTTAAAATATTTTTTATTTAAAAATATATTAAAATATTTTTTTTTAAAAAAAATTATTTTTACACCAACATATCAAAACGATATAAAAACATAAAAAAATTATTTTAAATAAAATTATTTTTTCAAGTTTTTGAGAAACGTGATTTCAACCGCATTTTCAAATACTGCCTTAAACTAATCATAATTTTAGAAGAAATTATTTGGTTTTTTTTTAAACCTGTTTTCTTATTATAATAAAAATTAAGTTTGGAAAATCTATAATTTATAGCTTTTTTTTAATATATTTTTTAAACTGTAATAAAAATTACCACGATATTAAAGTAGTGTTTGACATTGTGGTAACGATTATTTTTTAAAATATTTTTTACTTGAAAATATATTAAAATAATATATTTTTTTATTTTTTAAAATTTATTTTTAATATCAGCATGTCAAAACTATCTAAAATAAAAAAAAATCAAATTAAAAGAAAACAAATTGTTTTTTTAAAGTAATGCTCGTTTATCTAATCGAATGCTTTTGTATATCATCAATGGTCTAATCATGCCATGTTAAAAGTAAGCTCGTTTATCTAATCGAATGCAAGCAATCATTTTCTTTTGAAAAAATTAATAAAGTGAAAAAGAACGCTAAAGGTTGAAAAAGACTAAGTTATAAATGCATTTAAAAATACATTGTTTAACTATATATTCTCAGAAACCAACGAGGACTAATTAATTAGTTTCAATAAAGTTCAGGGACTAAGTTATAATCAACCGCGGGAAAAAGGGATTAATACCATGCTCTGGTTAGCAGCCAGTGTTAGTAATCATGACACACAAAGGATCAATAGCCCCACCTCAAATATTTTAAAACTAATAAATAATTGAAAGTTGATTACAATAATTCGAAAGGTCCAGAATCACACTCCTTCCAAGTTCCAAAGCTCTATTATTCAATATTTCTTTTTATGGGGACCAAAATGGTTCATTTTCTTTATATATTTGGTACCGTGGTCCATAATATTTTTTAAAAATATATTAAAATATTTATTTTTTTTGTTTTTTTATGCTAGCTTATTAAAACTATATAAAAAATATATATATATATTTAATATTTTTCAAGTGAAATATATATATATAAAAAAAACAAAACTAAAACATTTTCAAACACGCGAATCTCTGGAAGCCACACCACTTTAAAAAGCGGATTAGTTGGTATCATTACGAAGATTTTTGTATTAATCTCTTTCTTTCGTGCTTGTAAACCAACAATTATAACTCCTAGCATTGACTCCTTACATAGCCTTCGCTTGGTCCAAGAACATGAAAATGATGGATCTTTTCTGTGCTTCTCCAGCTTCCACAGCCATTTGCTCAAGCCTAGACCATCGTTCCATAGTGCGCCATGGAACTAGACCTCTTGATAGGAAGAGTTCTAAATCTGATTATACACCAGCTTGTTCATCTGAGTTGCCCCCTAGCCCCTGCAGTCCTTATAGCAGGAGAAGTTCTGCTAAGCAAAGAGATTTATATAGGAAAAGCTCCGCTGAAGATAGTAGATCGGTGATCAGTTCTGTTAAGCAGAGTTATTTACGTAGAAAAAGCTCTGCTGATATAAGTGATCTGCAAAGTCGCCCTGTACCTGGTTCCTCCTCCAGGCACCTTCTTGTAAGCGATACAGCTCCTTATATCGATTGGATTTCGGAGTCTGGTCATCATGAAGTCCCTGCAATGGCTCCTAGCACTCAGCATGCAAACCCGAGGCTTACAAATAGCTTGATTGATTTTCCTGCACGGAGATCTTCTTCTTTGGTTTGTTCTCGTGACTGGATTTCAGAGGCTGACAACGTGTCTGACACTGGAAATAAACCCAGTACTCATATGAGCTCAAATGATTCTCCTGCTTTAAGATCTTCTTCCTCAACATGCTCCCGTCATCAGGTTGTTAATTAGTTTCTACTCAAGTTCATCAACTAGTAATTTCTACATAGTTAATTTCAGCTCATTAGTTAAGATAGACAAGGACTAGGCTCAAAATATTATATCTTGGAGCTTAATTGCTCATTTATTACTACTTTTTTTGAATCAGAATATTAATAATATCATTATATATATTCTTATCGTTAATCAATTCTTTCCAGGTTGTGGTTTTGAGGGTTTCTATTCATTGCAAAGGATGCGAAGGAAAAGTGAGGAAACATATCTCCAAAATGGAAGGTTATTTAATACTACTACACACACAAGAGAGATTAACACTGTTGATTTGTTTACCAATTTCATATAAACTTGTGGGCTAAAGCGATGCCTTAAAATTTATGCGCAGGAGTTACATCCTTCAGCATAGATTTTGCGACAAAGAAAGTTACGATCATAGGGGATGTGACCCCTTTAGGCGTCCTTGCAAGCGTCTCCAAAGTGAAGAATGCACAGCTGTGGCCATCTGCAACAACATTGCCTTCGCCATCCCCACTCCCTTGATGGTCAACCTGAGCTGTTGATTCATGCATTCTGCCTCATAATTTCTTTTTAATTGTTTTTACTAATGCATGAATAGTGTGAAATACTAGCATGCAGGCTGTGTGGAATTAATAATAGCTGTTTAATCACGCTAATCAAGAAGCTAGTGTGCCATACATACCATATGAAAATGTGAGCTCTGTTTCATGAGATCGGTTGCATCATCATGAGTAATCTTACGTTGTTGTTTAAAAGTAATTAGCTAATGTGCATCATAATTAATTTCGCTTGCTGGCCATTCAATTATACAGATCGGTGTAAATGTTTTGTTCTGTTGAAAAAATAAAAACAAAAACAAAAACAAAAACGTATACTTGGCCAAGTGCATGCGTTGTTTGTTTGAACAAATTAATTGTTCCCTCCCGGGCCTCCCGCATTATTACGCTCACGCAGGAAAACAACAACTGGTAATTAATTAGGAGCACCCTATATTTTATTCCTTCATAGTCTCAGATCGAAGACCATGCATCATTGGTCTCCAGGCATGCCATAAATTATACCTGATGCATTTTGTTTTGCTGGTGTCGGAATGTTATATATATATATATATATATATATATATATATATATAGAGAGAGAGAGAGAGAGAGAGAGAGAGAGAGAGACAGAGAGCATGTGAGTCATTCATTATAACCTGTGGAGTCACGGGTTGATGCATGCCGAGGCAAAACAAAAGTCGGCACTCAAGGACAGGCAAGGTTTTTTATAATTTTTCAGTAGAGAGACGCAACACCACTCCTTTTCTTGCTTCTTCATCTGTCTTCTGTTATTGAGACCATGAATGTGATTCCCTTTATGAATGTTTTTAAAATTATTTTTGAAAAAAATTATTTATTTATTTATTTTGAATTAAATTTTTTTAATGTTTTTAGATTATTTTAATGTATTAATATAAAAAAATAAAAAATAATATATTTTTTAATAAAAAATACTTTAAAAAATAAACATAACTGCGCTAGAAACACACGACATAATTAATTCTGGACTTTATTTGAGTTTTGGTTTGGTCATACCACAATTGCAGTCCAATTCCAAAAGTCTTGGGCATAAAATTGTCCAGCGCTGGCTTGAGACACCGAGTCCAACTTTCTTAAGAATTTGTTTGTTTAACCAGAAATATATGTTTTTAGAACCTTATCCTTACTTTTAATTAACGCTTGGTTCAACTACATTTGCAGAATAGAAATTAAATACTTTATTATAAAAGGGAAAACAGCTTATATAGTTCTCAAAAAAATAAAAATGTCTAACAAAATTATTTTTGTCCTAAAATTGAAGTCCCACTTGTAATTAATTCTTCTCTCTTACTCTATTACTTCATGTCATGGCCATTTGAGCATATTCCAAACCAAACTAAATTCTAAGTAGATACAGAGCAGAAGAACTGGCCAAGCTCTCGGGAGAGTTTTATATATCCTGTTGTCCCATGTTAACATGTAAGAGATTTTATAACCATGGTCTGTCCTGGCAGTGCCGAGCAAAGGTGGCATTCTCTGTCTTCGAGTGGCTGTGTGCATGCCTACCCACGAAATCAAAGACAAAATGATGACAACAATGTACACTTTTGGTTAGCAGTCCATTTCAGACTTCCTAGTCGCGGGGTTCCTTGACGTCTTCTACTTCTTACTTTTGCATTTTGCTTTCTGGAAAGTCTACGGTCTCTGTATATTTTAATGGGACAAAAGGAAACTACAGTCTCGGCAGCCGGCAGGCGTTGAAGCAAGCAATGAAATTTAACTCTATCCATACCGCCTTCAGTTTTCCTTTTTCTTCTTTTCCTTTCGCCGAAGGTTTCCTAACTTTAATTTCACCAACCTTATCCCTGGACGGCCGAGAAGAAAGAATGAAAATTCCAAAAGATCAGTCCACACCGCCAGGCTAGGGTTTATTATATGACTTTGTGGTCGACAAGTGTGGTTAATTTGGTCGGCGCACCACCAGTGGCATGGGATCTTCCTTTTGCATTTGGAAAAATGAAAAAAGGTTAAATTTATAGTTTTTTCTTTTCTTTTCACAGGGATATATATTATGCAGTTCTAGTGCTTATTGATAGAATTCATAAGCATTGATTTTGTATTGAAACGCATTTAATAATAACAAATTAATCCAGTATGTATCAGATTTTACTCATATGTGGTCCAATTTATACTGGATCTTACCCCATCCGATTACAGCACAAAAGAAAACACGACCAAAATTTACAACATTTCCTGCAACAAGGTCAATTACTTTGTGCTTTGAGGTAAGACAGCACTCAAGTTCTGTTTGGTCTTGCTGAAATTCACAACAAATGAAGTTATTTTTTAAAATATTTTTTATTTTAAAATATATTAAAGTAATATATATTTTTTATTTTTTAAAATTTATTTTTGACATCAACATATCAAAATAATGCAGAGACAAAAAAATTGATGAAAGAAATTCAAAATTTATTTAAAAGTTTCAATTTTTAAAAGGAAGGAGTTACCTATTCTTATATATAAAAACATATGTACTTCCACAATTAGCTATTAACTTTTATTATTATATAACAAAACTGTTCCTTAATTTTTTAAATAATCACAGTTTAATTAGTTATTACTTGATATATAGTAAGTATGGGCATAATTTAGAGTTTCAAGTAGCTGAGCCGGAGTTAAGTCTGGGCATCAAGGGCCTAGCTAGGGTCAAGTTCAAGCCCACCAAAGGCAGGCTGGGGTAAAATCCGGGGCACTCAGAGCCGGACCATGAACAAGCCCAAGTCCCTCAAGGGTCAAGCCGCAACCAAGTTTACGGTGCTAAAGGACGAGATAGGACAAGTCTAGAGCACTGACGAGATCGTGGGTTCAGCCTGCCCAGGGTCAAACAAAGACCACGTCTAGCACAACTCTATGAATAGGCCCAAGGAGACGCGGATAGGCTGGGATTGGGTGTGGGATAGGAAAACTTGAGCGTGGATTGTATTAACCCCAGCATCTGATTGAAACTAGGTACAGTTTTTAAAAATAAAAACTGGAAGAAATTTCTAATCATCCAAACAAATATTTTAGATTTTTTTTAGAAAACGAACCAAAAATAAATTAAAATAAAATAAAATAAATGAAAACATAATAGACAAGCATCCCTCAGGTTCATTAAGTGATAAAATACTGACAAGATGCTTTGCTCCTGCATCAAATTGTTTGTATTTTTCTATACCTTTTCTGTTCGGATATATTTTAGAGGCATGTGTTCAGACAATAAACACAAGTAAAAGATCAGTTCTTTTATGCTTTGGTCAGTTCCTACACAAAAATGGAACGTCACTTTCTCTCTTACTATTTTTCTTCTCTCCCCTAACACTATTAAGTACTAATGCCACTCAGAGAGGATACTTTTGCTTGTGGTACTGCATAGAATTGTTTGGATGAAATCGTGTCCATCTCCATCCATTTTGCAGTCTCTTGAATGGAAACTCACAACTAGACCAATAGCTGCCAATCACTGTAAAATTGGAGGCAGCACCAAGTCCAAAGTTTTGAAGTCACTGCATCAAGGGTTTTGCTTCATAGGACTAGACACTCCATTTTGAGTATGCTCGGAAGGTGGAAGCTTCGAAGGTGTGCTTTTCAACAAGTTTCTTGCATACAGAGAACCGAAGACGATAACCTGATTCAATGTATGAGAATTAGGGGCCTTGGGATGAGAGAGTTTGAACAAGGATTGTGATTAACACTTACAGCTCCAATCCATTGTTCCCAGCTAAGAGGATGGGCGAACCACACACATGATAGCACGA
Source organism: Populus x sibirica (assembly GCA_019202695.1). Classification (NCBI taxonomy): domain Eukaryota; kingdom Viridiplantae; phylum Streptophyta; class Magnoliopsida; order Malpighiales; family Salicaceae; genus Populus; species Populus x sibirica. Next base: position 1,318,887 of record JAGMVL010000141.1, read on the forward strand.
TGCTCACCAACTTCAGTTACAAAGACAAATAGAAAGGCATCATTTATCAGAAGGGTAGTTGTGATGACAAGAATGAACCATTAGATTCAGTTGGAGATTTTTCCATTCACCTGTCTTGTGGTCATTATAGCAGCAAATGTTAGAGCACCAAATGTGCGGATTGTGTAAGAAATGAAGAACTGGCTAGCAGTTGCTACCTGCACGGAATGATATTATTTCTCAGATTTACTCTGAATCTTCTCTGAAAGTAAGTAAGGGGGGAGGATGTTTAATAAAGTCAAGCAAAAAACATTTGAGCCCTTGATATTATAGAGCTATGACAGTGAAAATTACTCACGGTGGAAAGCAATGCAATGTCAAAGAAACAATCATTATGGCGGAACACAAAATCTATGGCTGGAAGAAGATGTCCTTGTAATACAAGGCCTACAGCAGAAATTAAGTCAATGAATTCAGTCAGCAACAGAACAGCAATAGCATAAACAAATACCATCTGAAAGTAGAAGAAATGAGCTATTGTCCAAGACAAAAGTTGATAGTATTATAAGCTTAAAATAAAGCTCTATCATGGCATTTGCCTTCATTAAAAATATGTTTGGAAACCCAAAAGACAAGGAAGCAAAAGCTCATCATCTCCAAGTGAACTGAGCATAAAGGATAGGAACCACGGTTCTTCCTTTCCTAACTATGCTGAGAGCAAAATTCACACGGTTAACTAGCTCAGCAAGTCCAACTCCAAGCCACAAAAAAATTTGAGCACTTACATAGTTAAACTTATAACCCACTACCTAATTGGACAATTAAAATGGAATCAAACTGCAAAAACAGGTGAAAAAAGGTTCACATGGACAATCCATCCAATGACTTCTCCCCATTTAAAAAAAACAGAAGATCAAATCAAGATAATCCAATGACAGCAGAGAGCCATACATAAATCACAATATTTTCATAATTTATTCATGAGAGAGAGAGAGAGAGAGAAAGTGGGCAAGATTGGGAAACTCACCTGTCAAGCTGAGAATGCAAGAACACAACGTTGTATAGAAAATTTGATTGTGAATCTCCATATCATAACCTTTAAATAGCTTATCTTGGAACGTGCTTGTAAAGCCATCAAAACTGTCAGAAATACAAGGTTTACGTGCTGAGCAACATTATTCTTCCCAAAAAAAATTCACTGAACCATTAACAAAACACTCAATGTTGTTTGGCCCACATCCATAAACTTATCAATTTTCTATCCATACAATAAATTACTTGAACAAGGAAGTGTAAAATAGAAATGATTCTGTTTATTCATGTAGCATCAATATAAGAAGTCACTTTCCCATTTTAGCATTCATGCCAAAACAATTTGATACTGGCATTCCAGGCATCCCTTTCAGCAAAGAACAAAAGCATGCATATGCAAACAGATGTTCAATTTACAACTGGATAAAATTGTGATTTGCAGCAATTTTGCTTATGGAAATGACAGCTAAATTAACAATGGAGCAAATGCAGTGCCCGAGAATAAATGCATTTAAAAAATTGATACCCGAGATAGCCAAGCATCAGGGAAACACCCCAAACAGTGTTTTCTCTTCCTCTGCTGTATGGACTAATCTCAGTTCCTGCCTAAATCAAAAAACAAAATAGAATTAGTTCAGAAACGACCATAGATTACCATCATGCATGAACAATAACAGCAACCACTACAAATACAAAGCATGTACATACAGAAAGCCAAGGAATATCTGTAGCAGACAAGTAAGGCAAGGTCTCAATTAACATAAGCATTGCTCTTATTTTCATCCACCACAGTATTCTCATCTCCCATAAAACAACAAAGGTGTCTCATATCTGGAGGTCAGAAAAGGAGTTGTAAAATGAAAAGATAACAGTGCACAAGTTGGTTTAGATATTACGAACTAACACTATGCACAAGTCTCTGTTTGCAGTAGTATGGTTCGATGTCTTTTTTACAACTTCGACCATTCAATGCATTGCTGATCCAAACATCTCTCATTATGCCTACCATTGCTACTCTTTGCATTGATAGGGCTTAAGAAAGAAAAACACACCAACAATTTTCAAGTCATTGGTAATAATTCTACAAATACAAGAATCTGATGGTGTCTTTTACTGCTTACCCTTACTTATATTAAATTTTTTATTTTTTTTCCATATATGGAACCCTAAATATATGCAGATGTTGATCTTTCCTAAAGTTGTGCTTATATATTTGTTTGAACCCTGGTTAACTTTGGCCTTTTCATCTTGGTAATAAATGGAAAACTAGCGTGGTCTTTGATTTCTGAACAGATAAATTATGGAGCAGAATGAAGAGTAATCAACCCAAAAAAACCAAGTTGCAAACAAGTACAAGCAGATGCTATATATCAAAAAGCATTAAAAATAGAGTGGCAGAGACAGGAGGCATAGTCATTACTGGAAATAGAATGAAAATTGAACAGCCCAGTGTCACTAGAAGAGCCAAAAAGTAGTCCATTCCTTTGTATCTCTTTTGCATAATGATTGTGCCCCATACCTGAACAAAAAGATGAGAAATCAACACTTTGAAAGTTGAAATTAAAATTAAAACTGTAACTGACGGCGAAAGGTACACAAGCCAAAAAATGCAGAAAGATGACATTTTGAGCATTCTGTCAAAACCAATCCATGCAGTCATTCTCTAATGCATTATTGTATTAATTTCTTATATACACCATAACAAATGTTTCCAAGATATTTCTTAGAAGTACTTGAAGGAAGTTGGTCCCAACAGGAAAATTTATTGAGAAATACAGCAGAAAGAATTACATATTGCCAGTGTTAAAGGACTTCAGGCTGCAAGTTGGCATACCTCCACCCCCCAGATACTAAGAAAAGAGAAGACATGCACATACATGACAAGCATTCTGGGAATAATTAGGATCAAGTTCATTGTAGAATGATTTCTTGCATCCAGAAGAACAATATAGAACCACCTTCATCCATCAAATGATTATTTAGCAGGAAAGCAATACAAAAAAAGCTTCAACGAAAATACTGATCCTAATCTGCAGACACAGCTCTATCAGATAACTTCTTCAGGAAATACATTCATAAAGAGAAAAATCGATAAATAAACAAATAAAGGCAAAGACAAATGCATGTTAGCACAAAACTATTACATAACTAGAAACCCTGCAGCTGTATCCTCAATTTATAATACTAAAGCCCGAAGTTAGAACAGTCAACCCAGAAAGCAAAATTGACACGCTAGAGCTAAATAAATTAAAATGCTTGTTGCTAAACTGATCCGAAATGACAGAAACAGTAACATTATAATTCATCGCAGGAAATTAACATACCATGACAGGAATCATTTTGGCACACTTTGCGAGTGTCTGGACAGGGAAACTAACATACTTGAGCGCCTGGATCAAGCACATATTGTCAGCATAAGCATATCTAAACCTAATCCAGCACAAATCTAGAATTACTTATTCAGAAAACTAATTCCAACAGAAACATTGATCAAAGCAATGGTAAAGAAAAAAACAAAACATACCTCATACTGGCAAGTTGTGGTCAGTATGTTGGATACTGATATGAGACAGTACTTGTGAACAGGAGCAACAGGATTCAAAGCTTTTTTACTTGCCTAAGAAAACAAAATTCCAAATCAACCCATTGTTCAGACATTAGATTCTAATTCTAAAACAGACAGAATGGGACTTACGACAAGAGCAGCAGCAGAGACAGCAGACGTGGTAATGCGGTTGCAGAAAACAAGAAACAACGAGTACTTAAAGAATTCCTTGTTTGACCCATATGGGACTCTCATGATCTTTTCCTGCCTCCAAATATTTTTTTTAAAAAATCAAATCTCAAACCCTAAACCATTTCTAGACATAAAAACAAAAGAAAAAAAAAACCTGTAAAAGACCATAGATGACAAGAGTGGTCATGATTCCGGCGACAGCAAGGACTCCTTTCCATAGCTTGTTCTCTTTAACGCCACCTGATAATAACGAATCGGCCATACCTGCTTTCAAAGAAACAATTATTGATTTTCTTTTGAAACAAAAATTAAAAGGAAGCGGGGATTTGGGATCGAAGAGAGAAGAACAAAGGACACGTGTAAGGTTGTAGGGGTTAGAGAGGGATCACTGTTTACGCACTACATACCAGCAATTGCAATGGTCATAGCTCACGCCGGCAACATTTTCGCTCTTTTTGAGTCCCCTTTTCTGTTCGTCTAGACGTTTGTCTTCCGTTTTTGGGGCTTAAAAGGTTCCGCCACGTCACTTTATTTTATTAGTAAGAGTCAAAGTCAATGGACGCTTCCATCTCATTCTCAAAGGAACGGAGCATGGGTAATATACCCTAGTCTTTGTACTTTTATAAAACAAATAATTTAATCCCTCCAAGTACTTCTTTGTCCATATTTGATGTATTTCACCGTCAAATTAGACACAAAAGTTAATGAAAACATTCCATTAGCTTTCCATTTTTACACATCTTCTGTTTTTGTTTTGTTTTTAGTTATTTTTTAAAAATATTTTTGGTTTAAAAAATATTAAAATTGATTTTTTTTATAATTTTAAAATATTTTAATGTATTGATATAAAAAATTATCTAAAAAAAAATATTTTAATATATTTTTAAACAAAAAACTATTTTAAAAAATATTTTGCATCATAATTTAATATACTTTCTTAGTTAAAAGATTTATTCCAATTCAACTCAATGTGTTAATTTAATAATTAAAAATTTATTTCTTTTTAAATAAAAAAAAACAGGTGGCCTCTTATATTAGTTTATATAATACAAAAAAAGGGACTAAATTGTTAAGGATTTGGAGGGGGGGGGGGGCGCACATGGATATTATGAAAAATAAATAATTTTTATTTTTGGAATTAATTTAATTTAAGTAATTAATTTCAGAATTAATTAATTAATTTTGTATAAAAAGCTTTGGATAAAGGCACTACCAAACGACACAAGCGAATACACATCCAGAACAAGAGGTCGGCTTTTCTTTGTTTTCTATACTAGTAGAATACATATCAAGTACGCAGTGGAGGAAAATTGTCCATCATTTCAGAACTAGGAGAGGGCTTTTGTTTTTGAAGCATCTCCAGTTCCATGGACTGTGCCAGCTTATACACTGACCTCTTGTTTCCCCACATGGTCACGAGTTCAAGGTCTGTGCTAGCTAGCTAATAGAAGTATATTTAGCTAATTATTAGCACGCTGTCATTAATATAATTTCCATTCAATGATGGTTCTGTTGCAGCTTTCGGAGACTTTTAGAGACTCCTCGTGGTATAGGAATAGGAGCAGACCTGTTCAAACACAGGCTGTTGAGTCCCACATGTTGGGCTATTGGGGGTGGAAGTGCGTCTGATGAGAGTTTTTTGAAGGGAAGTGAAAATGGGTCTCTGTTGGGAGCTTTTGATGAGTCTGCTTCAGCACCATTTCTGACACTTGATGCTGAAATTACTCCTGAAACCATTGATTTCTTCGTCAGTGATGCAGAGGGCGATCCTGACTGCCCAACCGAAGGGTACTCTTCAATTGAGCAGGCACTCAATACTTTACGTGAGGGAAAGGTAAATCTTTTCTCCGCCATTCTATATTTGCGGACTATTTTCTGCTTACTTCTGTAGAACTTTAATGATTGATCTCCTTTAGTTTTTCTACTTTGAAGTCAGCAAAAAAACTATACCTGCCGTGTGCGCTCGAGAAATAATGCAGAAAAAATACCAGAATTATGACCACAATAAAATTTCCATTATGATCTAACCATAAATAATCATGAGTTAAATGTTAACCATGACTGCAAATCTTTCAGTTTGTAATTGTTGTAGACGATGAAAATGGGGATATTGAAGGAAACCTTATCATGGCAGCATCTCTTACAAGTCCTCAGCATGTGTCATTTCTGATTAAGAATGGATCAGGAATTGTTTCGGTAGGCATGAAAGAGGAGGATCTTGAAAGACTTAAGCTTCCTCTGATGTCACCAGAGACAGAGAACGAAGATTCATCTGCCCCCACTTTCACAATCACTGTGGTATGTTTTAATTCTTAGATCTTAATAGATACCCCGCTTCCATTTCAGTCCTGTATATATAATCCTACTAAAGCAAAATACTGTGTAATCAAATTAAGTCATTAATATCTGTTAAACATGTTTGATTAAGTTTCATTTTTTCCCTGCTTTTCAGGATGCAAAATCTGGAACATGTACTGGAGTATCAGCATCAGACAGGGCTAAGACTGTTCTTGCTCTTTCTTCTCCTGAGACCAAGCCTGAAGATTTTAGAAGGCCAGGCCATGTGTTTCCACTCAAGTATCGCAACGGTGGGGTTTTAAGAAGAGCTGGCCATACAGAGGCTTCTGTAGATTTGGTGATGTTGGCTGGATTGCCACCAGTTTCTGTTCTTTCAGCAATTATTGATCCAGAAGACGGTTCTATAGCCTCTTTGGCTGATATAAGAAAGTTGGCAATGGAGCACAACATACCAATCGTATCAATAACTGATTTAATAAGGTGATACTGACGCATGCATATAATTATTTCTTGGTTAAAATTGGTTTTTGTTGGTGTCTCCGTGATATATTACTTGCTAGAATGGTTTCGAATGCTCCTCTAATCGATCCTGACATGCTATTGTTCATTTCAATTTATTTTCTTCAGCTTGTTGATTCAGGATTTTTCTTTTCATGTTACTGTTCAATATAATCACTGTTCTGTAGGTACCGGAGGAAGAGAGAATATCTAGTAGAGAGGAGTGCTATTTCTCGTCTACCTACTAAATGGGGTCTATTTGAAGCTTACTGCTACCGCTCAAAGCTAGAAGGTACAGAACACGTAGCTATAGTCAAGGTAATCATGTCCTTGGATTTTTTCCTCTGTTCGTTTTCAGAGGTTCAATTTCTTAGCTGCATCGGGTTTTAAACAAATTAACATGAACAGGGAAATATTGGAGATGGACAGGATGTTTTAGTAAGAGTTCATTCAGAATGTTTGACAGGGGATATATTTGGATCAGCTCGTTGTGACTGTGGCAATCAGTTGGATTTGGCAATGCAGTTAATTGAGCAAGCTGGTAGAGGGATCGTTGTTTATCTTCGAGGCCATGAAGGAAGAGGAATCGGCCTTGGTCACAAACTTCGAGCCTACAATTTGCAGGATCAAGGTCATGACACGGTCCAGGCTAACATTGAACTGGGATTAGCTGTTGATGCACGCGAGTATGGCATTGGCGCTCAGGTCAGTCGGAAAATGCTGTCAAAATCCCCCCCCCCCAAAAAAAAAAAAAAAACGTAAACTCTTTCCAAATGAAAATCACAAGAAGAACATTTAGAATCAGTTCTTTCAACTTTGATGCAGATTCTAAGAGACATAGGGGTCCGAACGATGCGCCTGATGACCAACAACCCCGCCAAGTTCACTGGTTTGAAGGGATATGGCTTGGCTGTTATCGGTAGGGTTCCTGTCTTCACACCCATTACAGAGGAAAATAAGAGGTACTTGGAAACCAAGCGTACAAAGATGGGTCATGTTTATGGCTCTGATATACGAGGACCCTTAGCTGGATTCATCAACCCAACTGAAAGTAGCACAGGCTCACCGGAGGAAGAGTGAGAGATCGATTCATGTGTATTTACTGAAGTGGCCTTCCTCATTCTGTATCATAGCGAGCTTTGATTTTCCTTCTCTCCCTCGTTGATTCTTGTCATTGCAACAAATTTTCTACTGTCTTTTAACTCAAATAGTGAAAGCATACACAGTTCATTGCAAAGAAAAGGGGTAAAAGTATAAAAAACTCCCTCGACTTTTGGGATTCCATCAATTACGTCCCTAGACTACTTTCTTAGATTTAAACTCCCCTTTCATTTTTAGACCCACCTTTAGAGGTGGTAATTGTAAGCCCGACCCGTCATCTACGTGCCAACCCGCCGCCAGCAAATATAGGATCACATCAGTGTTTCTACTTTCTACCGAAAATCGAAAAAGACTTGTCTCAATCCATGCACAAAACAATCATAAAAACAACTTTTAAAGATGAACCGTAATAATCTTTCTTAACAAATCATGCCATGATATCCGGAAATCATAAACATAGTATATCATCATCAAATCATCATCCTCTCATGCTATTATTACTGTCATGACAGAAATAAACTTACATAAAATTTAATTTTGTTAGAACACACAATCATTTAAAAACTATCGACTCGATTTGGAGCTCATATTATAAGTCACGCGTGTTAATCAGCGGGTTAATGGGTAGTTCAAAGTTTTAGATTTTGTTAAAAGAAATTCTAAAATAAAATTTTATTGATTTATTTATACAACCTGAAATAGCTTTCAGGTCGATGGTTGACATGCAAGAGTATAATTTTGAAAAAAAATAAAATAGAAACCTTAATCTCTAATTAACTCAACGTTGAAAGATGTAAGTGGTAAAAAATAGCACTTAACTAAAAGAAAAAACCTAAGTGAACTCAAGTCAGCCAAGTAAACTCGTGATGTAAGTCATGCATGCCACTGGATTCAATAAATTTTTTACACCAAAGATTATTTTTCATTTAATTACACGATGATAAAGTGCATAAGAATTCTTTTGTAGGAAATATTTTTTTAAAGGAAAAAAATGTGTTAGACACGTGTGACTGAGATAACATAAGCAAATTATTGATAAAAAATGTGAAATTGTATATATATATTTTTTAGTTTTGAGCTAAATACAAAAATAGATCATCAACAACAAATAGTGAAATTATATTTTTTAAAATCGAGGGACAAAAACTACTAAACAAAAAAAAAGATCAAATGCTACGGATGAACCTACTAAACCTGTAACCCGGTTCATAAACTCAATTGGGTTCAATGATCTTCTTATATAGATAATCAATAACAAATAGTGAAATTATATTTTTTTAAATCGAGGGACAAAAAACTATTAAACAAAAAAAAATCAAATGCTAAAAATGAACCTATTAAACCTGTACTCAATTGGATTCAATGATCTTCTTATAAATTTTTTTAACCCAAACATAAAACAACAAAACTTAAAAAAAAAAGAGCCCAAGCGCATTGGGCCAAAAAACCCAACTCAAGCGTGTGGGCCTTCCAGCCTATGCTCCCAGGGCTAGCATTTTTTTTAAAAATAGGGCAGTTGCCCGCCTTAATTGTTTTTGAAACATTATATCAGATAAAAAATCTAGCGACTTGGTCACTAGAAAAACATGGCGTTGGTTTTTTTTTGGGACCTAAAACACTTAAAAAACACTCCAAACACTTTGATAAACCTATCAATAACCTCAAAGAAAAAAAAACAACTCAAAAAATCAAAATCAACATGAATCCGAAAACATTCCCATAACCGGATATGTCTTCTCGGGTAAGGAGAAGGAGAAAAACCACCTAGGTAAAACTTCTAATTAAAAAAAATTTATTGACATCATTTTCATCTATTTTGATGTTTGCAATGTTGTTGACGATTAATTTCTCTTTTTTCATCGAAATTTAGTGGTCTTCTCTTTCCTTTAACGAAAAAAAACTGAAAAAAAAACTTTGAGTTCTAAAATTAAATTTCTGAAAACTAAAATAACCTATCACTTTAAACCGAGAAATATAAGGGATCAAAATAATTTTTTCATATAAAATTCAAAGACGCCACTTGATTTATCACTTTTTCACTTTTATCTTCTATTTGTTATTTCAATCATTTTTAAAAAAAAATATGTAATCGGATATTAATTTTAGCTCAATTGTATAACAAAATTTCAAGAATCAAATTAAAAACTAAGAAAAAATTCACTGCTGCAATCTAGTGATTTGTAAGAAAGCAAATAATGATTTCAGCTAAAGACGGCACTACTCTGCTGCTTCGCCAGCCACAGGTCGTCTCTCTTATCTATCTCTCTATATCCAACACTCGTATATTTTTAAACAAGAGTAATTAACCCTTTTATTTTCTGGGTTTTCTTTAGGGTTTCAAGTTGTTGATTTGGCGGCAATGGCACCAGCTAAAGGTATGATTTTATCCCTTTTCAGTATTCACACATAATTTTGATTGGTTATTTAGTATTACATTTTGAAGATTGTTTTTTTTTTTTTTTCATGTTTTGGTTTAATGACTTTGTACTATTGGTTTAATGACTTAAAGAGAAAGAATAAAAGTGAACGATTAGAAGAAAACTTTAATGAATGAAAATGACATCAAGTTGTTTGATAGAATGACTGAAAAGTGAGCAATAAGTTGTTATAAAGAGGATCTGTTTTTGGGTTGTTAGATGAAAATAAGCCTTGCTGATAGTGTTTTTTCAGTGGCGAGAGAAATCTAAGCTCGGGAATATGTTTCTTGTGTTTTTAATGTGCATTTCTTATCTTGTACTGATGAAATTATTGAAAAAGAGCAAGCCTAGGGTATTGCTGAGGTGTGTACCTATGAATGACATCCTTTGTAATGTTTTCAGAAACAGGCTTCTTTATTGTATACGATGAATCTATTGCATGATGTTTTTTATTTCCCTCGTCGATTCCTGGCAATCATGAGTAGTTCTGATTAATGGGTTTGTATGCTAGTGTAGGAGGATTTCATTCAACAGCATGTATTAAAAATAGCAGTTGAGGGTGGGTTTTGATTAGTTTGTTTGTGTTGCTCATGATCGTTATTTTTCTTCACCATTTGTGTGCATGCTACATGCGCAACAGACAGTTTGAAAAAGGCTGACTCAAGGTCATAGGCTGACTCAAGGTCATAGGCCTTGAAGGTTGCGAGAGCAGTAAAGTCAGGTTCAACCTTCAAGAAGACGAAGAAGATCAGAACTAAAGTTACATTTCATCGACCTAGGACATTGAAGAAGGAGAGGAATCCTAAATATCCTCGCATTAGTGCTACACCAAGGAACAAGCTTGATCATTATCAGATTTCAAAGTATCCCCTCACCACTGAGTCTGCAATGAAAAGATTGAAGACAACAATACCCTGGTTTTCATAGTTGACTTACGTGCTGACAAGAAGAAAATCTAGGATGCTGTCAAGAAGATGTATGACATTCAGTCTAAGAAAGTGAATACCCTGATCAGGTATGCTGTCAAGTCAGGTTCAATCTTTATTTCTCTTTTTAATGTTTTTGGTCTTGAGAAAATATGATGCTTTTCTTTTAGAAGTGGTTGATTGACTATTTTGAATCACATGCAGATGGTGTTTGTCAATAATTGCTTAGATGTTTTTCTGAATTTCATTATGTTAATTATGAACAAGACCGTACCTGGAATTATTACCCCTACCAGCACATGCACAAAACCTTAGCTTCTACTGGTTTGTTGTCAAAACAAATTTCATCAATATATGACATTGTCTGATCGAACCACTTATAGAGATAATTGATTATTACAATTTGATTTAGAAAATGTTGATAAGATGGCCTTTTTTTTGCATCTGTAATTTATAACACACTGATACATCTCTATTAGATGTAGTTTGTTATACTTGGCAATTTGGTCGAATTATCATCTGCCATGGAAAAGGCAGGACTCTTATGCATGGCAGATCCATGAGACTTGTTGCTTGAAACTTTTTCTTGTTCATCTTCTTCCCTTTGGCAAATGTTTAGTCCCTTTTCTGAGTTCATTGATTTTGCTGCAGGCCTGATGGTACCAAGAAGGCATATGTTAGGTTGACACCAGCATTGGATGTGGCGAACAAGATTGGAATCATTTAAGTGCTTGCCCTCTGCTTTTGAAGTTCGTCTTTGCTATTCCATTCTAGAGTAAGGCCGTTTTGTTGTGACATTAATGATAGAGATTTACAAAATTAGTTTGGAGTTGTGAACTTGTGGAACTTCTGGTTATATTTTATCTCGTGTTTAGCTGTAATTGAGATCCAGCAACCTTGTAGGCTTGAGGTTTCTATCCATTGAGTCTGAACTATGCATTCAGATATTAGATCATTTCAATGTCTACTTTATATAATTAATTGTGTGATCTGGCATTTTCATATCAGGTATTGCCACAATTTATATATAGGAGGAACGATTGTTTTTTTTCGCTGGTTTAGGTTCTCATATTGCTATTTGCAGTGCCAGGAGATACATTTTGTGTCCCAATTGTTTCTACAGCTTTCAGCTTGAATCAACTGTTACATAATAAAGTCACTGATCCAAGTCAATTTAGCAAAATTTGAATGTCCTTGGCTTTTTTTTGAAATGCCAATGGAAGAAGTTTAAAGGAGGAAACAGGGTAAGGAAGGATTTGGAAAAAGAAAAAATGGAAAGATGGTAACATGTATATATCTTAGGTTGGCTCCAACACTGCTGATTTGCAGCTAACTTGGCTCCGTCAGAGATGGAACGTTGTTCTCTGTTTTGCTGCCCAGATTGCCCAGCGGACTCATCTCCATTCCATTACATATATCTTAGGAATTACTGATTTTCTTAGATTTTCTTCAGCTTTCACCTGTTTAATCTAATTTCCCTAAAATGAATGGCACTCTAAAGTTCCTTTTGGTCTTTTGTTTTTCATAAAATATTTTTTTGATTTTTTTTTGTGTATTTTCCAGAAAAAAAAGTCAATGTAATTAACCTTTAAATTTAGTTCTGAAAAATATTTGAGCTCATAAAATTTTGTAAAATATTTTATAAATAATAATTTATTTACTGTATCATCTAACCTTATTAATCATCATATTTTTCTTTATCACTATCTCTTTTTTCACCACTACTATCTCATCTCCTCCACCACTTTTTCCACCATCTCCTCCACCACTATCATTTTATTATCTCCTCCACCACTACTATGACCATATAGCCACCACCGTCACCATTATCAACATCATTGAAAAATATTTACATATAAAATATTTAAAATAAAAATATTTTTTAAGTTAAATATTGAAAAATAATTTACATATAAAATATTTTTTAAAAAAATATTTTACATGTAAAATAAATATTTTTTATCTATAAAATATTTTACACCGAAATTTCTGCAATCAACACGACGAAGCACGTCCACTGACTATTTCTTAAGGTCCAAGTGCTAAATTCTGTAGGATCTGGGAGCGTAGGACTTGATAATTTGCTTATCTTTCTTGGGAAAGTTCTTCCCTCGTTGGAATATCTAGCAGTGTGTGCGTAGAAACAGAAAAATCACGACAGGGACTGAGATTAAAGACATGTGATCTGCAAAGCGGACAATTTGTGTGAGACTGAAACCAAGTGTCAATACAAGCAGTATGAAAGACATGACAACAGTTCGGTAAATGTTTCAGCCATTCTCCTTCTTGAAATTCACCCAAGCATACTGCACATTCATTATTGCTTGGACTTGATTCTTCTTTATTCTTCTTCTTGAACTGAGCGATGGGGAGAGAGCGCGTCATGGAGGGCTCGAGTCCTTGACACTGAAAATGCATTGAAGGATCTTCAAAGAAAACCTCATTTAGATGTCTCCTATCAACCTGGTTTGTAGAGAAAGTTACACTAACAACTGCACACCAAATTCGTTTTAGAATTTTGCAGTAAATGAGCCAGAGGAGGATGATGATGCAAACAAGAGCAACTGACACAAGCACAAACGGATTCCTATGTGACTGCCGTTCAAATTCATGTCCTGGGGCTGGCGTTGGACTTGAAGACATGCTATGCTTAAGTTACAGATGAACACTACAAATTAGAATTGAAGGGTATGGTATCTGAAGGCTTTGAATGAAGCTGAGTTGCTGGACATTTTAGAGATGCTTATTCATGTGTAACTTCGCCTCCACAGAGCCACTCTTCGAATTAATGAGTAACAGATAGAGAACGATTAAATCTATGTAGCCACAGATGTGGACATATTAGTTGACAAGATTGAGAGCACTGTGTTTACATGAGCTGCGAGAGTATAGATGACACCGAAGTTCCGTCAGTTTTTTTCTGAGAAACATGTGAACATGAACGAATGTTCTGCTAATTTTAAAACTATGGTCAAAATTAAATAGAAGATACTAAAATTATGGTATGGAGATATATTTGTTAATCACTAGTCCACTATTAATGGATATCAAGGCAATACATGTTCTCCCTCATTTATATCCTCTCTATGGAAATGCAGGGGCAGATGCAGGACACATTTTCAGAGGTGAGGTTTAAGAGCAAGAAGTCAGAATCTTGCAGTAAATTTATGCAAACAAAATTTGAAACATCTCATGTTCCCTTCTTGCAACTGAAGTTTTCCATCCCTAAAACCTTTTAGCATGGATCAGCTTGATTGAATCCAATATTTGCAATCCAGGCAGCCTTGAGAATCTGCATCAGAAATTCAGAGAATGCCGAACAGCTACATTTGAAATGATGTGTGATGAGATTCCAAAAAATCCAAGTAGTTTAGGAGTAAGGTTTATATGTTGGATAATCGGTTAATTTCTTGGTTCTAACAATCTGATCCATTTTTTTTAACTAAGGTGACTGGTAGTTTATACCTGTTACTTGGTAGGCCAAGGTGACTGATAGCTGATACTTACAAAAGGTTCTTTTTTATAGATTTGAAGACTATTAGATGCTAAAGTAAATATCTTTTTAGAGAGAAAAAATACGATGATATTTTAAAAATATAGACTCTAAAAATATATATGTTAAAAATATTGAAAATGAAGAGATTGTAAACCTAAAGCTTGAAGGACTCATGAGATATTTATAGCCTATGAATCTTGTTTTTTTGTGGGAATGAGGGGTTGAAGAGTCATTTTATCTCTATGATGTTTTAAGTTGTATTCCACTCAAAATAATACGTATTAAATCAATATAAAATATTGAAGAACTTATGTAGAGGTTTTGAAAAATTACAGAGGGAGTGTTGGTCTCAAGTGAGTTGGCTAAGCTCATTAGAGATGGGAAATGAACCCAAGTGCACTGCTCAAGGCCTATGGTTGTTGGGTCCAGGTAGCATCTGAACCCATTTTTTTTTTATCGTAGAGGGTTTGGAGCCCGTTAAATTTAGATTCATCAATAGCCCCTAAGTCTTTGTGATATTAATATGTAAAGACTTGTAAAAATATTTAGTTACCATGATGAGTTCATCGAATTTTCTTTGTATTAAAAGAGGGTGGAAACCCTAGATAATATACCAGAGAGACTACCTATAGAGGCATGCATGATGATTGAAAAATAATTTCTAAATATATAAAAGAAAAGCATAGTGTAACTTATACTTAGAAAATTCTTCATGAGAATAAAGTGAAACCATAAAGAAATTTATACATAAGAAATTTTTCTAGTGGCTACGAGGAACTCATAGTAGGAATCCATTGAAGAAATCCATTCTATTAGAGAAACTCATTCCATTGAAGGAACTTGATAGAGACTCATTCCATTGGAGGAATTTAATGGAGGAATCGAATGGAGAAGCTCATTCCATTAGAGAAATCCAATGGATAAATTCAATTGAGGAAACCAAATGAAGGAAATTCAATGGAGAAACTCATTCCATTGGAAGAATTTAATGGAGGAAACCAAATGAAGAAACTCAATGGAGGAATCCAAGGGATAAACTCATTCCATTAGAGGAACTGAATAGAGGAAACCTAACGGAGAAACTCATTCCACAGATAAAAACTCCTTCTATTGAAGGAACACAATCCATTGGAGGAACCAGTCTGTATTTTTGCAATTGCCAAGACTCAGCAGTGTTATTTTAGCATCACCAAGCTTTAACAAGAAGTATAACTCTATCAGCTGCACCTCTGTGAGAATGACCAATAAAACAGTTATGCAAACAGTAATTAACTATCACAAAGAAAATGGAAGAATGAGAACAATTGAGCATTTTCTAATGCCGTCCATGGCTAGCTAGCACATATGTTTCAGTATAAACTTTCCATGCGCAGAAGCCCATCAAACCTACTTGTGAAATGTCCTGTGACCTGTAAATTCAATCTTAATATCAGAATGATTCTGCCAAATATAAATTTACTAGTGGTGTAGAATTCACATTTACGCTTCACGATAAATTGAATCACCAGCCTTCTACTACAACTCAAAGAAGAGAATGGAATTGTCAAGGACAGCCTGTTGACTCTTGCTGTCTGCTGAGCATCAAACTGCTAGTTGCCAGAATCTCGATCTTATTCTGCTAGTCTTGTAAATGTCTTGGGATGAAGTATTGAAAGAACCTATGGAAGCTTCAATTTTCTTCCTATGTAGTGGTTAATATAACATTGTAAGGCTGTTTTGACCTGGACCTTAACTTACTCCTCAGAACTGATAATATCGTTCTGCTGTGATCTTTGTTGGCATATTCGATCATGTGTCCTGAAACTGCTATATGGAAAGAATCTTTTAAATTTGCTTCCATCCAAAGCCACTTCAAACAAAGATGAACCTCCACTCCTTGATGATTCTTGGCTAATAACTTCATGGATGCTTCACACCTCCTTTGCAGGCCAGAAAGATGATATGGGTTCGCGTAGAACACACAGAAACCCGTACAGTATTTTTCATTTGGACGGGAATTAATATATAGATCTATTGCACCTCATGGAATAGATCAATGGATTGTTTAATGTGCTGGAATATACATGCAGCGAGTCTAGCAAGGACTGATCTATATTTCTGCCATAGGATACCCAAAAGTTGAACTAAACATTTCAATATGGTTAGTATCTCGGTATTTGCTGGAAAATGTTTATAAAAAAGTATTTTCTGGAGATGTGCAATGTGATGGCAAAAAAATCATATACTCATTAAAATAATTTTTGGCCCCCCTTAATTATAAACATTTTCCAGCCCCTCCCTTGTATAAAATAATTAAAATTTTAATCTTTTTAAAATCATTCTTTTAATTTGCCCCCCCCCTAATTATTTTTTCTTGCTCCGCCCAGCAATACCAGGTCTTTTAACACTGTGCCAGAGTTCAAAATTGTGTTTAAGGTCATCCATTACTAGCTACTGCTTCAGTTTCCACAACTATGTAATACAACCAAGCTAGTGAAAGTAGCAACCGATCTTTCTTCTGTGTACTTTTCAGGTAGTAGCTTTTTTGTTTACAAATGTAAGCTTAGCAGAAACAGAACATCCTGAACTATGTTGTTGTCTACTGTGGGTGTTACGATAAGGCAAATAATCTGCAGCTCACGAAGATTTTATTTCCCTTATCAGTGATATACTTCCAGATATTATTAGGGCAGGAACGAGCACCCAACACTTCATGGATAACAACTACTGTTCTGGACTGGTCTAATTTGTCAATGGTGAAGACTATGAAATTTGACTGTCCCTGTCATAATTACTCTGATCCTGAAGGCCAAACACAATAGGATCAAAATCCTATGATGTTTTCTCATGCTAATGTATTCAGTGCATAGTAAAACGAAACTGTTTTGAAACCCTCTTCTATTAGGAAAATGTAATATTTCATGTACAGAAAGGAAAATAAGCCAAGCTAACTAGTTATATCATTCAAGCGCTGAAAACAAAACATCTCATTTACACCCTTAACCACTGAAATTTGATTTTACAAAAAAGAAAAGAAAAAAGGAACCAAGTGCCGCATTCTCATTGAAATCTTTGCCGCTTCCTAGCTGGAATTTGATGCATATCACCAGAACTTAACAAACATCCATTGCCTATACCTGAACCAGAAGCACAAGTAGCAAAATCTAACATGGAAGCTGAACACATTTGAGAAGATCCACGAGACAACCCAATATTTGACGGGGAAGGAAATGGTTGTTGAGCAAGGCAGCTTGAATTTGCTGTGAGGTTTGGAGTTTCAAAACCGTTAAAAGAAACAGGAATCTTGAACTGCTGCAGCGGAGGCGGATTTCTCCACCGCGGAAGTGGACCTGCAAGAAGAAGTGTTTGAAGAAGAGGACCAGTCTCCATCACAGCCTGCAATAGTTTTCCCCTCTGTGGTAAGACTTTTCCTTTGACAAAATTATCAATTACAATATCGGCCGGATCAATCTTGGCCATTGCTGAAGCCACTAAACCTGTTGGTATAGAGCCATCATATTCTTGAACCAAGGCCTTATTCACAAAGCCCATGTGACTTGATTCTGCCATGTTAATGCTGGAGAAATCTGGTGAAGTAACTGCATCAATTAAGGACTCCACAGGGGAGGAGCCATGTGATTGATGATTATACGTATCAGATATACTGTTGGATTCAGTTATACTGGAATTTGCTTTAGCAGGAATCACAAGGGGGCTTTCCGGTTGTGCTTGAGGAAGAATGGGCAGTAATTCAGAAGTACTGAAAAGCATAAGTTTGTTGAGCAGTTTTTGCAGTTGACCTTTGGCCTCGTCTCTTTCTTGGTAAGCAATCTTTAGGAGATTAATTAATTGCTTAACATCCTCCTTGTGCTTCCTCAGTCCTTCATTTGCTTCAACTTTCAGTGAATCTAATTCAATGGTGGTGTGTACAAGCTTCTGCTTCAATTCAAAGCTCTGCAAATTCAACTCAATACAAGTTAATTAGTTTTGTTCTGAGCACAAGAATTCAATAAAATATGGCTTGGCAACTTCAAAATACAGATATGAGATATGGATAGAGTAATAAAACAGACTTGATATTTTCATAAGTAAAATCAATAGGGCAACGCGACAAAAATTGAAGCCTTGGTTTCGAAGAAACTCAGAAATCAACATCGATACCTTAGCTTCAAGGGGTACAGGAGTCTACACCAAACAAGCTAATGCAAAAATCACAGAATCCTAGTAGGCAGAGACAGAAATTCCAAATGAATCCAATTGATGAACAAGAATTTCCATGGTAAGAAAAACAGTATAATCTCAATCTGGGCCCATGCGGATCACAAGTCCTTCAAGTCAAATAGGGTGAATCTATTGAACTCGAAAAGGGAAAGAGAAAACCAATGAGAGAAAGAGTGCACCAAACAAACCTATCGTTTAAAAGATATTGGTCCCCGTAACTTGTGCCATGAAACATCTCAAGTTTACATCAATACAGACAAGTCTCGACTCTTAAGTTTCAACCCGAGGCATGTTTTACAAGTCCAAATTCTTCACCGAGCAAACAAAAAGGAAGGGGAAAAAAATAGTGCAAAACGAGGACCACTTTTTTTACGAAACCAAAAAACACTACAAGTATACCATGTAAGAAAAGAAAGAAAGAAAATGCCATCAAATTAAGGTTGCTCATTCAAGCCGATTACTACACTTTTGCAAGCGAATAGTAAGCAGTAACAGCATACAAGACACAGAACAACTACCATGAAGGCTTTAAAACAGAAATAAATCATACCAACAAGGCGGAGTCATTAGAAAATTCATGGACGTCATCATGGGACCGGTAATGAGGAGAGAAATGAACTGAACTTTAGACTTGAGACCCCATAAATAAAACACATTGAACATCACACAATATATAACACACTGTACATAGTACACTTAACAGAACACGAAAGGGCTTAAATGCCAGACCAAGCAAGACCCAGAAGAGGAAATAAAGAGCAGAAAGAACCCACCTCTTCAAAATCCCACATAGAACCCAACTCCTCCATTTTTACTTTCTCAAGTCTTGAGAGAAAAAAAGAAACCAGAAAAGAAAAGAAAAGTCTAGGGCACCTGGGGGGGGGGGCTTCAACAAAAGTGATCAGTGACTCATTTATAGAACAATGAGGTACACATAAAGACAAAACATGTGGATGGCTTTCTCATAAAGTTCAAGAAAATCCAATCAACATCAAAGGAAAAAAAAAAGAAAAATTCAAATAATGACAAAGAAAAAACAAATCTTCCAATTAGAGAGAACAGATTCCACTTTCAGTTTCTGCCCTCTATGTAATATTAAATTTGCTTTAAAACCCACCCACTCTTTCAGGGCCTCTGTCTCTTGCTTAAAATATTTACGCTCTCCTTTTCTCTCCTCTATATATTTATATATATTCAATGAGTAAATCCAGTTACATTTTGTATTTTTAAAATGTTTATTTATTTTCTGCTAACATGTTCTTTTACGCGGTTTTGCATGTAAGGGTTTTCCTTGCACACCCTTTCCTTTTTTTTAAAACCAAATTCCCTCCACGGCTTCTTTGGTCAATGAATTATGGTTTCTCCATGTTTCATGATGGAAATAACCTCTCATCACCGTTCACCGTTGATTTACTTCTTACCTCCTTTCATGGCCTATCATCATGTTACTTCCTAAATATTATGATAGATGAATCCTGGTGTTCATGTGCACTTTTTTAAACGTGAACATCAAGATTTGAAATCATTGCCTTGTGAATTACGTAGTTGGTTTACCCTTCGCATGCAGTCAGGAGGAGATGTGAAATTCTTGGAGAGTCCATGAATCATGATGGGAGGGCTAGCTTGATTTCTTTGCGTGTGCATATATATATAAAATTTTGCTAGCTTTTTTGAGTATTATTCTAGAATTTCTATTACATTCAGTAAAATTTTAAATCAAACACCGACAATAATTAATTTTCAACGATTAGTAGTTGGTTGACTATATATATTAATTATGGATAATCAGATGAAAGAAGATGGGCATTTAGTTAAAATTGACCAATTTATACTTGTTCGGATTTTTTCAACATTTGCCTACATAAATTCTAGAAAAATCTTTTTACAAAAAACAATCGAGAAAATGTATATGATAGAATTTTCTTAGCTGAGGAACCGGTCTGGACTTCAACCTTATTTGATGGGCTCTTTCTTATCTGGACAAAAAAAATGTTTATTTATTTTCGAGGGAATCTAAAGCGGAATGTCTAGGTAAAATTAACTGGAGAGTCAGCAGCTTAGTAAGGATGTATTGATTAATTTAATGAAATGTTTTACGAAGCTTAAAATAATGAGTACTTTCGGATTATTGTTTTTTTTGGCGAAGCATTTCTCATAGGGGCGGGGCTGTCCTAGATTGGCTTGTGAACTGCCCGAGAAAACTGAAATCAACCATATAATAGTTGACTTATAATCTATTCTTACACTATTCTAATTTGTAGCTTTCGACACACTAAGGTCTATAAATAATTAAGTAAGACTCTAAAAGGCGTGGGGAAAGCACTGTAGCTTCCCCACGCCTTTTATTTTCATTCACTTATATATTATAATAATAATAATAATTATTATTATTATTATTATTATTATTATTATTATAATTATAAACTGCCCATTTTTATTTTTTTCCGTTCTTTTTCCTTTTTTTTATGCCTTTATGGCTTTTTTTTTGCTTTTTTCTTTATGTTTTTTTTTTTAATGAATTTTTTTTAATTTAGTTTGTTAATGTTAAATTTTATTTTATTTAGTTATCGAGACTTTCGTACATGACACAGATCCCGAGTTTGACGGGTTAACCTGGTTTGACGAGTTAATCCGAAATTTTTTTTCTCTTTTTAATTAATTTTTTTATTTAGTTTAGTTTGTTAATGTTAAATTTCTTTCTATTTAATTATCAAATTTTCATGATACGTCTCCCGGGTTTGACAGGTTAACCCAGTTAATTCTGGGGTAACCCGTAATTTTTTTTTTTTTAGTTATCGGACTTTCATGACGCGAATCTCGGGTTTGATGAGTTAACCTGGTTTGAAGGGTTAACCCAGTTAATTCAGATTTTTTTTCTTTTTCTACATTAGTTTTTTCTTCCTGTTGGTTTTTTTCTTTTTAATTAATCTATTTAATTATCACACTTTTATGACACGACCTTGCAGCTAGACCCACATTCAAGGCTCTTGGGTCCGCTGTTGCAACTAGACTCAATTAATGTAAGTTTAATATTATTATTAATATTATTAATATTACTTTTGGGTCAAGCGTTGCAGCTAGACCAAAGACTCTTGAGTATATCTTTGCTGAAAGACCTAACACTCTTAGATCTTAGCATTTTTTTGATGTTTTTTATGCAAGGAAAAAAAATAACTTGTGGCGTATGCCTTTGTTTTTTCTTTTCTTTTCCTTTTTAAATCTTTTACTGTGGACTACACACAGTGAAAAAGCTGATGTCTTTAGTTTTTTGTCTTTTTGTCTTTTTTAATTGTTTTTTTAATTTAGTTTTTTAATATTAAATTTTTTCTGTTTAATTATCAGACTTTCATGACATGAATCTCAGGTTTGACGGATTAACCCAGTTGATTCAGATTTTTTTTCATTTTCTTCATTAGTTTTTTTCTTCATGTAGGTTTTTTTTCTCTTTGCTTTGTCCTTTTTAATTAATCTTTTTCTTTACTTATAATAATAATAATAATTATTATTATTATTATTATATTCTATTATAATTATAATTATAACATATACTAAAAGTGCTCAGTGTTTCACTATGCACTGCACAATGAAACACTGAGTTGTCTTTTTTTTTGTTTTTAATTTTTTTTCCTGTTTTTATTTAAATCTTTTTCTATTTAACTATCACACTTTCATGACACGAATCCCAGGTGTGACGGGTTAACCTGATTTGGTGGGTTAACCCAGTTGATTCAGATTGTTTTTCTTTTTCCTCATTATTTTTGTTCTTCCGATTTCATCTTTTTATATTGTATGCAGTCCACGGTGAAAAGGCTGATGCTTTTATTTTTATTTTATTTTTATTTTTTTTTCTTTTTATGCCTTTCACGGTGGACTGCACAGTGCAGTCCACAATGAAAAGGCTGATATCTTCTTTTTTTTAATTAAATTTTTTATTTAGTTTGTTGATATTAAATTTTTTTCTATTTAGTTATCAAACTTTCATGACACAGATCTCAGGTTTGACGGGTTAACCCAGTTAATTCAGATTTTTTTTTCTTCATTAATTTTTTTCTTCCTGTTGGTTTTTTTTCTTTGTTTTTTTTAATTAATCTATTTAATTATCACACTTTTATGACACGACCTTGCAGCCAGACCCACATCCAAGACTATTGGGTCTGGTATTGTAGCTAGACCCATTTAAACCTGGGTCATGCAAGTTTAATGTTATTATTAATATTATAAATATCACAGGCGTTGCAGCCAAACCCGAGACTCTTGGGTATAGCTTTGCAAAAAAACATAACACATTTAGATCTTAGTGTTTTTTAATATTTTTTATGCAAAAAAATTGACCCGCGGCATCGCGCGGGTCATATAACTAGTTATCATATATTCTTCGTGACCTCTACTTGCCTAGGGGCTACTGCCAAGATCTTTCAAGCAAAGGGTCAGCCATGTTGAAACTTAGGTTTCCAGGAGGAAAAATCTGTCTTTATTCATTATCAAAGTGATTATATATAGCCATACATAGGATAACAGAAAAGCTAATGCAATGCTAATCCACATTAACGTGGATCATAGCCAAAGAAATAGATCAGTCCCTGATTTCCAGGGATCATTATTAATGAAAAAACATAAATACTGAGTCTACACCTAAACTTTAGTAACATTCCCTCCCTTAAACTGATGATATTGTCTTCAATTTACTCCTGGATCTTCACAAACACCCAGCAACATACACAGCTTCTCAAAAACAACTCATGTCAATGGTTTGGTCATAATATCAGCTAGTTGCTCTTGAGAATGACAATGCAGTAGCGTTACTACTCCATCTCGAGTCAGATCACGAAGGAAATGGAAACGAACATCAATATGTTTGCTTCGACCGTGCATAACGGGATTTTTGGAGAGTTTAATATTAGAACTATTATCACAATATATCATCGTAGTCCCAGTAGAGACATGATTAAGTTTTTCTAACATTCTTCTCAACCACACAGTCTGACAGGCACAGGAGGCAACAACAATGAACTCAGCTTCAGTGGTGGAGAGTGTGATGACAAGTTGCTTCTTTGAAGACCAAGATATAGCTCCAGCGCTTAGCAAAAACAAGAAACCCGATGTACTTTTCCTATCCTCCAAATCTCCTGCATAATCACTATCGATGTAGGCAAGAAGCTCTTTATTACCACATTGTTTATAAAAAATTCCATATGTAAGTGTCCCCTTGATATATCGGAGTACTCTCTTAACAACTTGAATGTGGATTTCTGTAGGATGTGCCAAATACCTACTATGCAGATTAACAACAAACATAATGTCAGGTCTGGTAGATGTCAAATATATTAAATTGCCTACCATTTGCATGTACAATATGTTATCTACTGCCATGCCAGCAGAGTCTGTAACTAACTTGAATCTTGGAACAATAGGATTATATATTGCATTACACCCAGCCATATTAAAACGTTCCAACACCTCCTAGGCATATTTCTTTTAGCAAATAAAAATACCATCAGCTCGTTGTAGCACTTCTAAACCAAGAAAATACCGCATTCTTCCAAGATCCGTCATATCAAATTCCTTCATCATGGAATGTTTAAAAGAGCTTAACAATGTCTCATCATTTCCAGTAAAAATGAGTTCATCTACATAAAGGCACACAAGCAATGAGGTACCCTATGAAGATTTCTTGATGAACAAAGTATGTTTCTAAGGACATTTCTCAAATCATTCCTTCAGAAAATAGGCTTCAATGTGGCTGTACCATGCTCGTGGAGCTTGTTTCAAACCGTACAAAGCTCTTCGTAAGTTATACACCATCTTTTCTGCTTCTTTTACTATATAACCAGGAGGTTGCTCAACATACACCTCCTCATTTAACTCACCATAAAGAAAAGCAGACTTGACATCTAACTGAAATAGAGACCGCCCTTTTTGAGCAGCTAAAGCGAGCACCAGCCGTATTGTATCCATGCGAGCCAATGGGAGCAAATACCTCCATGTAACCCAACCCGTGTTGTTACATGTACCCTTTGGCGACAAGGCGAGCCTTGTATTTTATCGACTTCTCCATGTTCATTTAGCTTAGTCTTATATATCCATTTCACCCCAACTATTGTTGCATCACGAGGAAGATCAGTGAGGTCCCATGTATTGTTTTTTTTAATGGCTGCAATTTCAGATTCCATGGCACATCTCTATTTGTTACATCAAGTTGTATCCTCATAGGATAAAGGGTCTACATCAACAAATAAAGCAAAATTACCTTGATGATCCTAATCAGAGAAGCATTCCCCAATGTCATAGTCATATATTTATACTAGAGGGTGTCGAGAACGCCTTTCAACAAGACTGGAAAGATGGTCAGCAGTTGTATGTGCGTTGATTGTTTGATGCTGCTCTAAATGGTCAGCAGTTGTATGTGCGTTGATTGTTTGATGCTGTTCTAAATCGTCCTCTTAAAAGCCACAACGATAATTCTCCTCTTGAAAGCCACCATGATGGTTGGTACTAATGGATCAACTGGTATTATTTTTTGCATGACCAATCCCACCCAATTCGTTGTCTATAGCTTCATCCTAGACAGTATTGTTGTTGTCTTCATCTATACCCCCCACTCAAGAGATGCTTGAATTGCTACACATGATCTTCACTCCAGGGCCAACTGTCCTTCTTTTTTTTTTAAGATAACATCACGACTGATAAGTATCTTTTAAGAAAGGGGATCATACAAGCGGTAGGCCTTGGACTCCTCACTAATTCCTAGCAAAACACATTTCAAGCTTTTACTGTCTAATTTGGTGCGTTTGTTATCCGGGACATGAGCATAAGAAACACATCCAAACACTCGAAAATGAGCAACAGACGGTTTAATGCCACTTCATGCCACTTTTGGAGTTTTATTTTGGACTGCAAGCATTAGACTTCTGTTAAGAATATATACTGCCCAGTTGACAACCGCGGGCCAAAAGGTTTTAGGAACTTGTCTACTGGTAAGCAAGCTTCGAACCATGTTCATGATCGTGCGATTTTTCCTCCTTGCCACTCCATTTTGTTGAGGAGTGTAAGCTGCGGTAAGTTGACGATGGATTCCATTGGTTGCACAAAACTCAAAGAACTCACTTAATGTGAATTCCCCGCCTTTATCAGTTTGCAAACCCCTGATGCTAATGCTAATTTTTTTCTCAACCTTTGTTTTGAAAAGTTGAAACCGTTTGAAAGCATCTAACTTTTCTGTTAAGAAAAAGACCCATAGTTTCCTACTAAAATTATCAATAAAAGTAAAAAAATTACTTTTGTGACTGTTGGAGATAGGAGAAATTAGCCCACATATGTCTGCATGAAGAAGTTGAAGTGGTTGTGATGCTCTCCACATACTTTCTCGTGGAAATGAATTTCTATGCTGTTTGCCCAACACACAATCTTCGCATAATAGACTGGAACATTGCAGTTGTGGTAACCCATGAACCATTTGCTTTTGTTGTAGAGTTTTGAGGCCGCCAAAGCTCAAATGACCATACTAACAGTGCTAGAGATAATCTAAATTCTATGTTGGAGTTAAAAAACAATGCTGGTCAAGAAGTTGAATCTTGGTAAGAAGGATAAACATCCTATTAAGAGTCATGGTTGTTTCGATAATAAGACCTCTCTCGGGATGGTACACCTTACACTTATTATATCGAAACAAAATGGCCAGACCTTTTTCCTATAATTGACCAATGCTTAATAGATTGTTCTTCAATTCAGGAATATAAAATACCTCTGAAATAACTTGCGAATCATGCTTAACTTGAAGATGAATACGACCTTTTCCCATTACATCAATGCTGGAGTTGTCACCGAGCTTGACTGACTTGCGAAAGCTCTCATCTAGTTCTGAAAAAAAATCTTTGTGTCCGAACATATGATTACTACATCCTGAGTCTAAAAACCATGTTGTTTCATCTAGTTGTGCATTTATCAACTTTAAGAGTATCAGGTTCTGAAAAATAGTCTATTGACTCTTTCTCATATTCCATCTTCTCTGCATTATCAACATATGCCATGAGCAACAATGGTTCGTCGGTTTCAACATAATAAGCTTATGATTCCTTTTTTTTGCCCTTCTTTGGACATTTATACTGAAAATGACCAAGGTCATGACAATAAAAGCATTTAATAAGAGATTTGTCAAAACCTTGTCTCCCATGCCCACGTCCCCTTCCTTGAAAAATACTACTACTACGGCCTAGTTTGCCACAATTGTTGTCATGGGTAATCTTCAATACTTGCTCTTCCACAACATGACTATGCATGCGCTGCTCATGAACCAATAGACTACTTTGTAATTCATCAATGGACATGGTGTCTAAGTCTTTGGACTCCTCAATAGAGCAAACAACATAATCAAATTTTGAAATCATAGAATGCATGATCTTTTCAATAACAGTAACATCATTCATCATTTCACCAAGAAACAAGATGGTCTTACCGTCCTTTATGTGAAGGATTTTAAAATCCTTGCGAAGGGCCTGCAACTGTGCATGTTTAACCCTTGCATTCCCTTGAAACTTTTTCTTCATAGAATCCCAGATTCCCTTCGAAGTTTCCTTATCCAAGATAGTCTTAAGGATTGAACAATTAATGGCTTGAAAGAGATAATTTTTTGCTCGCAAGTCTTTCAATCTTTGATCTGCTAGAGCCTTCTGTTGTTCATTCGAGAGATCAGTATCCTCTGCTGCAGCAAAAAGTCCAGTTTCAACTACGTGCTAGTATTCGTTGAAGCGAAGAAAATTCTCCATCAGCATGCTCCAATGATCATAATACCCCACAAATCGAGGAATTGTTGGCTGAACGAAACTGCCTTTACTTGTCATCTTTAGCTACGGCTACAAGATGTGAAAAATAAAATAACTTGGCTTTGATACAAAATGTTGAAACTTAGTTTTTTAAGAAGAAAAGTCTGTCTTTATTCATTATCAAAGTGACTATATATAGCTTTACAGAGGATAACAGAAAAGCAATGCAATGCTAATCCATACCAACGTGGATTATAGCCAAAGGAATAGGTTAGTCCCTTATTTATAGGGATCATTATTAACATAAAACAGAAATACTGAGTCAACACCTAAACTTTAGTAACAAGCCATAGCTACTTGGATCTCCATGTAAATTGCTCCAACAAATACAACATATACTTCTCAATCGAGTTCTTAAAGATAAATATTTCTCGATTGAGTCTCCAAAATTATTAATCCTTTATTGGTTGTTTTTTTGCATTAATTAATAATTCTTAATTAATTTTTAAACTCGCACAGAAACATAACTACTAACCCTGAAGGAATTGTTATGCAGTCTTCTTAAATATTTGACACATCGCAAATACTACAATATATTGTTAGTGTGTACAATACACACATTAACAAGAAACTACAAACCTTATAAGAAAAAAAAACTTGCAATATATTTTTCCCTACGAAAAGCACTAAGGATCATGGATTGTGGTTCGTTTTCTTCTTGCTCTATGTTGCCTTAATTTCACATGTATGTCAATGATGTCTCTTACATTTATGTGGAAGAACTTAAAGGATTGTCTAGCTATTTATTAAAAAAAACAAAAAAAAAAACAACAACAACAATAATAATAAGAACGTCTTGCTGCATTGCATTTCCACACGGCTTAGATCCTCGCATCTCGGGTGGCAACAATGTCTTGGTGTAAATAATTTGCTTGTTGGACTTAACTTTGTCTTGTTGGTCCATAATATGGTAAGTTTTTTGTATAATTTAATTGTGATAGATCCATAACCGATTGTTTAAAACTACTAAATTCTACGGAATAACTTATATTATAAGCCATCAAGGCTTTAAGGATCTAAATCGATATTTGTATTTTAGGAAAGCATTGAGCCGCATGATAGTTCTGAGTTTGAATTAATGCAAGCTATACTTGAGCTTTGGGTACTCATATGTGTTTCATGGAGATCATAACTTGAGGTTAGTGTCTCCCTAATTTTGAGCATGGAAACGGGGGTCAATATCACTCATATGTTCAACATGCAAACATCATACTCCTTCAACCTAAATCGTTAGATTAACTATTAATGATGGCATATCTACAATAAATTATGTCATCATTCCTCAATCAAGCGCTTATGGGAGGAGGTAGTATGCTTGTAAGGTGCAGTGCAATGGTGGGCAATGATAATTATTGCATTATACATGCAGTCCCCCATGAACATTAATTTAACTCAATTTTTTATACAAGTTCTTGGAGTTCTTTGAGTATGAACCAGACAAAGCTCCTTAGTATATTAATATCCCGTTTACGACAAAATTGCAAAAAGAAAAACAAAAGGTATCTTCTTAATTCAATGAATCTTACCGCGTATACTGGTGCTTGTGTATTTTTATTCTTTAATCGTTGCCTTTTCACTCGGTTAGATATATCTAACCATATATAAATCCGACCCCTTTCGCTATTTAATTAACTGAGACATCGAAGAACTTGTTCGGTAAGTAATCGATAAACCCAGCCAATTATATACCGCTCAATCACCCTTCCCATGTTCTTTACACCCCGAACTTTACATTCCTGCGTGAAGTTTTCCGAATCGTAAACAGTTTTAGTGTTTTCCATGGAAGAATACAGGATCACTCTCCATGCTGAGATCCTAAACTTTTAACCCTGAATTACTCCACGGTTTTCATGCATTGGTGGTGAAGTTGATCAGTGGTTAAAGATGTAGATTAGTAACTGCTTATGATTCTGATATTGGGGCTAGCTAGATGCATTAGCATGATTATTAAAAGATGATCTTCACCTCAAGAAGTGGTGCTAGAAATTAATTTCTCATGATTTTCTTTTTTAGTTTTCGATGTGAATAGTTTATTTTTAACTGCACGCACAAAGAAAAGAAAAAGAGAGTGTCGGTGTGCATCTTATCGTAAATCCCAAGGTAAAAGGTTTTCATAAACTATTTCTCTTAATATTACGAGGTAATTAGTTATTCTAAATTAACCAATAAGTTGTTTCGGTTTATAGAAAATAATATAAATTATATTTTGAGATTTTATTTAACAGTTTAGGTTTTTGAGTTGAATTAGTTCTTTAATATGGTATCAAAATCATAATGACTAAGCGGACACGAGTTCGAATCTCACCATCTCTATTTATTTGATAAAATTTAAGCATAAGATAATATGGATCTGTGCAAGTTTGAAATTCAAAGGACTTTCACTTGAGAGAGTATGTTAGAGAATAATATAAATCATATCTTGGGACCTCACCTAACAGTTTAAGCTTTTGAGTTGAATTGGTTCTTTAACACATGTGATTTAATCTTTATTTAAAAAAAAACTTTGACTTAAATTTTATTTTGATAAAAAAAATCAAAATTTTTATCGAGCTCACCAATACCAAACCTCAAATTATATACCTGTCTGAGAGCCTGTTTGGGAGTGTCGTGATGGTTGCTTTTCAAAGTATTTTTCATGATGAAATGCATCAAAATGATTTTTTTTAAAAAAATTATTTTTGAGAGCAATGTATCAAAGTGATCCAAAATATATAAAAAAATTAATTTTTAACAAAAAAAATTAAAATTTTTAAAAACATGGATTAACCTGCGTTTCCAAACGAGCTCTGAATCAAATCTTATAAAAATGCTTTTAAGAAGCTTCATGTCAAGAAAAGATTTTAGCCATGGATCCAATCAAGTGAATGTAATATAAATTGCACCCCTTATTTATTTTATTTTATTTTATTAAAATGATTTATTTCATTTTATTTTAAAGATGAAGGTATTTTCAGTAATAGAGGTTAAACTTCTTGTTCGTTATATAAATTATGCAGAGTGATTAAGGTTTTGTGTCATAAATATTCATAACAACATGGCTATGAACAAATTTGAATAATTATTACAGCATTGGGTTTGAAATTGATAATTTCCTTACACTGTATGGATATTCTACGGATGGTAGCATTTTAGATTTATCTTGTGTCACATGTAACCTTTTTCGATCGAACTCATAAGCGACAACACTTTTAAGAGAGAATCTATCTTTTCTTTAATAACTTTTATTTCTATAATTATAATACCAAAAAGTCATAAAACCATTTAATTAAGCAACGTCTCTATCACAAAGTGGGGCCAATCAGAGCTTGCTATAAGCCAATAAGATTATCGTCTAGTGCCCTCTGCACATGGAGGATTAGGTACAAGCCATGTGGGGACCCCTTCATTTTAACACGTGTAGAGAATTCGAGACCCCTGAGTCACTCACGCTGCAAGACACTTGGCGTGAGGACCGTGCGGCGCGGGCACAAGCCAATGTACCTAGCTAGTGGTAGGTTGCACGTGACCCAGGCGGCTCAGCAACAGACATGACTTGGTGAATGGTGACTGGAAGGGAAACTCGTTGGGTCGTTTGGTGGTGTGATAGTCTTTCGCAAACGGCTTTTGCCATGGCGGAGAACGGTGGGGGTTTTGCCACTTTGCTAGCCAGCTAGGAAATGAACTCTGTCGGTGCTAGCTAATGGTTCGGTTAATTAATGTTCCTCGAAGAGCAGAGCAGCACAAGATTTCTCGATGTTCAGTGAATAAAGCTTTTTCTACAGATATTTTGAGGGAAACAGCATCTGATAGATGATGTAGTACCACTGGAAGACTTTGGTCATCTTCGTAAAACCAAAAAAAGAAAGTATTGTTCTTAGTTGTGGTTGAAGGATATTTTTTAAAATATTTTTTTAATTTTTTATATTAAAAATATTATTATTTTTAAAGTTACACAAATAAAAATCACTCTACATCGATCCAAACACAATAAAACATCCACCTGGTTGGTTTTATGTAAAAACAGGAAGATAGAAATAAAGGAATGACAATGAAACTTCAAACATATTGCCCTCGTAAGGTTGATTTGCGTGGAAAGAAACGAAGTAGTTTATCTAAAAGTCATAGGTTGAAGTCTCGTCATCATCGACTATTTAATATCATATTTTTATTTCATTAATTTTGTTTATGAAAGCGTCTTAAATTTTAAGCTCGACATGTGTGCAATAGAGTCCTCTGGATAATGCAAGTGTTAAACACACAATCTCGTTCATGTGTGATCAAAACCTAAAAAGACAAACAATCTATGAATTTATTGGATTTTTTTAAATTGTTTGTAACACTGAATTGAGAATTTCTTTTTCGGATTTTACTTCCCTCAGGTCATATGATCCATCGTGTTAGAAAAACCCAGCAAAGTTTTTTAGGCAGCATCTCCATCTTTCTTTCTGAAAGCGTCCATGAGCATCTCAATTTTGTAGATAGCATGTATTTCAGCTCTATTTAGTTTTTTTTAGTGTGCATTTGTGCTTTTATATTCTAGATAATGTGTTTTTAAACTCTTTTTTTTTATTACGTCTTTGAACCCTTTAAATAATATGTCTTTGAGAACTATATATATCTTTTTTTTTTAGTATGTCTTGAAACTCTCATTTACTAGATAGTGCATCTTTAAGTTCTAAATCTTCCTTTTTGAGTTTGTATTTGAACCCTCATTTTCTAGATAGTACACTTTTAAGTCTTATTTTTTTTTTAAAATGTGTTTTTGAACCCTCACCTTCTGGATAGTAAGCCATTTATATCTTCTTTTTTTTTTTTTTATAAAGAATCGCTAAAATGATATGATTCTACTTTTTGATCGAGGCAAATTAATAAGATGGTGTGATATATATTGTCTAAATCCAAGTAGAAATATGAATTGATATTACCTTTTAGTTTTAATTTAAAATTTAAAAGATATTTATTTTCACTTAAAAAAAAATGAGAAGTTGAGATGGAAAATTGTTCATTTTATTTAAAAGAAAAAATTAATTGTAAATTTGAATTTGACTTTAACTATATATAACCATGGATTCCACATTTGTGTCTGAAATGCATTGAATAGTCCAGGATTTGAGAATGGAATTGTTACAACTGTTTGGTACTTTTGATTTTAAAGTAAATTATTGAAAGTTTGAGAATGATTACCAACCTTGTTTTGATATTTGAATATTTAAAAGAACCATTACTTTTTATATAATAAATAAATTGATTTTGGAGCTAAATGTAATATTTATATTTTAGCATGCTTGGTATTCACCTTTTATTTATTTAATATTTTTCAATAGAATGCAAAGTTTTGCTTGGAGATTTTAGAATTAATTTTTTTAATATCTTTGATTATATATCTTAATATATAAAACTATTAATGGTCTTATTTTGTGAATTTATGTTTGTATAATTAAAAGCTTATAGTTTGGTTTATTGATGTAAGATAATCCAAATTTTAAGTTTTGAGGTACTATTTTGTGAATTTGAGTCGTTTTTTTATTTATTTAAAGTATTTCTGAAATATCTCAATTGGGGACGTGATATATAGTAAGTTCTGTTACTGTTCAAATGAGCTTCTAGCTAGCTCGCTGATACTATTACGAGAGGTGATGTCTTATGTTCGAATTACATCGCAAAATATTCACCATGTTCCACAAAGCATTACCATGCTGGTAAAAAGGTAACAGCATAATGAGTCCCATAACATGGGATTCTCCGAAGTGAATTTCAATCACATTAAACCTAGTAATGTTCGTAAAAGAGTTCTTACATTTTCAACCCGTTGTTGACCAAGCATGCATGCAAAAACAGTAGGTGCTTGCTTTGACTGAATAGCATTTAATTAAAGTATATTCTTCAATTCCCTGTGTTCGCTTTACGAGTATAAGCTAGTTCAAGAGTTTGAACTCAACGAACTGCACTTTCTTCTGATTGAGACTTGCTTAGATTAATGCTTTAATGGCGCAGGTGGGTTAGGTGGGTGACGGCAAGAGACCAGTAACCATTGCTATTACAATGATAAGGAGAGTAATTAATATGCTGACCGTCTTGTTTGAATAGGGTTGCTCTAGTCTGTTCCTCTCGAATCAGACTAGATTCTTGTACACGTCCGACACATTTCGTTTTCCGAATTCTTGTATAGCTCCATAATTGAAGGACTACCGAGCTCAATGTTTTGAAGGGACATAGTGCATGTTTAAGGAGATTGGTTGTGGCCCGTTTTATGCCCATGGTGTCAGGACAAGTGAGACGGAGGGTTTGGGGATTTAGGCTTGGGTTAAGGTCCGATCCCGTCTTTGATAGAGTGAGTCTACGGCACTCTTGCTGGTTCGAAGCTTCGAGCCCAGGTGGGTTGGAATTTTCGTTCCACGTATGGTCATTAGGCTACTAGATGTTTCTGAGGAAAAGAGATTCCAAGTTGGGCATTTTTTAACAGAAAGATTTAGGGCAGGAAAAAAATAATAATTCATAGTTGATGTGCGTGGCTTGATTTGGTAATATATGTGATTATTGACCCATAAGGCCCAAATAGAGTTTAAGCCCGACAGCCAATTCTATTTTATTCAGGGCTGTGCTCGATCTTGGTTGTTTCTAACTCAAATTATGAGCTCAACCTACCAGCCCAAGACTTGGTAGCCCAAATTAAAATCACCAGTTTCCTATATGTATAAAATCCTTAATTTATAACTTAGTTTTTTTTATGACATGAGCAGGAACTGAGCCTAAAACCCTCACTCTCTCTCATTTAAAAGATTGTTTATGTCTGTAGCTAACTAAGACAGTGATTTGAATTCACCAAAAGGACTAAGTATAGCCACTCAATGTCCTTCCCGCATAACAAATAGTCGGATTAAGAAATAAAGTATTTTCCGGGCAGCCCACTTAGCCGTCCAGAGAATAACAAATGTAAGCAATAAGATTAGAAAATTAAAGGTAGAGGAGGAGAGGGAGGTGGCAGACATTCTTTAACACACCTGCCCTGACACTTCCATTCGAGGACAAGATGAAATCATGCTGAAACCAAGATTATTATATGCATAGATTAATGACATGACGGCATTGGAAATAATTATCAAACATTCACGTACATGGTCGGTTCAATAATCATTTATGATTATGTATTCATATGGGAATGCCAAGCCCATCATTGCTGTCTTACCTGCTTATTTTTCTATGAATTTTAAGAGCTTATTTGACCTTATTCTTTTCTCCGATTTCATCAAAAATCCAGTATAATTAAGAGATAAGTTCATAGCAAACTGTTAAAATAATGGGATTATGGTATAGGGCATGATTCCATGATGTGTGGAAGCATCTGAACACCCTTACTAAGGGGTAAAGAGGATAAGAATTGGAGAGCAAGATGAGTTTATCCTATAAATATACACATAAAACACTAGTATAATAAAAGGGTTATATATTTCATTACTAAAATATACATTTATTATCTTATTGGGACCATGAATCTGTTTGATAGTGTAGTGAAATACTATTAAAACTATATTTTATCTTAATTATAATTTTAAAAATATTTGATTAATAAATATACATCATATTTTTGCATGAGTCCATTAAAAACTTTCACAATTTTGATTACAAAAAAGTGTAATTTATAGTTTTTTTAAAACTATATCTCGAGCATTGAAAACAATATTCAGCTTGATTTTATCTTCTATTTCAAATACTCTGAAACTAAGCATGAACCGAACAAGAGCAAGGACAACAACAAAATGTATACTTGGTGAATTTGTGAACAAGTCATGAATAAGCATTTTATCAAACTAAAAATAAAAAAACACAGCTTATTTTTTGTTTTTGTTTTTTGAAATTTGTTGACTTCCTGTTAATCTATATGATTACGTGCCCGTTTGGCACTACGGCTGTAGCTGCGGCAAGAAATAAACACTGAATTAAAGTGTTTGGTTAATACTAACCATACTTTTTTTCACATGGATCCCACTAAAAAACTAAAAAACTGAGGTCGAATCTCAGTTTATGAGAAATATTTTTTATCTGCTTTTCCTTCTCTTCTACGTGGAGAGTGAATTATATCTACTGTTCATTTAAGTGAACACTGGAGAGTGTCTCCACTGTTCACATGAACAGTGGAAACCGTCTCTACTGTTCCGGTCGGACCGGGTCCGGTCTGGTCCAAAGTTAAATTCATTGAACCGGGTTTGACCAAGTAAAATAAAAAAAATATTTTTTATTTTAATTGTGTTTTATTCGAAAAACTAATGTTTCATATTATTCAATGACACTATATAAATTAGAAGGAGATCGCTTGATGACATAACATTTGTAGAATTTGATTGCAATTTCAATTTTATTCCTGATGATATTTTACCTGATGTTGTTGCGCGCTTACAAAACTAACAAAACTGTAGTTCTTGTCAGATGTATTTCATACGTGATGGAATTGTAAATAGTTTAATGGAACAATAAAAAATATTTTATATTAAGTATTATTCATTTCATGATGTAATAACAGTAGTTAAATCTACAATATTTAAATTAAAAACCATCAATATTAATATATTTTTTAAAAAATTATTTTATAACCTCAATTTGAAATTCATTTTTAACTAAATACATTAAACTAATTTTTGTTTAACCTCAATTTCAACCACAGTTTTAACCAAATATATATAAATACCAAACCAATCTCAATCAAAAGTACTTTTTATAAAATAACTTTTTTTAAACCACAACCACAACAGCACAATACCAAACACACCTACGTGATAGTGAATATATCTGTATGTGAAATGAAGGGGATGTATCGTACTTGCAAATTTTTTTTTAATTTTATTTGTTGTTGTTACAACGTAAATAAAAAAATCATAGTCAAAAGTCATCATAAGTAATTTAATGCCATCACAAGGTGAGGTTCTAAATTAATCTTGTTACCATGATTTAGTAGATCGGGTGATAGGATAACACCAAATTCAATTCTTTATACTATGCATGGTTGGATGTGTTCTTTTAAATAACTAAAATATTATTGAAAATGCTTTTAAATTAATTATTTTATTCATTGGCCAGCAGCTCCACATATATCATCACCAAATATTTATTACTCCACTAAAACCAACCAAAACTAACTTTAATAACAATAATTAACTCCAATTAGAATTAAAAAAACAAAAAAGATTTATTAGTAAATAAAAAGGGTGTTTAGAAACTCGTTAATAGTTGCTTTATAAATTATTTTTTTATTTTAATATACATTATAATAATATATTTTTTATTTTTCAAAATTATTTTTATGTGAAAACATTAAAACAATTTTAAAAAATAATTTGTTTCTTGTTTAAATTTAAATTTTTATAAAACGCCGGTTTACAACGGAGTTCCAAACTGCTCCTGCTCACATCAGTACAACATAAACAAATCCAATGGTCGGTCATTCGACAATCATTGGGGGTCCCCCCACCAAACAAACTATTGGTCGATGCGAGAACTTCTCCACCCTCGAGTGGCCGGTCTATGTCACATCAGCCATACACGTGGCAGAATAGCAACAAAATGGCGGCCCGCCTATCAGAAAAAGACAGGTGGCTTCCAGGAAGGATCTAGTTAGAAATATAGCTGGAATCGGATACAACCGGTTGTTCCGGTTCATGACCGTTCCATTAGACCCCCTATATATACCGTCACCGAGTGATCAGCACTCATCAGCTTCGGAAACGTGAAAAAACAGAAATTTTAAGGCAGTTTGAAATCAGGCACAGAGCTTATTAAATTACTCAAATGGCAATCACTAGCATTGCATTCGGATCTCCAGCAGAGGCTGGCCAACCTGATGCACTTAGGGCAGCTCTAGCTGAGTTCATTTCTATGCTCATTTTTGTTTTTGCAGGGGAAGGCTCTGGCATGGCTTTCAGTAAGAATCTATTAATTCACCACTCTGTTTTTTTCCCCTCAGCTCAATACTTGGTAAATAATCAAAATGATGGATGTTTTGCAGATAAGCTTACCGATAATGGCTCCTCAACCCCGGCCGGGCTAGTACCTGCATCGTTGGCTCACGCCTTTGCACTTTTTGTTGCGGTGTCAGTCGGTGCCAACATTTCTGGCGGGCATGTAAACCCTGCCGTTACATTCGGTGCCTTCATTGGTGGCCATATAACATTCATTAGAAGTCTTCTGTACTGGGTTGCCCAGTGCCTTGGATCTGTAGTTGCTTGCTTGCTTCTTAAGGTGGCAACTGGTGGACTGGTAAGAAATTTTTAATTGCCCCATCACCATATTTATAATTTGTGCAATATGCATGTAACAATTGCGTATTTACTGATCAACCATGTTGATTTTTTGTTTTTGTGCGTGCGGTGTTATAGGAAACATCGGCCTTTGCTCTATCATCTGGAGTTGGTGCATGGAATGCAGTTGTTTTCGAGATTGTGATGACCTTCGGTTTGGTTTACACTGTGTATGCAACAGCCATTGACCCAAAGAGGGGTGACATTGGGATAATTGCACCCATTGCTATTGGTTTCATTGTGGGTGCTAACATCTTAGCTGGTGGTGCTTTTGATGGCGCATCCATGAACCCAGCAGTCTCCTTTGGGCCAGCTGTTGTAAGTTGGACATGGGACAGCCACTGGGTCTACTGGCTTGGTCCATTCGCTGGGTCTGCCATTGCTGCCATTGTCTACGAGGTCATTTTCATTAACCCAAGCACACACGAACAGCTCCCCTCAGCAGATTTTTAAGAGGTTGAAAACTCAAATACTTTGGATGAAACAAGGTCGAAGGCTTTCGAATACACGTCTGTGGTGGTTTTATTGGCGTTGTTTTTACCCGGTTTCTGTTAATACATGATTCCTGTAATCTTTGTCTTGTTTCTCTTCAATCATTTAAGAATCGCCCACTTGTGCCCACTGCACAAGGATTAGGCGAATGCTTTCACTTTGATTAAAAGGTTGCTCAGAAAATTGGTCCCAAGTTTTTGTCTTGTGGAGCTGAGTAGGTTAAAGAAAGTACAATGGTCTAAAGCACCACCTAAGATTCATATGCCCTAATCTAAGCCCCATTAGACAACAGTGAGTCAAGCATGTAGCTAAACAGGGAATTGAGATTAATCATTTGGTATATGAGAGTGACTCACTATTCACACGCGATTATGAGAATAGGAACCAACCTAATAACAGAACCCTCGGTCCTAATGTTAATAAATACTATATAAATTGCTTATAGCTAGCTTTCTTTTTAGCTGCAAATCAAGGACGAGAAAACACTTGAGTTGAAACACATCTAAAAGGAAAGGCAGATCAAACCCCAGATATGGATTGGAATTATGTATGAACTTCAAGATTAATTAGCTGAAAAAACAAATCTTAACATAACTTAAGATCATTAATGAAAGAACATCGGATGAGAAAGTAAATTAATCACAACTAGGAATTCAAATGAGTGGAAATTATCGACCTTAAACTTAAGATCATTAATGAAAGAAAATCGGATGAGAAAGTAAATTAATCACAACTAGGAATTCAAATGAGTGGAAATTATCGACCTTAATATTTGTACGGATAGAAAGCCACGTTTGAAGGGTTTGTGGACTGTTGTTTAGGAACATCAGTCTGTACTGGATTACAAGGCATGCGCTAGGAGCTTTGATTCATGATTATATCTAAATAAGAGGCATTGATTTGCTAGGCAGAGTACATTGCACAAAAACATACATGCAAGATTCAAGATGGCATGCCATGATACAAATTAATGGACACCATATAGTATAGGTCTACGTGTTTTAAATAATTACTTTTATATTATGTAGCACCTGTATGATTAAAGCAAAATTTATTTATTTATTGAAGTTCAAATTCTTAGCAGGCATGAGAAAATAGAATTAGCTCACCTCGTAAATAAATGAAAGCCCTCTCATTTTCAATAAACAGCAACTCCATGCATAATCAGAATATCATGTCAAACTTTCATTACTGTGCACCAGCCTGGCAGACTAAAAAACATGGAGCTCCAGAAATCAGATCTCTAACATTCAATAAAGGTAGCAAATGCATCGATCAGATTTGTCAGAAATTGAATACCAAACACAATTGATAACAACAAGAATGGTCACCAGGCGTCTCAATGAAAGAACTTCAACATTCACTTCTTCTTCTTTGTCTCTTGATGCCTACCCAATTTTGACCGTCGTTGCTTTAACAAATACCGGTAAAGATTTAACCAGAGGAAAGGATAGCAGAGAAGCACAACCTGACCCGGAAATTCCAAGATACAAAATTTGATGAGTATTTAAATAGACAACAGTTCAGTAGTTCCGCTCTTTATCTGAAAGCAATAGAGAAATGCAGCCTGGTGGTGTTTATGATGCATACACATACCACACATCAGGGTGACATTGAATCTTAAGAAAATTTGCAAACTACAGAAGGCTTGGAATACTTTGGCAAGTGTTCCAGCAAAGAAAATTTCCAATAATTGAAACGCCATAACAAACAGTTTTTAACTTCAAGCTGGGAAGATCTCATTATGATTTCATAAATTTACAACCAGGCTGGAATGGCAGATTAGGCTCGTCATGTGCATTGATGTTTGTTAGCGAGTGCGAAAAATCCAGATATGCCTTATCATACAGCATTTTCCAATAAAAACCCATCACATAAATCCATTCCACTTTTCTGCCAATAACGTTTTGCCATGATGGTAAGACCACCATCTAAAAAGGGTGATCCAGAAAGGGCAAGAGTTTGATTTTTTAAATGACCAAAAGAAAATGAAACAGGTAAAATCACTACACCCAATTGCAATCCTCAATACAATTTTCTCTTTAAGTATGAAAATCCATACTTGATGCCAGTTAAATAGATTTCATTCCCTGATCAAAGTTTGACTAAATTTCATCTCTTGCTTACTCTCAGGAAAAAACCAAAAACTCTAGTTTGTGTGAATATAATGATAGTGCAACCTCACAAGAAGTCAGACATACCCTGAGAAAATCATAATAGCTGAAAGGGAAAGCAGCAAAGAAATCTGCATAGAGATTCTTCTTCTTTACAAACGGAAGAGCTTGGTACATGGTCCACACTGCATTATTGTGAATGGTGAATGAAAATCTTACAAGATAAAAGGCTTCAAAAACAGCAGATGAAGTGGCAAGTAAATCATAAAAATAAAGACAAATGAGAAATCATGCACTCACTTTCACCAGGAGCAAGTCCTATAGGATACAGCACAATGAACGCGGTATACCTAGCAAAAGCAGAAGTTATAGAATACATTTAACAATAATTCAGCTCCTACTGCACAAATTCTGACACTAGACACTGTGTTTGCACACATAAGTTTGGATGTGTTTTTATTTGACTGGATGAGCGAGAGAGATTCATGTTTCAGCAGGAAGTTTGTTTCTTTGAGCGCAAGTGTGTGTGCATGATTCAGTGTGTAAAATTCTAATTTAAACTAAATAAAATAGAATGCAAACCTGAGGTATGTTATCCAAGATGGGCAACTTCCGACGCAGTTCAAAGCATAATGTGAGTACCTAATTACCTGTACCCAAGATTGCGAGTATGAGCAGAGAAAACAAAGGAACAAATATGAGCAGAAGCACTGGATGCACCATACAGTAAACACTAAATAGTCTGTTGGAACTCAGATAAAAAACGAAAACAAAATATGCATGTATTATATAGTATAGCAGAAGGAATGACAAAGCACAGGAAAACAAGCAAGTAAAGCCGCAAATGGAGCTCCAGTTTTTCAGCACCATTACGCAGACTAAACAACCTTTTTATGAAGAGGTTATGGAATCAGACATCAAGCATTGAAGAATATGACAAAGAAAATCATAAATATCAAACCCTAAATTTAGTTAAGTCTACTAACCTTGAATTGCAGGTTCCATACTAAAAATAACAATTCACCTTCAGTGCTAAAAAATCTTAATTAGGTTGCTGCTGTCCTAGTATCTAACAGATTTTCTTCTACTACGGGGCAGTCAACAGCGTACTCAATTAGTGTCCAACCAGAAAAGGGATCGGTGATCACATGTATTTCATTTATCAGGCTCTTTTCTTTCCCTTTTGCCTTGCTTTCCTAGAACCGTGAAAAGTCGACAGCTCAACCAAGAATGCAATTAGAAAAAATCACAAGGAAGCTCATTCAGTTTTCAAATGCAGAAATATATGAAAAGAGCCATGCAGTTGCCCACTTTCATGCATAAAAACCTTGCTATATAAGTCACTGAAAAAACAAAAATCATTGTCACAAGTGAAACTTCCTTGGCTGTCTACAGATAAACTACAAAACATACAAATAAAATTTCTAAAATTCAAGATAATATGCCAGTAGTTAAACAACTGACCTCGGCCATACTCCAAGCAACAAAAGTTATAAAAACTGATGGTAATTCCTGGACCTGCAAAATTTACAGAATCATTTCATTAAAGCTAACCTGGAAAGCATATCATATAAACGCAAGTGGGAATTCATCAAGTCGCCATTTCATCTTGCACCACATAGAGAATCAGTGGAGGTAAGAGACAACAGAATTGGAATTAATTTTGAAGTTTAGAAAAAAAGTAAAAGTGAATCAATTCAAAGAATCCTTTAATTCTTTTAGGTGCATGTATGTAAAGTATTAATGATGCGATTATCCTTAGTGTCTAGAAAAATCTATAGACTAGGATAAATATGTGTGTTAAGAGTGTTGTAATCCAAGTCCAAATTCACGGG
Source organism: Populus x sibirica (assembly GCA_019202695.1). Classification (NCBI taxonomy): domain Eukaryota; kingdom Viridiplantae; phylum Streptophyta; class Magnoliopsida; order Malpighiales; family Salicaceae; genus Populus; species Populus x sibirica. The sequence continues at coordinate 1,361,099 of JAGMVL010000141.1, forward strand.
ACTTCCTATCTTAGAAGAGTACCATAAAATAAGTGAGATGTGTGTTCCACCATGCTTCCCTTCCCCCAATTTTTCTAACAAAAGTACCATGATTATGATCTTTTTTTTATCACTGAAATTTATCAATGGTGAAAACATATGATCGAGACAAAGGACTTAAATGGGTGTTTCTTTGCTTGCTTAAAGGAAACAAGAATCATAAAAAGGAAGAGATATAAACCTCAATGATTTGACGAACAATGGCCAGCACGAAATGGGTTCTTCCTCCCCACTGCATAAAAGGGAACAACACCCCACTTGGGACAACGCCTTACATTTCGAAAAGAGAAAGCTAGATTAGATTATTCCATGTAAACTAAGAAGGGACTAATAAAGCTTCATATATAAGTTACCTACCCAATGCTCCATGAATCACTTCCAAGAAAGAAACAGTTTGCAACAAACCTTCAAAAACAAATATTGAATAGAAAACACTTAAAATCAGAATTCAATTTTGAACAATAAAAGATTATATGCTCTATGGTCAAATTAAAATGCCAAATAAGCTTCGGCCAGCCGGACATAGATGCGGTGGGTCACTTCAAATACGGATGTGTGATCAACCTATCTATAAATTCTTTTTTGTTAAGTAAAATGCTCGACAATAATAATGATGGTGATAATAATAAGACATTAAAAGATTGAAAAGAAAAGGCTGACAGATTAGGTCTCCAGCAGAAGCATAGGCTCCATTGAGTGAGTGAGTGGAAAAGAAGTTAATCAGAATTGCAAAGAGAGAAACTGCCCTGCATGGAAATTAACGATAGTGCTACATTGTTAATTAGTTTAGAGGTAGATAGAATATATAAAAGAGAAGGAGAGGAAGAAGAGGCAATCATTACCATCCAAAGGCCTGGAGGGAATTGTAAGCGAAGAGATAGAGCTTCGAAAATGCAGGCATTGTACGGCTGGAGTCTAGAGTGATGCGTGTGGTCGAGGAGGGTGAACAGTGGGTCTCTCACAAAAAGAAAAATCTGCGCGCTATATTCAAGTCAACTGATATAGTTGCCATCTAATCGAAGACAAATCCACAAATTTACAATGGATTCGGCTGTCCATTTCCGCTCCAAGGCCCATACCTCTTATATTGTGTCCACTGGGGCTCGGGTTGCATCTACTTTCTTTTGTTTTTTTCTCGAATTTCTTGATAATAATTTAGCAAGGGCACTTTTAACATCTCAAAAATCATAGTTGTAATGAGTGGGTCAATTTAGATTGATTTCTAATTTATTTTCTAGAGAATATCAAAATGATGTTGTTTTAAAAATAAAATAAAAATTAACAGGTTTAGGGTTGAGTTTTGACTATGTCATGTTCAAATAAACTATTTTAACAAGTTAACCCGGGCTTTTGAACGAGTTAACCGAGTTTTTTTTATTTTTTTAACCCGAACTAGTCTAGCCCCTAGATCAATCGAGTTTCGGGTTGATTCAAGAAACCAAGACATATTTCTTAATATTACTTCTTACATATAAAACATAAAATATTTTCAGCATTGTTATTTTCATAAATTACCTTTAAAGATCTCAATTATATACTTTTCATAAATTACCTTTAAAGATCTCAATTATATATTTATATGGTAATGTTCACAATTCTTATTAAGAAATTTCGGTGGTTGAACTGAAATTACTCTAATATGAAATATGCTTTTTTTTTTTTTTATCTTGAGATCAGTTCCAATTATACAGAAAATCGGTTTCTTGCAATTTCTCCGCCTCACAGTCTATGCTTTGAACTACTAGTACGTCTCCAAGGTTAGAGGTTTATGTTTTTGAGAGATTATTAGGAACTATAGAGTAATGATTTCTTTTTATTAATTAACGTGGGTGTCCGGGTCAGCTTATGTGCACTTTGAATAATCCCACAAGTCCTGAAATTAACGACCATGTAAGCCTTTAGTGGCTATCATATTAACAACCACAGGGCTCGAACTTAAAACTACAGAAGAAACAAATCATTTAGTTTCAAACTCTTACCACTAAACTACTTATTAGATGGTTTGGGGTAATGATTTCTTACTAGCATAAGAAGTGAGACTCGCTTGTAGTTATCATGGTGGGTCGTCATGAGGAGAGGAGCAAAGATTAAAAAATATTTTACAATAATGTTTTGAAGAGGATAAATTTGAAATGCTAACATTAATTAGAGACGACTAAAATGAATATTTTGAAGATTTAAGGGTAAATTGCCCTTGGTCGTTCTGTGGGTGAAGAAGCATTAGGTACTTAATAATTTCTCCATCTTTTGTATTTAATCACTAGGCAGTGATAAAGCTTCGAACATTTTGCATTTAGCAATGGAGGGTTACGCATCAATTATGGTTTCATTAAATGGAGTCGGAGTATTGGGCAATGAATTAATGTTTTCTTGGGTGAATGAATAGATGAACATACAATCTACATTTACTTCTACTTTATGTTTTGACAAGTTCCACTGTTTAATGAAATGTCATTTTTTGAAATCGTTTTTAAAATTTTCTTTATTTGTTTATCATTATTTGAAATCATTTATGAAAATGAATTTTTTTTCAATTTCATTCTCCAATCTTTTCATCTGTCAAATTTGATCTCTATCATTTTAATTGCTATTTTTTATTTAAAATAATTTATGAATTATAATTTTTTTTCAATTTTATCCTCCTTTAACTTTTTTATTTGTTAGTTTTGGTCCTTATTTTTTAAATTCACTCCCCAAGTTATGTTTTACGATATCATCCTTGGACTATATGTTGTTTCTAATTTGAGCCTAAAAGATTGGTTTAGTTGGCTCATTGTGGGGCGCCCGGGGTTGCGATGTCATGCCTTGGCATTTTGCAAGTGCTCGATTTAGATCAAAAAAGTTTTTTCATTGCATGAAGATAAATTAGGGGTTGAGGGACTTGATTTGTTATTAAGAAAACTTTAAGGGTGTAAAGACCAAATATAACGGATGAAGAATTCATGCGCGGGGCTGAGGTGGGGAGAGAGAGAAAAAAAAGAATGGGTTGTTGAGCCCGTGTTTATGACATACGCTGCCTTAAACAGAAGCTCTTGTCATGAAGATTCAAATGACATCAAAGAAGGCCGTTATTAGAGCTCAGAAAAAGCCACATGCGCCTCCTTAATGACATGGGCTTCCTTGCACGCTAACACATCATTAGCCCTAAATTCTTCCTATCTAAGCCTAATAAAGGCCCTGAAAAGAAGAGAAGAGAAATGAAAGAGATAGATGGTCCAACTAGGTTAGCCGATTGTGGTTGTATCCAAGACATGGGTTGGAAATTTGGCTAGTTAACTGGAGTCAACCTAGTATGCCATTGTCTTATCATTTTAATTTCTAAATTATTTTTTTATTTATTTTATCCTTGTATAGTTTGTTATTTCATATTTTAGCCTGATTAGGTTAGGCAGAGATTAAAAAAATGACAGCTTGAGAATTGTTTTGGAGCCAAATCAGGTCTTGAATAGAAAGAATGAGTCACATTTGGACCTACTAGGTCAAACGGGCCATGTTGAGCCAACTCTAACGCTGTTGAAATTTAAACCCAAGCCATGCAAGGAACTACGTCATAGGGCGAAGTCAAGTCAACGAAAAGCACCAGAACTATGCTAGCAAGTTATTTTATTGTTATTCGATTTTTTAGTTTTTTTTTCAAAAAAATATTGACATATAATTAAAAAAAAAAAGGATGTTAAATAGCATAACACATTGCAAAATCATATTTATTTATCTGCATCCATCACTTAGCATTACAGGTTAGTCTTTATTTATTGTTTACAATTCTTTTTAGCATTTATTAATATATATAGATTGTCGCACGTGTGCGGCGTCTCGACGATCGTCCACTCTCTCATATGTATTGTATCTATTCTGGCAAATGTTGAAATTGAAACCCAAGTCGTGACCAGCCACCCTACCCTGTGCCAAGACATTGGCAGGGTAGCCACCTTACCCTGTGCCATGGCAGGGGTAAGGTGCCCCTCTCTTCCTGCGCCTATAAATAAAAAGGGGGAATAGAGATAGGGGGGAATTTTGGTGAGAAAGAGAGGAACGAACCAGGGGATTTTGAGGGTGGAAAGAGAGTGAAAGAACAGAAACAAAACCGAAACCAACAAAGAAATAGAGGGAAAAGGGAGAAGATTACAAATCTTTTTACCATTTCTCCTCCCTCAGCTTTGAAACAACATCCACCGTAGGAGCAACACCAACACCGCCACCGCCCCCAGCACTGTCAACGCCACCGTCATTCTTTCTTAGTCTCTTGCCATCTTCTTCCCCTGCTAGTTTTGCTGCAACACTCGTGAAGAAAAAAGGAGAAACTTGTGCATCTGTATAGAAAGGAGAAACTGCAGCAACCTGTGCATCTCTCTCTCTCTCTCTGCCATTTGAAGTAGCAGCAGCACCACCGCCATCATCATCACCGCCAGCTGCCACTATCCTCCCCGTCATCAATAACAGCCCCTATACGGTGAGAAACAAAAGAAGAAGCAAAAACAGAGACAGATAGAGGAAGCCACGCATAAACAAAGAAAGAAGGAGAACCACCGTCTGGAACCACCAGCCGCCGCACCATTCTTCCTCTTAGCCATCACCAGTTGCACCGCTCGAGACCCACTGCAGAGAGGGAAGAATATTGTTGACAGAAAGAACAAAATAACATAGGAAGAAGAAATAGCGAAGTAGAGGAGAGAAGAAGAAGAATCACCATCTGCCATCACAGCCGTCCACCGCGACAACAACGCCTCTGCCACCACAAGCCACCGTCAGCCCAGCTCCCTGAGCGCCTCTATTCCAGGTAACTCTCCCCCCCTCATCTCTGTTTCCCGATTCATTTCCTTGCATGCAGAACGTGCACTGTGCACGTTTCTGCATGCAAGGAAAAATAATTACCTGGTTATTGTGGCACAGTAACCGGCTAATTATAATGGACTGGTTACTGTGTATGGCACAATAACCAGTCCGGGTTGGATCATCAGCCCATTCCACGCGGCTGGGTTGAGTCCAATCAAATACAAGATAGATTGTATGTTATTTTGGGATGATCTCGACTCAATTTCTTTTTGGACCGGGTCCGGCCCTTTAAAAAAAAACAATTTTTTTTATTTCATGCATACGGTCAAATCTCTCAAAGCTAAAAAAAATTCATATTTTATTTTCATACAACAAAAAAAAAACTTCAAAAAATGTGTTTTAGCATGCATTTTGGCTTTAATAACCAGTTTATTAAAGTCACGAGAACTTGGCCAATATTTCAAAAAAATCTAAAAAATATTTTGTTTTGTTTTAATATCAGGAATTATGAATTTATACGTAAAACGTATTCCCGATATTAAAAAGGTAGTTCTTTTGTTGACGTTAGAACGATTAGGTTTCACCCGATAAAATCTCCTTACCGAGGAGGACTTTTCTTAAATCATAAATGGACCAACAGTTAGAAAATATAATAAAACTATAGCAGTATCAGATAATTAAACAATGCAGCTTACCTTAGGTACGTATTTGGGGTGATAATACATTTCCTTTACGCTACTAATCCCCGTACCCGATCTTTGAGACCAATTAGGATTTCTAGTAACCAAAATATTAGGTGGCGACTCCCATTCTATTTTTTCACTGATAAGAGATAAGAATTCCTTGTTTCCCCACATTTGCCAGAATAGATACAATACATATGAGAGAGTAGACAATCGCTGCGATGCCGCACACATGCAACATAGATATCGATTAATTTTATCCAACATATGAGTGATAAAGTTTTAAATTCGCATTTCAGATTTTTCATTGCCTGAGGAAAAAAAATCAACAACACTCGCAGATTCTTTTGCGTTAGAATTGATTTATGACCCGTAGTGGAGTGCTACATCGTATGAAGGAATGAAAAAGTGCAGGATTCAGTGAAGAACAAGCTAGATGCCTTTTTATAGAAAGCAAATATTTAATTTTCTTATTGTTTTGTGCTCTCAACCCCATATATGTGACAGTATCCTTCAAATTGAAAAGACATTAGCTGTAGGGAAATTTTATGTATAGTGGTAGCTAGTAACATATATAGCTAATGATGATGTTGGATGCAAGGGAGCCAAAGCACTGCCTCGTCTTCCAATGTATGGGGCTGGGTATGATATAGATTTTGGAAGAGCCATAAAGTGAAGTCCTATGTTAGCTTTGTTTTCGAAACGAAAGTGAAGGAAGAAAGTTTGAGGAGAAATACACAACAAGGACACGAGAATATATATCACGGTTGGTTGAACTAAGACATTAACCAATGGAAACAGTACTTGAAAAGTGCTCGTTGAGTTCAAGTCCAAGAGATGTGTGGCAAACTTGTTATAGTTTGAACGAATGTGAAGATTTACTTTTCCAACCATACAGATCGAATAAGATGAATTGTACAACTAGTGGGAACTTGGAACAAAATGCAGGATTTTACTGTAGATAGTGGAAAAATGGTCTGCTACTGTAAATTGGACATCTAGCAACTTGTGGGGCATGGTGAGAATCTTTCACAGCAACCCTTTCTTTGTGGAAGAACCTTGGTATAACCTACTACACAGATTAAAGTTCTGAAATTAATGAAGGATGTGCTTGGAATGGTTTAAGGTTATCACTTACTCATAGAGGTTAAGCATATAGTTGATATCTGCTTAGTTAATTCCTCGTTGAAAATCTAGAAAGTTCAGGATTCTAGCTTTCTTTTCACGTGATGATCGCCATGGATCATCGGAAGGTCTTCTCTATGAGATTAAACTTACTAAATTGTAAGAAGTGCCAAAGGAATCATTACCGAAATACATAGAGGGAGAGGGCATAAACGTTTATACTGTTCTTGTTATTTACTCTTTGACATTAGTGGCAAGCGGGGCCAGCTTAATGCAAGTTCACTAGAAGTGAAATGAAAGAGTCCATTCTTTTTTCTTTTCTTTTTGCCAGACTTCAATATTGGACGAAAGATATATATAAATAAATACACTAATTAAACAGATATAATGGATTTGAGAAGCAAAGCACTAAACTATTATATTATTTCGGGAAGACATAGATACAAGCATTTTATCAGGACCATTCTTTAGCAAAGCAGCTTTTTGGAGTTGGTGCTGAGCAGCCCATAAGCTCGATCGATCCTTGTAAACTAAACAAATTGACCTGCCTAATTAATTCACCATAATCAATCCATCTACCTTTATTTCATCGATACTAAGCATAGCTAGGTAATGATAATGATGAATTTTATTTAAACTGTGCATTTGGGGCTACCTAAACCACAAAAGCCAGTCATGACTCATAACTCAATTCCAAGAGAGCTTGTGTAGATCAATGGGGATCTTGATGTTTTTTTTTATTATTATTTCTACACGAGTATTGATGGGGACACCGATTTCGTTTAGAATGTGCATAGAATATATAAGAATGGACCAAGAATGTTATATTTCACCATTAGATGATAACATAAGAAATTATAACCTAGTTTTTCAGTTTGATAAATATTTAAAAAAAAATTGAAATTTTTTATTTTTTTCTTTATTTTAAATTAATATTTTTTTTGTGTCTTCAAATCATTTTAATATCAAATATAATTTTAAAAAATAAAAAAAATTATTTTAATATATTTTTAAGTAAAAAATAATTATTACCAGAATTCCAAACTTAGCTGCTAAGTTTACTTCAAAAACAATAATCTAGCATAGCTGTTAAGTTTGGGATTTTGGGCGAAGAACTTTTATGTATGTGGTTAGAAATCAGATCCAGAACTGAGCAAAATAATTGTACAAAACAAAAGGGTTAGGTGTTCAATGGTTAATTTCCTGTAATTTATATGAGAAGTGCTTAGATTTCCAATCGAATAGGATGCTAAAATGCTGATGGAACTTATTCATTTTCTATCAACAATTTGCACGTAGCAGAAACTTGATTTCGAAATCGATGCTTAAAGGTCTATTATACATTGCTGAACATAACAATCTCCTCATAGAAGATCTGCTAATAAGGTTATCCCTTCCTATCAGAAAAGTGAAAACACACAAAACACTGGGACAGGTGATGCATAAGATGATTACACATAAAGCTTAGAGAAAACTCATGCTATACAGGATTAGAGTTTCCTCGGAGAAATATATATCACATATATTAACAAATTTAAATAAAGAATTTCTGATTAGCCAGTCAAAATCGTTGTCCCATCGTCGTAAGGGAGAAATATCTTGCCCTCTTCTTCACCGAAACTCCAAAGGGTGTCTGGGAAATAGTCCCATGACGGCGAAGCCAACGAAGGACAAGAAAAATTGCAACCTTTTTCACTAAACCCATCACAAACTGGTTCAATAGTGTTTTCAATGTCTTTCCATATGTCATCCATCGAGTATCCCTTCTCACCTCCTTGCACTGCCTCACCATTTTTTCCTGCTAAAGCAACTTGTTCGAGCCCTCCTGTGTCATAGAAACTTGTTTCTCCAGTTCGTGGAAGAGGTGATGAATTCACTGTAGTGGTATTGGATGAAGAGGAACAGTTTGAAGATGACAGTGAAGGGGACATGGCCCCCTTCCTCTCCTGAGCCTTCTTCCGCATATGAGTCCTCCAATAGTTCTTTATTTCATTATCAGTACGTCCAGGTAATTTGCGAGCAATTCTTGACCATCTGCACATGATAATTTTTTTACCACAAAGTACTCAGTGAAGATCAACACAATCTGAGAAATTATGAGGGCAAAAGAGATGATGGTTAAGCTTTATACTAAAACAGGCATAGTAAATTAAAGGGAAGTTTGTAAATCAGAATTGGGAAAATTCTCAGTAATATATATCTAAGAATCATCATGGAGGGAATAAACTGTAAATAAGTGGTTGGATTATGATTAAAGAGAAAAGAAAAAAAGAAGTAAACTTCTGATCATATCTCAAACCTATTTCCCCATTTGGCGTGAAGTTCCAGCACAAGTCTTTCTTCCTGAGGTGTCATCTTCCCTCTTTTAAGACCAGGGTGGAGATAATTAACCCATCGCAACCTGCAACTTTTTCCTGTCCTGTTCAAACCTACAACAAAACTAGGTTGTTAAAGGTAGTTCCTTTACAAAACCACCCATCGCCATATATTCATACCTATTACGTGTCTCCCGCCACCTTCAAACCTGATACTTTTGCTATAAAATCCCATCGTCGATCTCCAAATAAGTGCACAAAGTTGATCAGTAGTATGTCCTCCTTTTCTGTCCATGGACCCTTTCGGATCTCGTCTTGCATCATTTTCTTTGTCTCCCTTTTGCCTGCCTCTTCTCTCTGTCTTATCTCCAACCTTCAGCTCACCTTCTTACTGGTACTTGGGGGGATCTAGCTGAGCACAGCTCATATTTATACAAGCAAGTTAGCCTTAGTGGGAGACTGTGTGCAGGTTTTAGTTATTATGATAATCATCATTTTGCAATCTTCACCGTACATTTGGTATGCGCATGCTCATTTTCTGATATCCACCTAATGCATTTGATGTCAGCCACTATAGGCAATAACCAAAGTAAGAGATTTTGATATGTTGACGTAACTTTGATAATCAGCTCCTGTTATAACATCAATCGCTATATTATAAACGTGTGCTTCTCCACTGAATTAAGCATTTGATAGGAAAATATAGTGAGTAATTAGTAGCTTTAATTTTCTTTTCTGACAGTTTGTTTCTACGATAATAATTGATGTCTGTTGCTAGACAAGTGCTTAAGCCAATTGGGACCATGTCAGACTTGTTCGTATATAATATAAAAGCTGTGTTATGCTATACTGCTATATAAATTCTGAAGCATTAGCTATGGAGATATAATCATGTTATAATCGCCATTATAAAAGGTGAGGAAAGGGATGATAAGCTTTAAAAAGAACTCCACAGAAAGAGGACGACGTCCTCAGGGTTTATGATTGGATAAAAAGGAATAAGTTGGTGGAAGTTCCCTACATCTTCTTCTCCACCTTGCATTCACTTTGAGGAGGTGCATGTCCCTTGACTTTAGTAAAGGCCACAGCTATGGAAGCTATAAATGCTAACTAAAAGAAGAGGACACACTTTGTAAAGCAGGGAATAGCAAGCACCTGTTCAGGAGTCGCGCGCGCGAGTGCCCCCGACGGAAGGAATAAATATTATTAAGAATTATGCTAGCACAAGTTGACATCCACAATTCCTTCAGCCTCCTTTATCAAGATTATCTTAAATATCTGTTTTTATTGTTTAATCTTCACTTCAAATATTATTATATAACTGGTGTTGGTTAGTAGTTGTAATACGTACATGTTGCCACTCGTCATTTAAACTACTTTTATTTGTATACAATGCAATAACGTGTTGTAAAGGAAGAGTAGAAAAGGATCTAATTAAAAAATATAATATAAAACTACAAAATTATAGTATGAGACTATCAAATAGTATTATATTTTTCAACAAACGAAAATATGTCTATTGTGTTTTTTTTTTCCTTCTTAATAAATTAGATGTGAATGCTTTATATCGAATTATGGGTGTATATATGCATGTATAGAACTACAAAATATCAGTATAGAACTATTTTTAACACAAGACAATTTATACGTAGCTACTATGTATTTTTTTGTAGAATTTAGTGTGAATATTTTATATTGATTTTTTTAACCATTCATTAACAACGCATCACCATATTGTTAACAAATCATGTTCTTCAAAACAAATCCTTGAATATGTGGGTTGCTTCTCGTTCACCGGTTATACTTTCATAAAAATATAAAGAATTATGTTGATTTAGGAGGAGTTCCTTTAGCAACCACCAAGAAAACCTTTATTGAAGAAACACTATACCCTCGCCTTTTTAGGCCCGAAATTATAATGTTATTCTAGTTGATTATACCTATAAAAATATATTATAGTCAATAATTAAGAATGTAAGTTTCGTATATATGAATTAAATTATTCAAATTAATGATGCTTTTTACCATTTAAGTTCTCCTCAGACACAAGCCCCTCAACCTTCCAAGGATATGATGGATTTATTCTTCCTAATGCAATAACACATTTACTTTGGAAGGAATGAATGCCTCCCTATTGCTATGATATAGTTTACCTTTGAAGGGATTAACATGGTCTTTCTAGTATGATCGCACATCTTTCCAATGATAGGATGCACACCGCCTCAACAACGGGGATAGATACGTCTTCCTAGGGCACAAACCTCTCAACCTTTCAAGGATATGATGGATTCACTCTCTTTAGTGCAATATTAGCACATTTACTTTGAAAGATATAAACATCTTCTTAGTGCCACAGTACAATTTACCTTGTAAGCAATTGATATGATCTTCCTAGTGCGATTGCATAATTCTTCAAGGATGGGACATACCCTATCTTTAGCGAAGACATTTTATTCTCCTAGGAACAATAGATGTAAGCTCCTCCACAAATTAAATTTGAAGCTTCTTGATGTAACTTTTCATAAACGACGCCACTAGAGAGATTTAGTTTTTCTCTACAAAAAATAGCATATCTATTTTAGAGCTTTCTTCTAAATTATGATTTTTTTTAAACGATACTCATTTAATTATTGGAGAATCTTCAAATACATTAAAAAAAAAAACTTTTTACAAGTGTGAAGTATGATCCACCAACTACCTCATCAAGAATAATTAAATAGATCAGATTATCGGAATCAAGAAACTAAACAAATATTTAGGTACTGATACTTGACCCACAAGTCCAAATATAAACTCGGACCTCGTGTGTATATATATATATGATTATTCAATTATGGTAAATATCACATTCATTGATAAAATCCATATAACATGATTTTAATATTTTTATAACAAAAACTTCGCATCGGTCCATAAAAAAAAGTACTAAAAATGTGTGAATTAATTACATTCCTGACATTTCTTATCAGTTATCATATTTTCGCAATAGATATTTGGCATGTTGTTATATCAGGCTCGGTTATATTCGATTTGATACCTATTCCATTCTCTGTTCGAAGGTCAAATAAAATCACAAGAGCCAAGCTAAGGGGAAATTATTTTTAGGATATAAAACAAAAACAAGAAAATTTGATACCAGGATATGATACCAGCATTCTTGAGACCATTGTCAAAACAAAAAAAAAAAAGTTGAATTAAATTGAAATGATATTTTGTCTTAAATATGTGAGGCCAAAAATTGGATTAATTCTCTTGAGTTTATATGTTTTTTCATTTTATCAGCCTCGAGACCGGAGTCCTTTTGCGTAGGAAAACCCAGATTAACGACATAAAACGTAGCAGGTCTAAATGGGCATTGACATTTGTCGTTGCTAAGAACATAACTAGATTAGCATTCTAGATTTTCGACATCAACTTAACTACTTGAACCAGACTCACAACTCTGCATCGATCGATTGATCACTGTAATTTAGAGGGTTGATTGTTGCCTTAAAATCAAGACGACGGTATTTTTGGTCGATGCAAAGGTGTCTGTTTCATCTTTCCGCCAATCAAATTGCGGGTCGGATTCGTTTGATTAATCATTGAGGACTTGTTCTCTGGTCAACAGCTTAATCAATACAACGTTCTGGAACACCTTTCGTTTTCATTTGAGAAGACAACGAACAATTAATTTAGAGATGGGCGATGGAGATCCATTGGTCTGTCAACAATATTCCACTACTGGGAATTTTTGGAGATGGTTAAGGAGGGTAGCATATTGTAGCACTAGCCACAATGTGATAAGGGAGAAGATATCTAAAGTGGAAGATGGCATCAGTTGCCCATATTAATATATACCAACAATATATTAGTTTGTGGTTGTGATGTTAGCATTAAGTCCAACATGGTTCACAGATAACAAAACAAAGGAAAGAAACGCGAAGGTGGCTCCTTGCTTTTACGGGTCCTCAGCTCTCAATGAGTAGTGGAATAAAGATAGAAATAGTAGCCAGAAAGATGAACCATTGTGACGTGGACACCACCATTATGTGGTCACTCCACTTGAATCTATCTCCATTGCTCCCCCTCTCTATCTCTCTGTTTATGCGCATATTGCACACATGGAAGCATACAATCCATACACATACAGCATATATATATTGCTAAGTTTCCTTTGTCCGACCCTGTGTGAATCCTGAAGCAGAACATCAATTATTTCTAATTCGTATATATTGGGTTTGTTTCATGAGCATTTAGATCGATATTGCTGGTCTTTGCTTGATTTCTACATCTTTTTTCTCAACTTCATTTACTTGGACTTTTAAAACCGAGTCTAATTAAACAAATGTTGAGATGTGGTGTGATTTTTTTATTTTTTTTATAAGAGTTTCATGTTAAGTATGTATTTAAATTTTTTTCTAGAACGAAAAACCTTATATATTTAATTAAAACTGTTTGGTCTAGAAAAGGATTATTTATTGCAGAAAGATATTATACCAATACTATATTCGTTAAGACAAAGATATATAGAAACAATAGAAATTTATAGTGTGATGCGAGGATTTGGTGTATTTGAGATTTGAGTTTAAAATTCTTTCAAGATTTATATATATTGATTTCAATTATAATAAGATTTGTATAAAATCACTGTCTTAAATAATAATTATTTTTTATTTATTTACTGTGATACTGTGTATGTTATCCCTAATACAGTCTAGTTAATGAAGTCTTGACATGGAGGCTCCGCAGATGCATGCATGCGGAGGAAATGAGGATCTTTGTTCCATGAAGAAAAGTTCACAAAAGTGCAACTCAAAAGGGATAGCGCCACGTGGAAACAGCTTACATCACTGCTGACATGATATCTAATATACTAACCGGGATGATAATGTAGATTATATGACATGATAAGATGATATATTTTGTTAATCTCCATTTCTCATACACTATGAGGCAAGGATTAACACGGGGAAAGGACATGGTGATAATTATTAATTAATTTATAACATATTAGGGGGGACCTGTCTCTCCTTAAATAAAGTGAAAGGTCCCATCTGCTTCGGAAGTGAGAGATGGATTGCTGCTTCTTGTTGATCATCCTTAATTACCTTTATAGCTTAACTAGGTTGTGATTTCTAATTATAGAAAGGAAATGCTCATTTTTCGATGATGGCTCTTCATGACAGCATATTAGCACCCCCCAATTAAGGTGAAATATTATTTAAGTCTTGGTGGTAGGCCAAACTTTTCGGGGCCTTGTTTGAGATGATAGAATCCAGAGCAGAGATCCCCTTCTCTTTTTCCTTCGATATCCTGGCGTTTGGTGAAAAGCAAGATTAGCCATGGTACTGTTGGGGCGTTTGACAATAGAAAAGACGAGTGGTTCTGAGAGGTAACAGCTGGGATTGATCCATTGCTGGATCACTAGTAAAATAGTGAAAGCGGGACTCCTGTTAATTTCCCAATTCAGAAATAGCTAGTAGCTCTCTAGGAATGATGCTTCGTGCCTCTAGGTATCATCACTGTCTTTTCATGATAAGGTGAGTGGCCTATATGCATGATATCTCCATTCCCTCTACCTTAGAAAGTGGTCGTCGATGGCTTGATTTGTCAGTTGTTTTCAATCTGAAATGAAATGCATACCATGCCTCTGCAAATTAACTTCAATAGAGACATGTTGGATGTTCTACTTTGGTTTTGTTATGTACGATAAAGAGCCAAACAGTGAATCCCACCCACCAGAGTCTTTCAAGTGATCAGTCTTCCATGAACCATTAAGGCTCCCAGTTATGTGGCTGAGGAATGCAACACGTCTAATCGCACAATACGAGAGCTACGAATTTTCAAGATAAGCCTTACATCAGCTTCTGCCAGGAGATGCTTCCACGTTCTGTGATTATGATATTGCTAGGCGAAATTGAAAATAGAAAATGTTGAAGAAAAATTCGTGCATTGCATGGCAACTTGCAGGGAAAACTCTCTAAACATGCACTCTGAAGAAATCTCCCATGCACTATTTTTGTTTCTTGGTGACGTGCGCACACTGCACACAAGTTAACCACATACATGTATGTGAAGTCCAAATCATCGCCGTCATCGTCATCAACTTCTTAACTTTTATATGATAAAATTGGCATTTTGTTTAGTGGATTTCTTGACAACATGTTTATCCATGATGACATATTAAATTATTAATTCTATAATTTCATCTTTTTATGTCGTTTATATATATATATATAATCTCCAATTTAATCAATCAATTAAATTTTTTATATCTAGTTGTTTATTCTCCAATACAGGTACTTTGATCATCTTAATTTTATGATGAAAATGTTCATAAAAAAGAACAAGACAATTTAATTTTCAAAAAATCAGGAGAAAAAAGAAAGCTTGACAAACCCAAATAAAAGGAAACAAAAAAAAAACTTGAAAATACCAAAAAAAGAATCCACATGACTTTTTTTTTTTTTGAAATAACCATAAATTAAAAGAACAAGAGTGAAAAAACATAACAAAAAAATGAAAAATGGTGCTGCCAAAAAACTTATATCTTCACAACAGAAACAAATTCTTATTCATCACTACTACAATGTGAATTTGGTTTTCTGGTTTTTCTGTGTATTAGAAGTTTTTTTCTCCAAGTTTTCTATTTATGGGTGTTTTTTTAATTTTTACGGGGTTTCAACATGAAATTTAAATTGTATGAGTGACATATTCATTGTAAAAGGGCCAGTTGGAGAGTAGGTAATACATTATAAGGATTCAGTTGAATGATTTTAAAGTTCAGAAACACTAGGAAGAGTATATAAATCTGATGTAAATTAAACTATTTAATTACTTGAAGTACGATTTGGAATTTATAATTATGGGTTAGATCAATAACCATGCATGCATGTGTATTTGAAATTAAATGTTTGGATTCATTGAAACGAGTTTTATGCATGTTAAGTGCTTAACTAAACATATTTTATCAATGATTTATTATGAGTTTACACATTATTGTCCATAGATATATATATGACAAATCTTTTTATGAATTGCTGAATTTATTGGAATTAGGAGAAAAAATAAAATATATTATGTGATTTTTGAGAGGGTGGGTCGATTTGGCATTTTGTACGAAGGTTCTTGGCCCCGGATCCACTCTCCCTTTACCAAAGTTTGTGGGATTTTCCTTCACTTTCTTATAGTCATTCGTTCAAATCACTCATCAACCTTATCTTCTAATTTGAAGATAAGTTCTTATTCAAATTTGAATAATTGAAATTGCTTGATATTTATCTTGTTATTAACGAAAGGGAATTAAGGCTGTGTTTGTTTCTCGAAAACTGGTTTTTGAAAAACCATTTTCCAAACTTTCTTGTGTTTGTTTGCCATTAGAAAAGTTGATTAACAGAAAACACTTTTCAGTCAAAAAACAAATTGGCTTGGTTTTTAGAAAAATATTTTCTTTTTATTTTGGGCGGAAAACACTTTCTGAAAGTTGTGAAAAATTTAGACATGTCATATTATTTGTTGATTATATCAAATTTGGTCCTCAAACTTTTGATTGCTATATATATATATATATATTTTTTGTTTTGAATATTTTTTTTCAATTTTATCCCTTGGAATTTAATTTTTATATTAATTTTGATCCTTATTTTTATAATTGTTATTTGCTTTTCCCTTATCATTTTTAATTGAAATTTTTTATCTATCAAATTTGATCCTCATTCTTTTGATTGTTACTTATTTTATTTGAAATAATTTATGAAATGTTAATTATTATTATTTTAATTTCTTCATCTTTCAATTTTTTTATTTTTTAGATTTGATCTCTATTATTTTGATTATTATTTATTTTATCTGAGATAATTTATGAAATTATAATTTTTTTCAATTTCATTCCCACTCAACTTTTTTAATTTGTAAGATTTGTTTCTCATTATTTTAATAAACTTGAAAAAAATAAAACATTAATAAGTTATTTTCCAGCTCATTTTCCATGACATAACCAAACACTGAAAAGTATTTTCCAACTTATTTTTCATTACACTACCAAACATCAAAAAATAATTCACTTTCCTGGAATTTACTTTCCAAACGAAAATTATTTTCCAGCAAACAAACGAGGCCTAATATCAAAGGTTATTTCTTGAATAGGTTCTTTAATTTATTTGTTATGGGTCAGGTATGTAATTTTATATTGTTTTCATTAGTAGTTAAGAAATAATATGGAGATCCTAATTTCTAACAACAAAATTATTTATTGGCATATAAAACTATCTAGAAATTATTGAAAATAATTAAAGGATATTCAAATGATTTTGAGTTTTGAGTTGTACCATGAAGAAGAGTATGATAAACACAAGATGTATTATTCTTTATCTTATATACAGTACTTGCAGTTGACTTCTACAGATAAATAATAATTATTACCTATTTATTTTAAATATATTTGAAATCTATTATCATGTATTTTAAACTCTCTATAATTGTATATAAATCAGAACAATTACATGATTTCGGTCTTCAAAAACCAAAATTATTTTAAGAATTACGTTATCTTTACATGGTATTAGAGCAATTAACATACACCTAGTCTTAACCTATCTTTAGGGGACTTTGATGGACATAGATTAGAACAATCGACGAAGCTTATCAAGTCATACTTTTTAATACCAGCACAATCTAAGATGATTGTATGAGATTGTTTGAGTCACTTAGCTTGATTGATACAAGATGTTCAATGTTAGGTGGAGCAGACTCTTCATGCCTTTTGTGATTGTTTGAGTCACTTGGCTATTACTACTGTGGAGCTTTATTGGATTCATATGCTCCTTAATGAACTCCACATTTCTTTTCCTACGGCTCTTACTACTTTGTGTGATAATAGTGGTGTTCTTGTTCTTGCTTCTAACCATGTGTTCTATGCTAGGATTAAATATATTGAAATTGATTTTTATTTTATCCATCAAAAAAAATATTAATCAGAGTATCTCTTATCAATTTATAGGTTTTTATGATCAACTTGTTGATGTCTTTATAAAAATTCTCATTAATTCAGCAAGGTTTGTCAGTTTCATAACAAGTTAATGGTGGTAATTCTCAATTAGCTTGCGAGGGAGGGGATGAGAAGCACAAAATATCTACCGTTGCAATTAAATTCCATAAATAAACAATAACTATTATCTGTTTTGAATGTATTTGAATCTTATTATCATGTATTTTGTATTTTAGATCTTTTATAAAAGTTATTATTCTTTTCAATTTTTCTCTTTAATTACAACATTGTTTTTATTTTTAATGTCAATTTTGATCCTCATTCTTTTTAATTTTTTTCTTTCTGTTACTAAATTGATTTTTTTTTTCAATTTTATCCTTCAATATTTCATTGATTGGAAATTAGACTTCATGTTTTTTTTTTTTTGGGGGTTTCAGGTCTAATGACTCAGATCACGAATTTAAAAATTTAGCATGAGTCTTTTTTTTTAAAAAAAAGAGGCTTTAAAATTCCTTTTATTTTTTCTATCAGGTTATTCCAATCACATAATCTGAGTTGCGGGTTTAGCGGGATATTTCGGATTGACTCAACCCTAATTAGCATGGCTAAAATTTATCATGACTAGTTTTTTATATTCTTTTTTACCCCATTTCAACATCTAAACACCATTTTTACACGTAAAAAACAGTTCAACCCTAATTAGCAAGTACCAAGGCTAGTTTTGTACTAAAACCGCTAAATAAAGTGCAATAAATATATAGGAATATAGATATATTTAAATGTGTTAAAAATATAATGATTATGAAGAAAAGGAAGACATAAGAAGAAGAAGAAAAAGGAAGACATAAAAACATATTTATAATGTGTTAAGAATATAAATATATTCTTTTGAGTCATCAATTTTGACCAGTCAATGAACAAACAGTTTAAAAAAAAAATCAGTCGAAGCCAAACTACATTTAAGGGGTGTTTGTGTTTCTGGAAAGTGGTTTTCGGGAAATTACTTTTCAAACTTTCCTATGTTTGTTTGCCATTAGAAAAGTTGGTCAACGGAAAACACTTTTCAGTCAAAGAAAAATTTAGTTTGGTTTCCAGGAAAGTGTTTTCCTTTTATTTTGGGCGGAAAACACTTTTCGAAAGTTGTGAAAAATTTAGAAATGTCATATTATTTGCCGATTATATCAAATTTGGTCCTCAAACTTTTGATTGCTATATATATATATTTTGTTTTGATATTTTTTTTTCAATTTCATCCCTTAGAATTTAATTTTTATATTAACTTTGGTCCTTATTTTTATTTTGCTTTTCCCTTATCATTTTTTAATTGAAATTTTTTATCTATCAAATTTGATCCTCATTCTTTTGATTGTTACTTATTTTATTTGAAATAATTTATGAAATGTTAATTATTATTATTTTAATTTTTTTATTTTTTATTTGATCTCTATTATTTTGATTATTATTTATTTTATTTGAGATAATTTATGAAATTATATTTTTTTCAATTTCATTCTCATTCAAATTTTAAATTTGTAAGATTTGTTCCTCATTATTTTAATAAACTTGAAAAAAAAACATTAATAAGTTATTTTCCAGCTCATTTTTCATGACATAATCAAATACTGGAAAGTGTTTTCCAACTTATTTTCCATTACACTACCAAACATTGGAAAATAATTTTCTAAAATTTACTTTCATTAAAATTTACTTTCTAAAAAAAATTACTTTCCAGCAAACAAACATGACTTAAATTCTTAAACAACTATACTTTTAATATAGAGATACATCTTAAACCCAACCCCGCCATTTATAAATTGGGTTGTCAGGAACAGAGGAGCCCGCCATGCAGTCTTGGATAGAAGGCGTTAGGTTCTAGATTAAAGGTCAAACAAGCTCAGCTTAGATCTATAGCAGGCCCATTCAAATATAAACGAGTAGATTGAACTCTCTCCATCAAGTCTCAACAGAGCAACTGCAGAGGTGGTGCATTTTGTTTTTTAAAAATATATTTTATTTAAAAATATATTAAAATAATTTTTTTAAATATTTTTATATTAATATGATTTCTTTCAAAACAAACACATTTTTAAAAAATATCCAAAATAGAAACTACTGCCCTCCCAAATTATCGCTAACCAAGGGCGGAACTGGAATTATATAATAGGAAGGGTCAAAACTCAAGATATAATTTATCATTAAAAAATTTATCTATTTAAAATAAAAATATATTATATTATCCTATATTTAGATATTAAAAATACAAATATTTAAAATATTCTGCAAAGATCCGAGCCCCTACTTGCCTCCTGATTCAGCTCCTGTTGCCAATCACATCAATAAAAACAAAAAAATAAGCAGAATTACTTTACGGAGCTCAATTTGGTGGTTGTTTCCGTAAACAAGGATTGAGCTGCACCGTAGAGGTTGCGTTAATGAGACAGTAATTAGCAGTTCTTGAGCTGTATTGCAAGAAAAGTTCTTAAAAGGGTTGGTTCAATGGTACCCTACTTGTAGACCAGCATACAATGAGGGGGCAATCCCAGCCCTGATCTCCCCATGAATTAAGAGAAATTCTTAAGGCATTTGTGTTATATATATGCCGGTGATTATCCCTTTTGAAAATAATGTACCAAATCGATCTTACTGAAATTTTTTATTATTATTAATATAAGTATCCGTAACATTTTGCATATATCTTAACTATTTCGAGTGAGTTATTTCTGAAATATTATCAAACCAAGTTGTACGTTGTTCCACTTTTTTCCAGATATTTTATACTGAATGGAAAACACAAAATCAACAACTTCCCTCATCCCTAGAGAGAGAGAGAAGCATCTAGAATAAATTTTCATGAATTATATTAAAGTGAAAGCAGAATATTCAACATGTTGGAATGCTTAAGAACTTTAGTGCCGCTGGAGGCAGCAGAATTGTTACGTGGGCGTGCAGTCGGTGGTGAGTAGTCAAAGCATGATTTGAATATAAAACAAGATGTTTTGCATTAGAGTCAATGTGAAAAGAGTTGCTTTGACTACCGACTCCACGATTTTGTTCAGACAAGTGATAAATACGCCCCCAGTACAGCTCTCATGTAATTTTCTCTGTCTTCTCTTCGTTCTTTCCACGTTCCACATTCTCACTACTTGCGCCTATAGCTAGGCCCAGCTGCTAATCTAATACAATACAGCGTGTTTGAATGTTAATTAAATATTTTCCTCACGAAATTACCTTTATGGGTATCACGGGTAAACATATAAAAACGTGACTATAGTACAGCATCTAATACAGGACATACATTGAATGTTTTTTTCCCGATAATAATATGTATATTTAGACCAATTTACGTGTTAATTAAGATTAATTAAGGGGCGTTTGGGTTGGGAGTGTGTTAATGGTGGTTTCTCATACTATTTTTTAAGTACTTTAACAGGCCTTTTACTTTGGTTTTTTTTTTCCACTTTATGTCTGTTCCCGGACGAGTTTAAAATCTTTCATTTGAAGGTGATAGTGCATAGAAGTTGAACATTCTTGGAATAGTCTTTATTTCCTTCTTTTGACAATCAGCTTGATATTGTCACATAAAGTTTCCTTCAGAACTTCATTCTTTTCATTCCTGTAAATTGCTATTGTTGTTGATACACTTGAATAATTGCATATTCTTCATAATTATTTATAAAAAAATATTTATTTATGATTTTACAATTCGAGTTTACATTGTATTTTTCATGTCGTGTAAAATACATGTTTTTGACAACCTTGCCAGTAAACTTGCAATTCTCATTATTAAGAAAACACAAAATACAAAAACATGTTTTCCGAGATCAAGAACAACTCCATGATTAACTCAAAATCCTTTTAATTAAGGCCGGCGCAAAAGAACCCAAAATAAATGGGGACAACAATGGAAGTGTCATATTTATTTTTTAAAAATATGGCACTAAAACTATTAGAATTACTAGAAAATTTATAAAAAATAGAAGAGTGGGTGTATGATGCCCCTGTCAAATAAGAAAATAGAGAATCAATCCTTCGGGGGTAATAATAAAAAATAAAAAAGAGAAAATAAGTTTATAAGTGTAGAAGAGAGATATACACTCTTTAAACAAATGAAGAAAAAAACCAATAAAATACTTGAAGAGAGTTAAACGAATGGAGAAAAAAAAACCAATAAAACACTTGAAGAAAGATATAGACTTTGTTACGAAGAAATTCATTATGCGATTTGTGATATACTAAGAAGGTCTTTGTTATTGAAGAGCATGGAAAGAAAAGGAAAGTCTCTCTCAACAAATATGCAAATAAAAAAATAAAACTCTGGAGAGATAGCAATTGAAACTATTATTCAAATGTTACTAACTTGTTGGATTGTCCAAACTCTGGAAAAGAAAGATCCAAGGTTCGAAGAAAAAACACTAAATTCAAGTCAAGGATCAAAGACAAAAGAAATTGAGTGGGATCCAAAACTAGAATCATTTCAAGAAACGGGACACAAAAACTAAAAGGTTTTAAACAATGAGAAAAATTTAAATTTTAAAAATTCAAATCATTGTAAGAAAACTAACTGATATAGATATAAATGAAGATGTTAAAGTCTTTTCAGTTGTCTATTAACTTTTGATTTGGAAAACAAATCAATTGTTCATGGACTATTTGACGAGGAAATAAGTGTATACACTGTCGCGGGGTGCGCGACGTCGCGGCGATCGTCCACCCTCATGTGTGTAATGGGGGGATGTATCTGGTAAATATGGGGAGACATGGAGTTCTTTGTCTCTTAGCAGTAAAAAAATGGTGTGGGAGTCGCCACCTAGTATTTTGGTCACTAGGAACCGTGAATCGGGTCTCGAGAGATCGGGCACGGGGACCGGTTGCGTAAAGGGAAGGTATTAGCACCCCAAATACGCCCTACCTAAGGTAAGCTGCTATGTTTATTTGTCTGATAAAATTCAAGGTCTCGTTGTGTTTCCTAGTTGTTGGTCCGTCTATGGTTCAAGAAAAGTCCTCCTTAATAAGGAGGTCCTTATCTTATCGGGTAAAGCCTAACCGTTCTAATATCTAAAAAAACAAATTTTTAATATCGGAAAACGTTTTATGTATAAATTCGTAATCCCCAAATACTAACAAAGGACAAAAAGATTTTTTAGAATTTTTGAAATATTGGCCTAGTTCTCATGGCTTGAATAAACCGGTTATTAAAGCCAAAATGCATGCTAATACATATATTGTTTTGAAATTTCCTTTGTTGTACGAAAAATATGATGTTGTAATATTTATATATATATATATTGGAGAGACTAGGCCGTATTTTAAAACAAAACATTTTTTAATTATGTATTTTTTGATGTTTTGACGCAAAATCAGGTATTTTAATACTGGGTTGGTATCCTTACGGTATAAAAATACAACCAAATATTAATCCACTTTGATAAAAATATGCAGAAAAATCAACAATATTTTTAAAGATATTTAGAAAATTTTTGAAAGCAAAAGACATTTTTTATTTTTGAAATCTTTGACGTTTTGATGAAAACCGGGTATTTTAATACCGGATTTGTATCTTTACAGTATAAAAATACAAACCGATATTGGTCAAAATACAATAATAAAAATACAAAAAATCACATGTTTTTGAAATAATTTTTGCAGAATTTTCTTAAATTATATATATATATATATATATAAATAAATAATCTAAAAATATATATATATATATATATAATATTAAATATTAAATGAAAGGTGGGCTGGTCCGGCCCATCCAACTGGCCGGGCCGGACTCAGCCCAAAGGTGTTTGGGCCGATCTCGGCCCAAAAAAAAAAAAGAAACTAATGCTGCCTTCTGGGCCAGGCCAGGCCCAGAAGGCAGGGCTGGGCTAGGATCCGCCTGGCCCAGCATCCCAAAACGGGTGGGGGGAATTATTTTCCCCCTACCCCTGCATGCAGAACGCTATTCGTTCTGCATGCAGAAAAAGAAAAAATAAAATGCAGGAAATGAAAGAGAAGAAGGGTTACCTAGAGGAGGAGGCGGCGCGTTCTTTGTCGGTGCTGCGGTGGAGGCCGGTGGCGGTGTCGGCGCTGTGGTTCCAACGGCGGCTCAAGCGGTGCTCCGGTCTCCAACGGCTCGCCGACGTTCCTCCCGGTTCGTTCTTTGTGTTTTTGTTTTCTATGTTCCCTCGCGGTTTCTAGCTTTCCTTCCTCTCAATCTTTGGGTTTTCGGTGCCCCTCTCCCTTGTTAATTTGTTTCTCTCTCCTCTTCTCTCTCTTCGGTTTTTCTTCGGGTCTTCCCTCTCCCCCCGTTTTTTCTCTCCTCTTTTTTTTCCTCGTTGCCCCCCCTTGCTCGGCGTTCTTGGGCTCTATTTATAGGGCCAAAGGCATGACTTTTTACAGCTCTCATGGGGGCAGCCGGCTGGTCGGCCATTGGGCGCGACTGCCGAGGTTCCCCCCTTCCCCGGCTTTCTGGCGAGTGCGCGGCGGGTGGTCGGCCAGTGTGCTCGGTCGGTGGGCTCCAGGCGAGAGAGTGGCCGGCAAAATTCAAACAAAAGCATCATTTTTCCTTCTTCCCCAGTTGCATGTTCGGGGGGAAGAAGAAAGATGAACAGTGTCGTTCAAAACGACACCGTTCCTCTTTTCTTTTTTTTTTTTTTTTTTTTAATGCATGAAACGGCGTCGTTTTGGAGAAAACGCGCCGTTTCATTTAAATCCTGTAAGACGCCAAAACGCGTCAATTTGCAAAGCAGCCCTCAATTATCTTTTGTCCCTTCAATTGCATCCCTGCTGAATTCGAACCCCGTCCCTATATTTGGCCGCGTTTTTCACTTTGGTCCTTGGCCTCTGAATTATGCAATTGAGCCTTTAATTGATCAATAAACTTCCAATTTCTTCAATTAGGCCCCTGAATCAATTAATTCCAGCCCCTATACTTACGCGCCTTCTTCAATTTGGTCCTTGGTTTCGGATTCCTTCAATTAAGTCCCTAATTGGCCCTTAAACTTCAATATTTATGCAATTAAGCCCCGATTTGACCTAATAAATTCCTAAAAAATATATTTTGGCCCCGAACTTAAATTTCTTCTAATTAAAGCCCAAATTGACTTAAAAATCAATTTTTCTTGCAATCAAATCCCCTATAAATTCATTTAAAAATCCAATTAAGTCCATAAACATCAAATTTGGGCTTTTCTCCTCAAATTTCAATTTTTCCTTCTCAACAGGGCTCTCCTCCTTCAAGAATATATTGTCAAAAATCCAATCTTTGTATTTTTAACCTCATTGACCAATTTTCTGACCATTTTCTGAGCGCTTCTGCCTCCTGTTATTTTTCTAACCTCCTTTGGCTATATATATATATATATTTTTCATACATATTTTGTGGGGACCCAAAAATGGGTTACAACAGATGCCCCCTCTTTATAATGCTTACGGAGCAGGGGTTTTGCGCAGTAAGTTTTATAAAGATAAACCCAAAACGGAACTCCCGAAACTGATCTGGTTGAAGCTTGATTGATCTGATACTTGTCTTTTATAGCAATCCTCCTCAACCCAAAAACTATGATCAAAATTTATCATCTTGAGATCCCTTCTGGCGATCTCTTTAAACCCAAAATCTATAATTATTGCTTTACTCAACTTGGAATCTCATCCGGCGATTCCCTTTCAACAAAATCGCAATATGAGGTCCCTTCTAGCGACCTCTTTTGACCCATATCGACATACGAGATCCCTTCTGGCGATCTCCTTTAACAAAAAAATCTTAGAATCCCATCTGGCGATTCCTTGTAACCAATGTTGAAAAATGAGGTCCCTTCTGGCGACCTCCTTGGATTAATATCGAAATACGAGATCCCTTCTGGCGATCTCCTTTAATCAACTTGGAATCCCATCTGGCGATTCCCTTTTTTTTTTAATGTATGAAAAAACGAGGTCCCATCTGGCGACCTCCACACATCGAAACTCGAGATCCCTTCTGGTGATCTCCTTCAGCTTGGAATCCCATTTGGCGATTTCTTTTATTCAACATGTAATACGAGGTCCCATCTGGCGACCCCCAAATAGCGAAACACGAGATCCCTTCTGGCGATCTCCTTTATTCAACTTGGAATCCCATCTGGCGATTCCTTTTAACAAACATGAAACATGAGGTCCCATCTGGCGACCTCAAAATGGCTAAAAACGAGATCCCTTCTGGCGATCTCCATCAACTTGGAATCCCATCCGGCGATTCCTTTTATTCAACATGTAATACGAGGTCCCATCCGCGACCTCCAAATAGCGAAACATGAGATCCCTTCGGCGATCTTCTTTAATCAACTTGGAATCCCATCTCGGCGATTCCTTTTTATAACCAATATGAAAAAACGAGGTCCCATCTGGCGACATCTAAACAGTGAAACACGAGATCCCTTATGGCGATCTCCTTTAACTTGGAATCCCATCTGGCGATTCCTTTTTATAACCAACATGAAAAACGAGGTCCCATCGGCGACCTTCAAACAAGTGAAACACGAGATCCCTTCCGGCGATCTCCTTTAACTTGGAATCCCATCCGGCGATTCCTTTCATGAAAAAAACGAGGTCCCATCCGGCGACCTCCAAACAAGTGAAACACGAGATCCCTTCGGCGATCTCCTTTAACTTGGAATCCCATCCGGCGATTCCCTCTTATTAACCAACATAAATAAAAAAAAAACAAGGTCCCATCCGGCGACCTCCAAATAGCGAAACACGAGATCCCTTCGGCGATCTCCTTCAACTTGGAATCCCATCCGGCGATTCCTTTTATTCAAATGAAATACGAGGTCCCATCCGGCGACCTCCAAATAGCAAAACGCGAGATCCCTTCCGGCGATCTCCTTCAATCTTGGAATCCCATCCGGCGATTCCTTATTACCAAAGCCGATATTGATGTTGTTCTTCTTGATGGCAGGGTTCGAAACTTTTCATTTTCTCTCTTTTTCTTGTTCTTCTTGTTGTTCCAGAATCCACTATGGTTCAAAAACGTGATTCTTTGCTATCATACACTATGATTCTTTCTTCGTCTCCAATCTTGTTGGAATGTATTAAGAACTCCTCCTGTAATGATCCAAAAAAAATATATGCCATGATTTATGATTAGATACCATGCATGTATTCGTACCTGGTTTTGAAACATAGGTCCCATCCTCTTCTTCTAGTTCATGAGACTCCCTCTTAACATGAGCTTGCTTTTGAAGTCGTATGCTGGATTCATCTCTCGTGTTGTCTCTGACTTTCTTCGAGTAGTCCTTTTCCCAAAATGTATGACTTGTCATTGCCTCTTTGTCATGCTTTTGTCAAATGCTTTAGCTTGGTTTTCAAATCTATAGGCTTCCGTACATTTTAAACAAGTAAGACTTTTCATGGAAACCTCTCTTATTGCCCCCAGTGTAGGGGTGTGATTTTAGTCTAGGCTTTTGTATAGAGAAGAAATTCGTTCAGCCGATGCTAAACTTTTTAGGTGCGATAACAACAAGACATGCACTGTTGGGATTAATGCAAAAATGATTGTTGTGAGATCAATGCAAAAGAGAAATAAGTCAAATGGCCAAACTTTGCTTTATTGATTTAGGAGCTTGCATCAAGCATAATATCTTTTTACAGAGTCAGAATTCACAGGTCGAGCTAGGTCTTCTCCATCCATTCTAGCCAACTTCAGCGCTCCTCCTGAGAATGCCTTCTTTACTATGTAAGGACCCTCGTAATTCGGTGCCCATTTGCTTTGATCATCTCCAGGTAGTGACAATATTTTCTTCAATACTAGATCCCCTTCTTGAAACAACCGTGGTCTAACCTTTTTATCATACGCCTTAGCCATTCTTTTCTGGTAAAGTTGGTGATGACATATTGCAGCCATCCTCCTTTCACTGATCAGGTTCAGTTGCTCGTATCTCACTTTGGCCCACTCGGCCTCTTCTAATTCGGAGTCCATCAACACTCTTAACGATGGGATTTCTACTTCCAAAGGCATCAGTGCTTCCATACCGTACACTAGAGAATATGGGGTAGTCCCTGTCGAGGTCCTGACTGTAGTGCGGTATGCATGAAGAGCAAATGACAACATTTCATGCCAATCTCTCGTATGTGACTACCATTTTCTCGAATAATCTTCTTGATGTTCTTGTTGGCGGCTTCTACTGCGCCATTCATCTTTGGTCGGTATGGTGAAGAATTCGAATGCTTGATTTTCCATTTAGTACACAGCTCTACTATCATTTTACCGTTGAAATTCTGTGCATTATCTGTCACTATCTTTTCCGGAGGACCATAACGACAAATCAAGTCCTTCTCTATAAATCTCTTCACTACGTTCTGTGTTACGTGGGCATATGAACTGGCTTCCACCCACTTTGTGAAGTAGTCAATAGCTACGAGGATGAATCTATGACCATTGCTAGCTTTTGGGTTAACGAGACCGATCACGTCAATTCCCCACATTGCAAATGGCCAAGGGGATATTAGATTAAATAAAGGAGCTGGCGGCATATTGACCTTGTCACTTGTAAACTTGACATTTATGACATTTCCGACATAGTCGATACGGTCTTTCTCTAGTGTCATCCAAAAATAACTTGCCCTTTGGATTTTCCTTGCTATCATATGCCCGCTAGCATGGGTTGAACAAATCCCCTCATGGACCTCCCGTAATGCCTTTCTAGCATCTCGCCTCATTCAAACACCTTAGCAGGGTTCCATCAAATGATCTTTTGTACAAAATCTCTCCATCTAAATAGAAGTCTCGTAGCCAACCTTCTCAAGGTTTTCTTATCCGTTTTGGAAGCTCCCACCGGATATTCATGATTTTGCACAAGGTTCTTGATATCAT
This sequence comes from Populus x sibirica, assembly GCA_019202695.1. NCBI lineage: Eukaryota > Viridiplantae > Streptophyta > Magnoliopsida > Malpighiales > Salicaceae > Populus > Populus x sibirica. Next base: position 1,389,839 of record JAGMVL010000141.1, read on the forward strand.
AATACCAAGGCTGTCCGTCTATCTCTCCTTCAACTAAGCAACAGTGAGCTGGGTCATTTCTAATGTCAATGTGTACCGGTTGTACCTTGCACTTGAGATCAATGGTAGTCATAGCAGCTAGTGTGGCCAAAGCATCCGGAAAATGGTTCCCTTCCCTTCCCGAGATGGGTGAATCTAATTTCTTCAAATTCCTTTGCTAGCATGGATAGGTATTCTGGTACGGCCTCAACTTTTCTTCTTTGGTTTGCCATTCCCCTTCTAACTTGGAGATAATTAACATTGAATCCCCATATACATCTATCTTCTTTATCTTCAGCTCCAATGCCGCTTCTAAACCGAGGATACAAGCTTCGTACTCTTGTATTGTTGGTGCACTCGAAATGCGGTTAACCGAAACTGGATATCGTTTCTTATCGGGAGAGATTATTACCGCACCGGCCCCGTTACCATATACATTCACTGCATCGTCAAAAAACATCGTCCACCAATCTGTCTTCTCTTCTTCTTTCTCTATTGACAATATATCTTCATCCGGGAAGTTAAAATCTAAAGGTTCGTAATCTTCAACAAGCATTATCGGCTAGATGGTCCGCAATGGCACTCCCTTTTACGGCTTTCCTTGTCATATATACTATGTCATATTCTCGCTAATAGAACTTGCCACCTTGCAATTCGGCTTGAGAGAAAGGGCTTGTTACAAATATACCTCGGAGGATCCACCTTTGAAATCAACCAAGTGGTATAGTAAAGCATATAATGTCGTAACCTCTTTGCCGCCCATACTAACGCACAATGAGCCTTTCTATCTCAGTGTACCTAGACTCACATTCAGTGAATTTCTTACTCAAATAATAGATAGTTTTTTCCTTCCTTCCAGTTTCATCATGCTGACTCAGTACACATCCCATGGCTGCTTTAGTTACTGTGAGATATAATACTAGAGGCTTTCCTGATCTCGGAGGAACCAAGAAAGGTGGATTTTGCAAGTACTTGCTTGATTTTATTGAATGCCTCCTCACACTCCTCATTCCAGGTTCCCAGATTCTTTTTCCTTAGTAGTCGGAATATAGGTTCACACGTCGTTGTTAGCCGAGCTATGAACCGAGCAATGTAGTTTAACCTTCCCAAGAATCCTCGACTTCTTTCTCCGTCTTAGGGGATGACATAGCTTGGATGGCCCTTACTTTATCTCGGATCCACCTCTATACCTCTATCACTTACCACAAATCCTAACAGCTTGCCCGATTTAACTCCGAATGAACATTTTGCAGGATTGAGCCTTAATTCATACTTCCTCAACCTCTCAAACAACTTCCTCAAAACTTCAACATGATCCTCTCCCTTTTTAGACTTGGCAATCATGTCGTCTACATACACCTCAATTTCCTTGTGCATCATGTCGTGGAATAAAGTTACCATTGCTCTTTGATAGGTTGCTCCTGCATTCTTCAATCCAAATGGCATGACCTTGTAGCAGAATGTCCCCCAAGGTGTGATAAAAGTTGTTTTTGCTTTATCCTCCGGAGCCATTTTTATCTGGTTGTATCCTGAAAAACCATCCATAAAGGAATATGTGGAACTCCGGGCGGCGTTGTCCACTAAAACATCTATGTGTGGCGGTGGAAAATCATCCTTGGGACTAGCTTTATTCAAATTCCGAAAATCCACGCACACTCTAATCTTCCCCTCTTTCTTAGGCACCACAACAATGTTAGATACCCATTGTGGATACCTAACTACTTCTAGAAAGCCAAGCATCCCATTGCTTCTCGAGTTCTGTCTTGACCTTCATCCAGACATCCGGTGGGCCCTCCTCGCCTTCTCGCTTGATCGGCTTACAACCTTCCTCCAACGGTATCTTGTGTACTACAATATTTGTATCCAAACCAGGCATATCTTCATAGGACCAAGCAAAGACATCTGAATATTCTTGTAATAGGGTGATCATTTTTATCCTTAGTTCGGCCAGTAATTAGGGTACCTATTTTCAACTCCTTCTTGAACCGATCACCGCCTACATTGATGGTTTCGAGTTCCTCTGCGGCGTGTTTCCAAGTCTGCTCTCGTTGTTCTACTAGCCTGGTGAATTCACTGATATTGCTTTCATCCCACTCTTCTTCTTCCATAGCTATCACATGCTCGTTCAAGTTTGGCCATTTATTCTTGATGCTAAATGTATGTGATGTTGTAGGAGATCCGCTTTCGGGATTCCCGAAAGCGGGAAGTGTTTGGTGTAAATGCATAAAGAAAGAAGGCAATTTGTGAAAAGTGAATGATCTCACAATTTATTTAAAGAAAAGGTAGGCTCCATGACAAACACGAAATATAGCTGACAATTGAGCCGTGATTGTCGACTAGAGAGAAAATAAAAAACCAAACAAAGCAATGACAAAAGCATGTTAAGGCAACCAAAGTGGGTTTACATTTTAAAAACTACTGGAGCTTCTTGGATCACCCAGTTCTGAAACCTCTCGTCCGGAGCCAACTTGCGCACAAAGGTCTTGGCAGAGACTTCTTCTATGGTGTAGACCGTCAATTGTGGGAGTGCTTCATCTCCCTTTCTTGCAACTGTCTTCATGTCATCTTCTTCCACCTTGTTTTCTCCCAAGGTATTTATGCTCATGTTTGACAGCTCTTGATCAAGGCTTTCGGCTTCTTTATCATGTTGTATTATGTATGCAGCTTTTGGGAATGACACACTAAGAGGAGGGATTTCTAACTTTTCTTCCTCAGGCTCTCCTCCTTTAATTCTAGCCATCCTTCTTGCCCTTCTCCGACCAGCAGCCCACCGATAATCCTCTTGGCTAGGTTGATATCCTAACCCAAATCTTTGAGCAGCACTTTTCATCCTTGTCGGATTAACCCCTCCTGGTATCCCGATAAAAAGTTTATACTGAAATGGGATCCCGCGGTCCAAGAAGCATAGACTTGCCATCCTTGCTGCTTCTGAGATCCTTGGCCTTCTTAATACTGTGTTCTCCGGCACCCAGTCGGTTGTTCACAATCTCAAAAGCATGGATATTGTTATCTTTGCAATCCTCCGCCTCTATAAAAGGTACCGCCACATTCTTTATCATGGATATTGTCTCTTCAGCTTTGACAGTTACCAACATCCCATTCATGATATATGTCGCACGTCGGAAAACACCCCGAGCGCGGCGTCGTCCCGTCCTGGCGATGGCGGTTTTTCTCTCTGTTAATTTGAATTGATTTTGGAGTCGCCACCTAGTATTTAATTGAGGGTTACTAGGAAACCCAAGTTGACTGGTCTTATCAGAGATTCGCGGGTAAGGGACTGATTGTGGTTAGGGAAGGTATTAGCACCCCTAACACACCCTACCTGGGGTAAGCTGCTTCATGGCTTTGATGTGTTAAAGAAGTTTAAAAATTTTGTCTTTTCATCGGAATTTAGAAATACAACTTCCGTACAAGTTTGTACTTCTACACCGTGATCCAATCAAAATATTAAATCCTTCTTTATTCTTTTGCCGTCTTGTTATAAAAAGATCCCCGAAATAAATACAAACATGCATTTTCTTTTTTTGTTTTTCTCTTTCTTTTTTACATCCACAATACAAATTATAGAATTCAAACTAAATAGAAATTACATTAAATAATCCACAATTTACAAAACAGTCCCCAAAACTCCGAAATTGCAAGGGAACCCTTCGCATAGGAATTGGAGGTAGGAAGCAGTGGTGGCGCGTGTTCCAACGCGCCACCACCACCGGGCGGCGCGTGGGCTCACGCGCCGCCGGAAACACTGGCCGGCCGAGGCTTCTTCTCCTCTCCTCTTCTCGCAACGGTGACCTCGCAAAAAGAAATCAAATCACACAAGCCAGTTGATTTTAGTTTTTTTCTTTGTTTTTAGATCCGCCTTCCTCCTCTCTTTTCAAATCTCGCCGAATCGGAGCGGGCGTTACACGCGCCGCCGGCGGCCAGCCGAGCGTGTGGACGGCGGGATCAACAACTTCCCTCTTCCTCCTTCATTTCCACGCCGGCGGTGTCGTCCACCGCTGCCACGGTTGGGAGATCGACTGGCGGAGAAGAGATGGGGCTGCGATTTGGAGGAATCGGGTTGATGGTCTTCCTTCACTGCTGTTGTTTGTGGGTTTTGCTGATGGAGCCGAGTCGGGGCTGCGGGTGCGGCCGTGCGTGGAGGAGGAGCTGGAGACGGCGCCGCCGTGATGAGGAGACGCCGCTGCCGGTGGCGATTGTCTTGGGAGCCGGGGCCTGTTTTTTCTTGCCGAAAAAGAAGAGAAGGCTGTCGTTGGGGAGAAGCGCTCTTGTTGTGGTGCTTGCTGGAGGTTGAAGACGCTGCTGAGGGGAAGGCTTCGGTGCTGGAGGTGGAAGACGCCGGGGAAGGGAAGATGAGGGAAGGAGCTGGAGATGATGGCGAGAGAGAGAGGAGGGAGCGTGTCTTGGACGGAGGAGAAGGAAAATGGGGGCGGCCGGTTGGTTTTGGTTTTTTTGTTGGGGGAGGCGGCCGGCCAAGGAAGAAGATGAAAATTTTTCTAGGGTTAGGTTTTTGTTTCTTTTTTTTTGTCCCTAAAATACCCCCGGGTTTTGAGTTAAAGGTTGCTATTTATAGGCGAGTATTTTTTCGGGTCTCAAAATTGGTCCCCGAAGTTTTGTGTTTGGCCCCGATTTCAATTGATTCACTTGGTAAAAATTAAATTGGGTCTCTTAAAATTCCAATTTTTCAATTAAGTCCAAATTAAGCTCCCAAACTTAATTTTTCACCAATTAAGCCCTAAAATTAATTTGACCCGCTTAAAGTATAATTAAGTCATTGCACTTAATTAAATCCTTCAATTGGACCCAAATTAATTCTTAAACATAATTAAAATTCAATTTGGCCCATGATTAAATCAAATTGACCCATTAAAATTTAATTATGTCACTGGACTTAATTTTTATGCAAATTCGTCTAATACTCATTTAATTTGACCTTTGAATTTGCATTTTTCTATCTTTGGGCATAACAGGGGTACCATTAGGCCTTGAAATTCTTCCGAAAATTGAGGCTTGATTTTCGCCTATTTTTTGCAGCCTTTATTTTATTTTATTATTTTTTTTTTATTTTTTTATTTTTTATTATTATTATTTTTTTTGGAAAAAATGAATTTTGGGGAATCACCCAAAATTGGGTGATGACGATTGCCCCCCTCTTTACAATGCTTATGGTAGAAAGTCTCATAAGAGACTTTAGATAGTAAGCATTGTAAAGAAGAAAAACAAGGATGAGATATGATTGACTCATCTCGTTGAGGAATGAAGAATCCTCTTGAGGGTTAGAAAGCGCACTCGAAAGGAGGTAGGGTTAGAAAGACACACTACCTAAAAGGTTAGGACTCGAAGGAGCTCTTAAAAAGAGGCAGGGTTGGAAAGCACACTACCTAAAGTGGTTGGTGGCTCGGAGGCACACTAAAAAGGAGGTATGGTTGGAAAACACACTATCTAAGGTGATTGATGGCTCTAAGGCGCACTCAAAAAGGAGGTATGGTTGGAAAACACACTACCTAAGGTGGTTGATGGCTCTAAGGCGCACTCAAAAAGGAGGTAAGGTTGGAAAACACACTACCTAAGGTGGTTGATGGCTCGAAGGCACATTAAAAAGGAGGTATGGTTGGAAAACACACTACCTAAGGTGGTTGATGGCTCGAAGGCACATTAAAAAGGAGGTATGGTTGGAAAACACACTACCTAAAGTGGTTGGTGGCTCGGAGGCACACTAAAAAGGAGGTAAGGTTGGAAAACACACTACCTAAAGTGATTGTTGGCTCTAAGGCGCACTTAAAAGAGGAGGTATGGTTAGAAAACTCACTACCTAAGATGGTTGATGGCTCGAAGGCACATTAAAAAGGAGGTATGGTTGGAAAACACACTACCTAAGGTGGTTGATGGCTCGAAGGCACATTAAAAAGGAGGTATGGTTGGAAAACACACTACCTAAGATGATTGTTGGCTCGAAGGCACATTAAAAAGGAGGTATGGTTGGAAAACACACTACCTAAGGTGGTTGATGGCTCGAAGGCGCACTCAAAAAGGAGGTAAGGTTGGAAAACACACTACCTAAGGTGGTTGATGGCTCGAAGGCACATTAAAAAGGAGGTATGGTTAGAAAACTCACTACCTAAGATGGTTGATGGCTCGAAGGCACATTAAAAAGGAGGTATGGTTGGAAAACACACTACCTAAGGTGGTTAATGGCTCTAAGGCGCACTAAAAAGGAGGTAAGGTTGGAAAACACACTACCTAAGGTGGTTGATGGCTCGAAGGCACATTAAAAAGGAGGTATGGTTGGAAAACACACTACCTAAGATGTGATGGCTCGAAGGCACATTAGTGATGGCTCGAAGGCACAATAAAAGGAGGTATGGTTAGAAAACACACTACCTAAGATGTGAGGGCTCGAAAGCCCACTTAGAAATGGAGGTAAGGTTAGAAAACACACTACCTAAGGTGTGAGGGCTCGAAGGCCCACTAAAAAGGAGGTATGGTTGGAAAACACACTACCTAAATGATGAGGGCTTAACAGCCTGCTCAAAATAGGTGATGATGAGACACTAATATGTCAAGGTTGAAAGTAATGCATCATGATCAATATGCATGTATACTTACCTGAGAAATGTAGGTCCCCTTTTCTTCATGGAGTTCTCCTTTCCTCATGGAGTTTGAGTCTCTGATAGTAAGCTTCGATGGCTCTTTTCGCTCTTGCTTACTCGAGTCATATCTTGTGATTTTGACCTCTAGGAAGGACTTGATATCATCATACTTCTTTGTCCTCCGCCCCTTTATCTCAAGAGTTGCCAATTTTGCCCGACATTTTTCCTAGGAAGGGAGTCATGGAGCCAACTCGCCATTTGTTTTTGATTGCCCCTAGTTTGATCATGCCCCCAAGTATGCAAATCGGGTTTGGGGATGAGGCTAAATGAATAAGGTTTGGTCTTTGACAAGGAGTTGTTTTCATGCGGAATTTTTGGAATTTCAAAGCTATTCAGACATACGAAATCATTTTGACATCGATTCAAAGCGAACTCATTCGACAAAATTCAAGTGATTCCTATAGAGAGGTTTTCAGATGTGATGAAAACTTTTTTGTTTTGATTTTGGTGAAAATGTGAAGTGACATTTGGTTGGTCACAAAAGGTTGAAATATCAATTTGAGGGTTATTGAGAACCGTCTTTCGACGAAAATGTGAAAAACACGAAGTGACATCTCGGTTGGTCACAAAAGGTTTGAATTTCAATTTGAGGGTTATTGAGAACCGTCTTTCAACGAAAATGTGAAAAACACGAAGTGACATCCCGGTTGGTCACAAAAGGTTTGAATTTTCAATTTGAGGATTATTGAGAACCGTCTTTAAAGCATTCATTTTATTTGCATGAACAATGATTTTGCTTCGCATGAGAAAACACTGCCTACCGATCCAGATTACTTGCCTTTGATCAAAAAGGGCTTGATTAGGCACGTAATGTAGGCTTGGGCTCTTGGCTATGAAGAAAAGGATATTTTACAAGCTCAAAAGGTGTTTAAAGGATTTCAAGACTAAGGATTACTTGTGCTTGTTTCCGACCTTTTTTGTTCATACATTTACGGACCTTGGAATTGATTTGTAAAATGGTCCACGGTGCCCCCCAATGTTGGGCTTGGGCTCTTTCTCATTTTTTGTTTTCTTCATTTGGTCTTGAGCATCATTGCATTGACTTTTTTTTATGCTCGAGAATTTTGGATCCTTTGGATTTTTTTTTATGCCCCCTGACTTTTGTATGGGCACCTTCGATGATTGAGAATTCTCTTTTATGCCCCCCGGTATTGTTTGGGCACTTTCCATCGTTGAGGTTTTTCATGCCCCCAGGGGTTGTTTGGGCATTTTTAGTCATTAAGGATTTTTGCACTTGCCCCAAAGTGTGGGGTGTGATCCTAGTCAAGGTTATTTCCAAAAAACACTACCAGGCTCAAAAGGGGACCGCAAAGGATATATTTCACCTTGTGAAAGGATTATCAAAGATGGCCTTTCTTCATCTCAAATGCATGCAATTAGGATCGGTAAGCCTTGCTTTCATGCGAGTATGCAGAGTGATTTCTCATTATTCATGCAAATAAAACTCAGCTTTAGAGTCACTTCATTGTGTTTTTGTTTTTTGGGTTTGAGTTTTCTAGGTGTATGGTTACCTCTCTAAGGAATCACCTCGAATTTTCGAACTTGTTTGTTTGAACAAACACCAACATGATTTCTGTTTTTGTACTAAACTTTGATTTCCCAAAAATCCTTGTGAAAACATGCATAGTTTTGGAAGAAAGGGAAAACACCAAAAAATTCTTGGTGCAGTTGTAAGTACAAAAGTGTGCTCAGTATGTTATTTGCATGAACACACAAAAAAGAAAACACATGATTTTATTCACAGGAAAGGCTCATTTGACAGAGAAAGTCTTGTGGTATTTTGAGTCAAATTACCGACAAAAATTGGAATAGGTTGAAAAAAAATCAAGAAATTTTTGCAGGCATGATCAAGCAGGGGTAGCAACTGACTCGCCATTTTACGGTGCAACTCCCCTTCGGATTGTGTCAAGGCTTTTGACCATGTTTGCCCCCCAGTTTCTTTGGGCTGAGTTGTTGTTGGGGTTTGAACAAAGATAGCAGACCGGTTGGAAGGACCTTCACCAAAGGTATTTTTAAGTGTTTGCTCGAGTAAGCTAGAGGCGAGTCAAGCTTTTGTTCAGAGACTCCAACTCTTTTTAAAAATGGGTGCTGCGGCGAGCATGTTCTTTATTTCCAATGTTTTTTGCTCAAAATTGGGTGTTGCAGACTCATAGGGGACCCACCTTTTATTCTGGTGCATGCATTAAAAAATGTATGAACATGCAATCTATATGATGAACTTGCCCTTCGAGGGGTGACATATGATCGTCACTTTTGTATGATGAAACAAGAATATTGATTCTTGCCCAAACTCTACAATGAAAATTTTCGGAGTGACGATCATTCGTCACCCACAAGTCTTGAATTCAAGATGTTTCAAGAAGGGTTCGCCCCCAATGCGAGATAAATGATAGCACATACAACCTAAGGACAAGTTCTATTGATTATGTGAACATGGGTAGGTTTTCTACCCGGTCTCAAAAGGGTCTATGAACCGCCCGGTGACCACCTCATGTGAAGGCGGTATAGGAGTTTACAAGGAATGGTCGGGGCACCCCGTGACCGCCATTACCGAGTAAACACTCGACTCATAGTTGGATGTTTCACAAATCGAACCCCGATCGAAAGTCATGAGGCGTACCGCTACTCCCCTCCTAACTTAGAGGTTTGTGTGTGCTTTCAAAAATACAGGTGATGCATGAAAAATTCTAAAAATGCATGGATAAAATAAAACAAGACGAAAAAGGCAAATTTTAAACACATTAAACACACAAAGCTTAGTCCAATGTTAGAAACAATACCTCCCGGTGGAGTCGCCATTACTGTCGCACGTCGGAAAACACCCGAGCGCGGCGTCGTCCGTCCTGGCGATGGCGGTTTTCTCTCCGTTAATTTGAATTGATTTTGGAGTCGCCACCTAGTATTTAATTGAGGGTTACTAGGAAACCCAAGTTGACTGGTCTTATCGGAGATTCGCGGGTAAGGGGCGATTGTGGTTAGGGAAGGTATTAGCACCCCTAACACACCCTACCTGGGGTAAGCTGCTTCATGGCTTTGATGTGTTAAAGAAGTTTAAAAATTTTGTCTTTTCATCGGAATTTAGAAATACAACTTCCGTACAAGTTTGTACTTCTACACCGTGATCCAATCAAAATATTAAATCCTTCTTTATTCTTTTGCCGTCTTGTTATAAAAAGATCCCTGAAATAAATACAAACATGCATTTTCTTTTTTTGTTTTTCTCTTTCTTTTTTACATCCACAATACAAATTATAGAATTCAAACTAAATAGAAATTACATTAAATAATCCACAATTTACAAAACAGTCCCCAAAACTCCAGAAATTGCAAGGGAACCCTTCTGCATAGGAATTGGAGGTAGGAACAGCTGGTGGCGCGTGTTCCAACGCGCCACCACCACTGGCGGCGCGTGGGCTCACGCGCCGCCGGGAAAACAGCCGGCCGAGGCTTCTTCTCCTCTCCTCTTCTGCAACGGTGACCTGCAAAAAGAAATCAAATCACACAAGCCAGTTGATTTTAGTTTTTTTCTTTGTTTTTAGATCTGCCTTCCTCCTCTCTTTTCAAATCTGCCGAATACGGGAGCCGGGCGTTACACGCGCCGCCGGCGACCGGCCGGGCGTGTGGACGACGGGATCAACAACTTCCCTCTTCCTCCTTCATTTCCACGCCGGCGGTGTCGTCCACCGCTGCCACGGTTGGGGAGATCGGCGGCGGAGAAGAGATGGGGCCGCGATTTGGAGGAATCGGGTTGATGGTCTTCCTTCACCGCTGTTGTTTGTGGGTTTTGCTGATGGAGCCGAGTCGGGGCCGCGGGTGCGGCCGTGCGTGGAGGAGGAGCCTGGAGACGGCGCCGCCGTGATGAGGAGACGCCGCTGCCGCGGTGGCGGTGTCTTTGGAGCCGGGTCCTTTTTTCTTGCCGAAAAAGAAGAGAAGCTGTCGTTGGGGAGAAGAAGCTGCTTGTTGTGGTGCTTGCGGAGGTTGAAGACGCCGCTGAGGGGAAGGCTTCGGTGCTGGAGGTGGAAGACGCCGGGGAAGGGAAGATGAGGGAAGGAGCTGGAGATGATGGCTGAGAGAGAGAGGAGGGAGCGTGTCTTGGACGGAGGAGAAGGAAAATGGGGGCTGGCCGGTTGGTTTTGGTTTTTTTGTTGGGGGAGGCGGCCGGCCAAGGAAGAAGATGAAAATTTTTCTAGGGTTAGGTTTTTGTTTCTTTTTTTTTTGTCCCTAAAATACCCCCCAGGTTTTGAGTTAAAGGCTGCTATTTATAGGCAGAGTATTTTTTCGGGTCTCAAAATTGGTCCACGAAGTTTTGTGTTTGGCCCCCGATTTCAATTGATTCACTTGGTAAAAATTAAATTGGGTCTCTTAAAATTCCAATTTTTCAATTAAGTCCAAATTAAGCTCCCAAACTTAATTTTTCACCAATTAAGCCCTAAAATTAATTTGACCCGCTTAAAGTATAATTAAGTCATTGCACTTAATTAAATCCTTCAATTGGACCCAAATTAATTCTTAAACATAATTAAAATTCAATTTGGCCCATGATTAAATCAAATTGACCCATTAAAATTTAATTATGTCACTGGACTTAATTTTTATGCAAATTCGTCTAATACTCATTTAATTTGACCTTTGAATTTGCATTTTTCTATCTTTGGGCATAACAGGGTACCATTAGGCCTTGAAATTCTTCCGAAAATTGCAGCTTGATTTTCGCCTATTTTTGCAGCCTTTATTTTATTTTATTATTTTTTTTTATTTTATTATTTTTTATTATTATTATTTTTTTTGGAAAAAATGAATTTTGGGGAATCACCCAAAATTGGGTGATGACAATATACTTCAGGCATTGGTGCAATGATGAAGCTACGACACCCGCTGCATGAATCCAAGGTCTTCCTAACAACATACTATAGGAAGGATGGATATCCATAACTTGAAGTGTTACTAGGAACATTTGTGGTCCCACATACAACTCCACTTCTAAAGTCCCAATTATTGGCCGAGGTGAGCCATCATACGCTCTGGCCATCATAGTACTCGGCTTTATATGGGATTCATCGATCGGCATTTCTTCCAGCATGTGCTTTGGCAACACGTTAAGGGCTGAGCCATTATCAATGAGTACTTTTCCTATGAGGCAGTCCTTACACCTAACCGTAATGTATAAGGGCTTGTTATGTCCGGTACCTTCGACATCAAGTTCATCCGCCGTGAAGTACAGGTAATTTGTTGCATGGATCCTTCCCACTAGATGCTCCATGGTTTTATGTTCAATGTCTTGGGGTACATATGCCTCATTCAATACCTTTTACAAGGCGTTTCGATGTGGCTCAGAGCTGAGTATCAAGGACATAAGGGAGATCCTAGCTGGAGTCTTCTTTAGTTGGTCTACTATGCAATATTCACTATACTTGATCAACTTCAAGAATTCATTCGACTCCTCTTCTGTTACACGGCTTATTAACTTCTAGTGCTTTGTTCGGATCTACCACTTCTTTACCCTTTTCTTTTCTCAACTCCTCGAGCGTAAAGCAACGACCACTCCTGGTCAAACCACTTATCTCGAGTCGGAACAAAGGAAAAGGAGCTCGAACGCATGGAGGCATAACCATAATTATATGGCATGGCGTTGTGATTCCCTTTTGTGTAGGACGGTTTAACCAAGATTAGCCTTGGGGGCCCATTAGCTGTTTGTTGGATCCTGCATACTCCGCCATCTCATCCCGACCTTCCATCATACTCACCTCACCCCCGCTCTCCATGGGTTCAATTCTTAACTCCCCTATTTTTAGCATTTTTGCAATTTTTTTCGCAAAACTCGATGCAATCCTCAATATGATGTCCATCTCTTCCATGGAATTCACAAGTAATCATATCCCTCCAAATGGCTCTCCACCTTTGTCTTTAGAAATCCTTATTGTACCAACATGTCGTACAACTTCTTCATTGACACCTTCAACACCTTGCATTGATTTCCAACTTCTATCATGCCTATTCCACTACTACTTGGGGCATGTTTAGGCAACGGGTTTGAATTATTATTGGGCTTGTCTTCAAAGGATACCCATCCTATCTTAATAAGCTCCAACAATCTTTTCTTGAAAGCGTAGCAGGTTTCGATCCCATGCCCGGGATTACCCGCATGGTACTCACAAGTCAACTCAGGTTTATACCAAATTGGGAATGGTGGTTGTAATGGTAGTGTAGGGATAGGAGCGATGTGCCCAATGCTCAATAGTTTGGCGTACATGTCTTTCAAAGGAATGGGTAGTGGCGGTAGTTGTTCTGAAGGGTATCTTATATAGGGTCTTTGGTAGTGATTTTGGTTGTTTGACTGGTTATTTGTTCGATTAGGGGAAAAAGGTTGGTTAAAGTTCATGTGTGAGAATTGAGAGGTAGGTACTTGTGGATTGTGGGAATCTACTTTCTTGCCCTTATACCCGCCTTCCAAGTTGTTAATATCTCCTTCTCTCTTTCTTCCAATAAAACCCTTCTTTTCCACCGGCATCGCTATTCGCCCAGCCTTTAATCCCTTGTTCTATCCTCTCGGCTATGCGTACCGCATCATAGAAATGTTGAGAGGAGCTACCCATTAGGTGCTCATAATAAGGTGCTTTGAAGGTATTGGCGAACAAGCTCACCATCTCCGTTTCTATCAAAGGGGGTTGTACATGCATTGCCTCATCCCTCCATCTTTGCGCATAAGCCCTTACCGACTCCGGCTCTTTTTCTCCATTGCCATTAGACTTGTTCGGTCAGGAGCGATTTCCATGTTAAACTTGTACTTGTTTGAGGAAAGCCTCCACCAAGTCTCTCCAGCTCTTGATCCCGATGTTGTCTAACCTCATGTATCGGCTTAAAGCGGATCCTGCTAGGCTATCTTGAAAGAAATAGATTAGCAATTTGTCATCACGGATTACTTCTGCCATCTTGTTGCAGTAGGATCGAAGGTGAGTGTTTGGGCATTCCAAACCGGTATACTTAATGAATTTTGGTATCCGAAAATCTTTCGGCACCACGATGTTTGGTACCAAACATACTTCGGCGCTCGCATAAGGTCAAACCCAGTCATTACCCTCAACGCCCTTAATCTTTCTTCCGAGCAAATAGCTTGTCTTGGTCTATTAAAGCGGGAGACCTATTATCCAGGACTCCCTCCGTTGTTAAGTCCACAAGTGATTGGAGCGTGAGTTGGCTGGGTAGGGGTGATAGGCACAAAATGTTGTTCATTGGCCGAGTTTGCCCCCTGGTTTTGAGATGCTTGAGGGATGTGAGCTGCCGGCGCTCCTTCAATTTGTTGTCTTGATGTTCCCTCCCCATTCTTAGCTCTTAGAAGCTGCTCAAGTAAGTCGGTTAGCCGAGAAACTTCATTCTTTACGGACTCCAACTCGGTCGATAATGTGACTCTAAGTGAGCTCTCTCTTCGTTCTCCATTCTTGCTCTAGACCGGGTGTTGTGGATTTTGGATGTGGGACCTATGTTTCACGATGCGGGATGCATGGAAAAATGTAAATGAATGTATGATAAAGAAACAATGCATGAATGCATATGTAATATGAGCTTTTTTTTTCAAAAAAAACGATCGATGGCCAACATTCCTCTTGTGTAATGGGCATGGATTCTTTTTGTCGCGTTCCTTATCGGGAGTAGTTCTGCTCAAGCCGCTTGCTTTGGTAGGCTTATATTTTTCTTACAAAAGATGGGTCAAAGCCCCTTTTCATTAATATTGGCTAATACATCTCTTAAAAGAGGGTACAAAATAATAAAAAGAAAAATACATCAATCTTCCTCTTCATCCATATCTCTAGCCACTTGGTAGGAAAGCGAGGCCTCGATTCTCAATTTTCTCTAAGAAGGCATCGCGTCTCGGCCAAGCTTTTTCGATAACGAAAGATGTCCCTTCCCACCCTTCGAGCATTGGCTCTAATAATCCGTGCGTGAATGGCAGCTTCATCCATTTGCTCGTCGACTTTGGCCATCTTCTCTATAAGCAACATGTTGTTCCGATTCAAGGTATTGTTGTTGGTGTCGATCTGTTCTTTATGTTTTTCTCGAAACCTTCAACTTTTTGGCCAATTGTTTCACCTTTTCTCGTTCTTTGTCAAACTTTACCTTCAGCGTTCTAATTTCAATTTTCCTAGCTGACAAATCTGCCTTCAAAACCTTCTCTTCATTCCCCTTTCTTTCGAACTCTTGTAATTCATCTAGGCGACTTTCTCTCATCATGTATTTCTTGTTTAACTCATCATACTTCTCAATTCGGTCCAACAACTCTACTTGAACATGCAAGAATTTGTCCTCGACATTCTCTTGATAGTCGTTGAAGTCGGCTTTTAATGCTTCCAATTCAGAGCTGCTTTGCATCCGCTCCAAAATCAGTCTTCCTCTTTCTTTCTCGAGACTCTTCTATTACGGCCTTTCCTTTGCTCAATTGCAGCTCCAACACCCCTATTTTCGCATCTTTGGATTCGAGTTGTTCGTTTAGAAACACTCTGCTTTTATCTCCTTCCATCATCATCATTTCTAATTTTGCTTTATCTCCCTTACTCTTTCCCAATTCTATTTGGAGCCTTTCTAATTGCTCCATAAGGTCTTCCTCATTCTTGATCTTTTTTCTTTTCAATGACCCTTCTTCAATTCGTGAAGGCCCATCTTCAAGACATGGCTTTTTCGGAGCGGTAAGCAAGGTCAAATTCCTCCACCTTTCATATCCTTCACTTGAGCTAGGGTCTCTCAAACTTTCCGACTCTTTTTGAATTACGGTCAAATGGCACCAATCTTGTTTGATGGTTTCAAGAACTTCTCTCGCGGCTTGATCCTTGAAAAACCCGAAAAATTCAGCAAGTCCCGCAGTTCTTGGGACGTGTTGTATGCCCCCTAACTGTCTTATCACCGAGAGCCGGAGCATAGCCGACATAACCTTGTGATCCCAATTAAAGGTACCCGGCATTTTTGTCCACAACTTACTATGACATCAAGCGATTTAACCCAAGGGGCCTTCCAACTAAAGCTGCTACTAGGTAACTCTTGCAGTTTTTCCATCCAACCCTGATCACCCAGGATTCCTCATTCTTCTTCCTCTACTATCTTCAAGGGTTTTTGGTTAAACCACCAAAAATTATTAAAGATCGGCTTCTTGGTTTCAACATGGCTTACCATCCGAGATGTATAATAACTGAGTACAACATCTCACTTGCGCCTTTCCCCGTCTTTCTAAAATGGTTGAGGGTCGGCAAGGTCTCGGCTAATATGGCGGTTGTAGGGTTGACATGAGTATTTTCATATTCCACGAATGCGGCGGCTTCCAGACTTATAACCCCTTTTAAGCTTGGAAATAACACGAGACCATAGATCCCCGGAGCGATTAACTTTGTCTCTTTCTAGCATTGAGAGGTATTGCTCTTTTTTTCTTTCTAATTCAACTTCCGGAAATTTCCACCTTAAACCACTGCCATTCTTCTCTAAAAATCTGCTCGGATGTGGAATCTTCAATAACTCCGACAACTCAGGAATCACCTTGTCATTTCTCAAAGGAAAATAAACTCGGTGTAGGTGTTTGGGAAATTCCATCAACATTCCATACTCCTCTATAGTAGGACACAAATCCACATTTTCAAAGGAAAAGCATACGTAATCGGGATCCCAAAAATTAATCAAGGCTTTGATTGCGGGTTCAATACTTCTATCTTTGCAATTTCTAACAATTGCCCATACTTCCCGAAAAAAGGCTGCCTCATCAATGTTCTGACTATGGCCCAATATTTTCTTCATCTCATATGCTACGTAATTCAGGTCTTTGACTATTGAAAGCTTCCTTGCATCATATCTAGAGCAGTCTCCTTCTGATAGTTGTGACAATTCGGAATTCCGCCCATATTCCACAGTAGAAAATTTGGTAATGATGGCCATCTTATCGTTTCAAAATACTGAAAACCAAATGCTTTATGGTTTAGATTGTTTTATGCAAAATGTATTTTGTGGAGCATACACCCTATAGCCAGTTCTAAGTCTTTATGTTTGACGAGGGTGGGTTAGCTATTCGGTCTCTAAAAGGGTCTCTTGTTGTCCAGTGATTGCCCTCGTGGAGGCAATATGGGGGCTTGTAGGCAATGAGATGGCACATGTACCAACTATTGCCAGTCTAAGCACTCAGCGAAGAGTTGGGGTTTACACAAACTTAAACCTTGACTAAAAGTCGTAAGGTAAGCTGCTAGTCCCCCACTTAACTTAAAGTTTGTGTGTGCTCTCAATAATCAACATATGTGATGCATGTGACAGTTCTATAAGATGCATGAGACAGTTCTATACAAATGCATGAACAATATGTAAAAATATTTAAGCATATAAGCAAATAATAAAAGGAAAGGCATATTAACAATAAACACACGAAAACAAAAACAAATCAGACAAAAAATCAAAGCTTAGTCCACAAGGTCCCCAGTGGAGTCGCCATTCTGTCGTGGGGTGCGCGACGTCGCGGCGATCGTCCACCCTCATGTGTGTAATGGGGGGATGTATCCCGGTAAATATGGGGGAGACATGGAGTTCTTTGTCTCTTAGCGATAAAAAAATGGTGTGGGAGTCGCCACCTAGTATTTTGGTCACTAGGAACCGTAAGCGGTCTCGAGAGATCGGGCACGGGGACTGGTTGCGTAAAGGGAAGGTATTAGCACCCCAAATACGCCCTACCTAAGGTAAGTTGCTATGTTTATTTGTCTGATAAAATTCAAGGTCTCGTTGTGTTTCCTAGTTGTTGGTCCGTCTATGGTTCAAGAAAAGTCCTCCTTAATAAGGAGGTCCTTATCTTATCGGGTAAAGCCTAACCGTTCTAATATCTAAAAAAACAAATTTTTAATATCGGGAAAACGTTTTATGTATAAATTCGTAATCCCCAAATACTAACAAAGGACAAAAAGATTTTTTAGAATTTTTGAAATATTGGCCTAGTTCTCATGGCTTGAATAAACTTGTTATTAAAGCCAAAATGCATGCTAATACATATATTGTTTTGAAATTTCCTTTGTTGTACGAAAAATATGATGTTGTAATATTTATATATATATATTGGAGAGACTAGGCCGTATTTTAAAACAAAACATTTTTTAATTATGTATTTTTTGATGTTTTGACGCAAAATCAGGTATTTTAATCTTTGGGTTGGTATCCTTACGGTATAAAAATACAACCAAATATTAATCCACTTTGATAAAAATATGCGGAAAAATCAACAATATTTTTAAAGATATTTAGAAAATTTTTGAAAGCAAAAGACATTTTTTATTTTTGAAATCTTTGACGTTTTGATGAAAACCGGGTATTTTAATACCGGATTTGTATCTTTACAGTATAAAAATACAAACCGATATTGGTCAAAATATAATAATAAAAATACGAGAAAATCACATGTTTTTGAAATAATTTTTGCGGAATTTTCTTAAATTTATATATATATATATATATATATATATATATATATATATATATTTTTAGATATATATATATATAATATTAAATATTAAATGGTACAAATTTGGGTCCAGGCCCATCCAACCGGGCCGGGCCGGACTCGGCCCAAAGGTGTTTGGGCCGATTTCGGCCCAAAAATGGATTGGGCCGATCTCGGCCCAAAAAAAAAAAAAGAAACTAATGCCTTCCGCAGGCCGGGCCGGCCCGGAAAGCGAGGTGGCCGGGATCAGATCCGCCCGGCCCATCCAAAACGGGGTGGGGGAATTATTTTCCCCACCCCCGCATGCGAACGCTATTCGTTACGCATGCGAAAAAAGAAAAATAAAATGCGGGAAATGAAAGAGAAGAAGGGTTACCGGAGGAGGAGGCGGCCGCGTTGCCGGTGTTTGCGGTGGAGGCCGGTGGCGGTGTCCAGCGGCGCCGTGGTTCCAACGGCGGCTCCAAGCGGTGCTCCGGTCTCCAACGGCTCGGCGACGTTCCTCCGGTTCGTTCTTTGTGTTTTTGTTTTCTATGTTCCCTCGCGGTTTCTAGCTTTCCTTCCTCTCAATCTTTGGGTTTTCGGTGCCCATCTCCCTTGTTTCCTGTTTCTCTCTCCTCTTCTCTCTCTTCGGTTTTTCTTCGGGTCTTCCCTCTCCCCCGTTTTTTCTCTCCTCTTTTTTTTCCTCGTTGCCCCCCCTTGCTCAGCGTTCTTGGGCTCTATTTATAGGGCCAAAGGCATGACTTTTTACAGCTCTCATGGGGGCAGCCGGCTGGTCGGCCATTGGGCGCGGCTGCCGAGGTTCCCCCCTTCCCCGGCTTTACGGCGAGTGCGCGGCGGGTGGTCGGCCGGTGTGCTCGGTCGGTGGGCTCCGGGCGAGAGAGTGGCCGGCAAAATTCAAACAAAAGCATCATTTTTCCTTCTTCCCCGTTGCATGTTCGGGGGGAAGAAGAAAGATGAAATGTGTCGTTCAAAACGACACCGTTACGCTCTTTTCCTTTTTTTTTTTTTTTTTTAATGCATGAAACGGCGTCGTTTTGGAGAAAACGCGCCGTTTCATTTAAATCTTGTAAGACGCCAAAACGCGTCAATTTGCAAAACGAGCCCTCAATTATCTTTTGTCCCTTCAATTGCATCCTCTGCCGAATTCGAACCCCGTCCCTATATTTGGCCGCGTTTTTCACTTTGGTCCTTGGCCTCCGAATTATGCAATTGAGCCCTTAATTGATCAATAAACTTCCAATTTCTTCAATTAGGCCCCGAATCAATTAATTCCAGCCCCTATACTTACGCGCCTTCTTCAATTTGGTCCTTGGTTTCGGATTCCTTCAATTAAGTCCCTAATTGGCCCTTAAACTTCAATATTTATGCAATTAAGCCCCGATTTGACCTAATAAATTCCTAAAAAATATATTTTGGCCCCGAACTTAAATTTCTTCTAATTAAAGCCCAAATTGACTTAAAAATCAATTTTTCTTGCAATCAAATCCCCTATAAATTCATTTAAAAATCCAATTAAGTCCATAAACATCAAATTTGGGCTTTTCTCCTCAAATTTCAATTTTTCCTTCTCAATAGGGCTCTCCTCCTTCAAGAATATATTGTCAAAAATCCAATCTTTGTATTTTTAACCTCATTGACCAATTTTTCGACCATTTTTCGAGCGCTTCGCCTCCCGTTATTTTTCTAACCTCCTTTGGCTATATATATATATATTTTTCATACATATTTTGTGGGGACTCAAAAATGGGTTACAACATACACTAGGGTTTTTTTTTTTGTTTTTGCGATTGAAACTGTATTTCATGATTTTTTTTAATTTTTTTTTACTTAAAATTAATTTTTTGATGTTTTTATATCGTTTTGATGTGATGGTATCAAAAATTATTTTAAAAAAATAAAAAAAATATCATTTTCATGTATTTCAAAACAAAAAACTTTTTTAAAAAAACTACTATCTCACTTCCATACACTACCTATAATTCACTAAAATTCATAAAGTCTAGACTAAGAATAGCATGTAAGAAGACTTCATGAAAATTCCAAGTCTGCTGTCATATCATTTGGACGAAAATATTGTGCTTCTTATTCAAACCTACGTTCACTAAAAAGATTAAAAAAAAAAAAAAACTATAGATTCACTGGTTCTCAAATAGGACAAATCATGACCGCTTAAATGAATATTAGGAGATCACAAGATGAACAAGCTATACAAGGGAGCACCTACATAAAGATTCGGAGACATTAAAGAGGAGATCCTACGGGGTCCAGAACCGTCCAAGTGGTCTGATCAGTTCTGGTAGTTATGATTTCACGCAGATTGTCCCATTTTCCATTCATGTCATCGGAGCCTCTGACAGATCGATTGTTAAGGTAGACAGCATGATAAGTTCCACGTGGAGATGGGACCCATTTCAATCTCATAATATTTATGGATTTACAGAAACCGTGACATCGCTGTGTTGTGCGGTCAATGTTAGGTGTGGACCGTAACAATATAATAGAATAGGTGTGCATGGATTGTCAACTCAATCTCTATTTAAAATTGATTTCTCTTTGGAAACTGGTCTGAAGCTGGTTGAGAAAGTTACTTTCCTAGTACACAGTGTCTTTCCCTCAGATAATTCCCAAGTGTTGACCTTATTTACCTAATATCATCCTATCACACTCTTAAATTCAACTCCTAATGCAATTTGAAAAGGACTCGGCAGAGAAGTTTCGTGGTGATGAGAAGTTTCGTGTTCACTTGATGATAGGTCTCAACTTAGGTTATTTTTTATATTAATCTAAGTTAAATTTATTGGATCGGTTAAATCTAGTCAGATTAACGTGTGTATATATATATATATTTCACTAAATTAGGAATTACTAGAAAAATCTAATAGATTTATTAAATACAGGGGCTAATGATGCTCAAATAACGAAGCATGAGAAATTTATAGATCGAATTAAATATTTGATAATTTTTTAATTATTATTAATAAAGGTTTTTTAATCAACTTATGTGTACCTTGATTAATTTCATGAGTCCTGAAAATAACGATCATATAAACTTTCAGTGACTATCATATTAATAATTATAGGACTTGAAATCACAAGAAAAATAAATTAATAAATTTTTTAATTTTTAATTTTTATCATTAAATCATCTACTGTGGGTTTTTTCTTACCCCAAAAATATGTGGTAAAAAACGCCTACAATTACATTTACAGAAAGGGAGAAGGCCGGGTTACCATAGGAAGAGAACGACACCGTTTAAAACAGGAAGTTACTATATGCTAGGTCCCTACTAACATTCTATAGTTACTGACAGACTGCAGGTACTGAAATCCAAACGAGCCTCTTTTGTTGGGTAGCTGTTGTCTGCCGCATCCCCAATTTGAATGTCTCTTCCCCCTTTCACACTTGCATTATTTGCATAGCAATTTATACAAGCCTTCCCTCCGTCTCCCTCGCCCTCTTTCTCAATGCATCACCTGACTCTCCCATAAAAATTCCATAACACCTAACATTCCTCCCCTTTCGCTTTCTCACCTGATCATCCAGGTAGTGAAATCGCTTTCCCCCAGCTAGCTTTGTTTTCTTATTGATCTCCCACCACTGACTCTTCGTTATTACCACTAACACTTTTCTGTCATCCGCATTGGATTTGTTGTTTTTTTTATTTGCAGATAGTGAAAGTAATGGCCGCTGTGAGTTCAAGAGGTGGAAGAAACTCTGAAGGAGTCCAGATTCCGAGGAACAGAGAAACCAGTCCTGAGAGATGCAGAGTAGCATGGAGCGAATCCAATAAGTTGTCCAGAAAAGTCCCTGTAGTTTACTATCTGTCCAGAAATGGTCAGCTTGAGCATCCCCATTTCATGGAGGTCCCTCTCTCTTCTAATGACGGCGGCCTCTACCTTAGAGGTAAAAAGAAACCGCTCAAATTTTCAAATTTGAAGAAAAGCCTTTGTTAGTAGCAGTAGGAGTACTTCTTTCTGCTGCCTTCTTTACCTTCTTGCATTAATTATTTAAGTATATGTTTATCAGATGTAATCAACCGGTTAGACCTCCTTCGAGGCAAAGGCATGGCTGGCCTCTACTCCTGGTCCTCTAAACGGTAAGTTGAAAAGGAGGCATTTATCCCTAACCGTCCGATGTGATTTAATTGCTTTCCTTATCTGCTCCAATCAGTCTCAAATCTTTTTTACTCCAGGAGCTACAAAAACGGCTTCGTTTGGCACGACTTAGCCGATAACGATTTCATTCACCCAGCTCACGGTCACGAGTATGTTCTCAAAGGATCAGAGCTTCTCGACCATTCGAACAAACAGCTACTCCTCGAAACGAAACCTCAAGAAACTCTCCAATCATCATCCAACAGTCAAGACTCGGATTTTCCAGTTACCTCGAGGCGTAGGAACCAGTCCTGGGGCTCAATCGATCTTAACGAGTACAAAGTTTACAAGGCTGAGTCGCCCTCCGAGTCGAATCGGAAACTCGCTGCTGACGCGTCGACTCAGACTGATGATAGCAGGAGGAGGAGGAGGCAGGCCAAACCTGTAGTCGAAGGATTGCAGGAAGAGAAGAAAAATAGTCAGGAACTGGAGGTGAACGGAGAAGAGATTATTGAGATTTCACCCCCGCCGTCAGATTCCAGCCCAGAAACTTTGGAGTCTTTGATGAAGGCTGATGGACGGGTGATTTTGGGCGCTAGTGGTGAAGGGAGTGGCTTGAATTTGAGTCAAACGGTGGGGAACTGTGGGAGGATGAAAGCGTCTACGGTTCTGATGCAGTTGATATCGTGCGGTTCGATCTCGTTCAGGGACTGTGGGGCTACGGCAGTGAAGGAGCAAGGATTGTCGTTGATTACTGGACAATATAAGGGGAGATTGCCACGTGGAGGGAACCGCGAGGGAACACCGAGGGAAATTTCGAACAGGGTAAAATTGGAAGATAAGGAGTATTTTAGTGGGAGCTTGATCGAGACAAAGAAGGTGGAGGTGCACGCTTTGAATTTGAAGAGGTCCAATTCCTATAATGCCGATAGGTAACTTATTCTTACTACTTTCTATAAATCGATCCTCTAATTACATGCCTTGTGGCAGTTGCAGTGGGTGGTCCGTTTCAGAGATTTAGGGAATATGACCTTATTTTTATGATGAGAGCATGGCATGAATTAGTGTCATAAATTTGGAGGTTCATTTGATTTTATCAGGAACATAAACATTTATATTTGCTGAGAAACTTCAATTTAATCCCTGATTAAAACAAAATATTTTATTAAATGGGTCTCAAGTGTTTCGAACATTTTACTAATTGGGTCTTTCTATCAATTTTTGTTACTATTTTACATCTAATATACCTTTTTTTGCACTATCATTGCTACGTAGTACTGTACTTTTATGGAGTAAAGGTTGATTTGAAGTTTCACCTGCAAAAGGGCTTCTGCATGTTTCAACTTTTTCAGGAGTATGTAAAAGTTTGGTTTCTTGCGTTGCCTCTCCCTCTCTCTCTACGGGGATTCTTTGTCAGGTCTATGATTCTCTGTTAGCTTTTTGGATTGATTTGAATGCAAGATTCGTACGGGTTTTTGGTTTTTTTCTTAGGAGCCAGCTACCATGGCCATCTAGTTTCACTTTCCTGCCCAGAATAGTGAACTGGCGTTGTTTTTATCAGTCACCCAGTTAATTGATGGTTTTACAAATGCTTACACCTCCCTAATTGATAGTGGTCCTCTAAAACTTTATCATCACCATGTGGGGTTCTTGAATTTAATTCTTGCAGTAGAGAATTCAACTCAAGAAATCCAGGGGAAGCTGTTAGCTGTACTAATTTACAAGTACGTACCGCGCGCGCTGCACCTATGGGGACCAGTGTGATAAACTACTAATTCTCCAAGTCTCGAACTTTGAAATCTTCATGCTCATATGAAGTGTCAGGACTATCCTATTCCATACAATAGGAGTTCACTCTTTTTTCAGCATTTTTGTGCTTCTTTTCCTTTTGTTTTTCTGTAATGACTAATCTAATTGCTTAATGGGCTAATCTCAGGAGCTCGCAGCTGCACTTGGCAGAAAAGGAGATTGAGGGGGTGCGCACCAAATGCATACCAAGGAAGTCAAAAGCACTGGCAACCAGAAAAGAAAGCAACGTTAATGTTGTTGTTGATCACAATAATAATAATAATAATAACGGCAGTCAAGCAGGGAGCAGAAGACTCGAGGTCCAACAAGTCGAAGATGTGGCTCGATGATGAGATTGTGAAACCTGATGCTGTAGCACGTAGCTTTTTGTAAATTTACTCTGTAGCATGGAACTGAAAAGAGAAAACTAAGAACATAGGTAAAAGAAAACAAGGAAATTAATGGCGTTCAAGAAAGTGATGCATAGCTGCAACGGCACGGCGAGCACGCACATTGAGGGTAAAAGTAAGAGTTGGGACTTGATGTGAGAGAGAGGGGCTGTAAAAGTAGCTAATTTCATGGAAGTTTGTGTATTAATATTTCATCTGAGTTTAGAGCTGTGAGCTGGAGAATAGGGTCAATATTCCGTACATAGGTATTTGTGGAAGTTGAATACATAATCTTTTTTATTTAGCCTGTACTAAATTAAAGATTGTTTACCCATTTTGTACTCGTGATTTTTGACTTTGAAACACGGGACACAAAATTTTGTCCTAGGTGTTATCGCTAACCATGGCTTGATCTTGATTGTTTCTGAAAGCACTTGCGTGAAGCGAGCGAGCAATCTTGTTTTTTCAATGCTGCCATTTAGCAACTGGAGTGTAGCATGTCCTCTAGTCTCGGAGTCTCCACTGCATCAAATTTCCAAATCATATGGCCCATTGACATAAAGTTGTGTTGAAGTCACCGCGGGACTGATAGCAACAGGACATCATGAGTCTTCATCTTTATAACATGCTTTAGATGATATTGTTTTTCAAAATGTTTAAAAATATCCAAAAACGTAAAGAAAAATCAATTATTTTAACAAACATTATCACGTTGCCAAACAGGTTATAAGAGGCGGTGCATCTCTCACCGTGCTGGTGTATTTTTCTTTGAACTAGGGTACAAGACCCTTGTAATTGAAATCCAACTTTTCAGCAAATTACATGATGTGTTCTTAAAAGGTGTGCTCACTGCTGGGTACTTCTCTTCTTCCTTTAACTGTTCTGTTGTTTGCCCGTACATGAACTCTTAGGATACTCTGGAGATGGAAAAACCCAGTACTGCAATGCTTGCTGCACAATTCTAGGTGCTTCAATGGTAACGACACGTTATGAAACATAAAGAAAATGGTAAGAAAACATTCTTTGCCAGTACAAAATCTTGCAGCAAATTGATCTGCTAATAAGAAAAGCACTGGTGGTGGGCATGTTGCCATGGTTGTCGCTACACGAATCTATCCTACCTATTCAAGCAGTGATGCAAAATATTTGATTCTATTGAAAATGGGAAACTTTTGGGAAAGAGAATTATTGAATGGAAACATTGAAATATCATCAACTCCCTGCCTAACACAAGAAGAAGTGACTGACTCTCATAGAACTACAATAATTAAAAAACCATTATGATCACCATGGCTAATCAACACTCTTACTGGGCTAACTCTCTTCCGTTCAGACTGCGAACTGCCATTCTGTTCCACTATCATACTGTCAGTTGTCCAGCAGCACATCTTTGATTAACCTGTATCAAAAGCCAGGCGTAGATACTGCACAGAACCATCTTCTGTAGAAAGAACTAATTACCTGGAACCTCGGGAAATTAGAGTCTGTCATTGAGGGAGAACACAAATGTTTCGGACCATTTTTGCTTTATATATTCCAGGACCAAAGAATCATCCATGACAGGATTCGGTACAATCCCCCCAGGACCACTCAGGACCCATTTTATTTTGTCTGGAGTGCTGGAAGAACCTAGCATTGACGTTTCATCCTTCTTGCAAGAAACTTGTTCCTTCTGAAAACCAGAGATCCTTGAAGGCTGCAAATGATGTGTGAACAACCATTACTTATATCATGAGTTGAGTTCTAAATAATAAGCTCTACACAAAATGGATGGCTGATTCCAATGTCTTGAGCATGATATGATGGCTGCCAACAGTAAATTTATTATTCTCAGGACCAGGATTATGCTAGACAAGCACAACATGAAAGTCTCTTAAAGAATCTCCAACTATCAGTGAGGCAACCAATTAAATATCACCTGCAAAACAAGTCATTCTTTACTCACAATAAAATGGTCTCCTGCTTTCACTGCTTCCAAAGTAGCTGTATGCTCTTTCCCTTCTGTAACTGTAAGGTAGTTCTCAACAGATTTTATAAGGGAACAGAACAGTTTTCCAGTTTCTGGCTTAATGTAGCGCTGCACAACGAAATAGCATCTTCATGATTCTAACATCCACATGCAACTCGGGGGAAGAACTTCCAGATGCAAAACTCTATCCATTGAAGAATTCACCGGTACAAAGGATCTTAACTAACAAAACCAGCGTATTCAGACAACGTTCAATCTTTAGCAGAGAGTGGTGTAATAGTAAGACTGAGAAGAACAAATTGAGTCATGGAGCAAAGCAAATACGGGCACTTGAAAATTATTTAACACCTCGGTTGATATTCTTACTACATGCATCTATAATCAATAATAAGGTCCAGATGCTCAGGACGAGCAATCAAATAAACCAAGATGAGAAATTTAGGGAAACTGGGACTATGATAGACTGGAAATGTAGAGAGAAGAAGCCACTCTGTTGTATTCAACATCATACCCCTTGTTGTTGCATCATGAATCAGCTTCTTACTCAGTATTAATTCAAAATTTCAAATAACAAAATTAAAAAGCTTGCAATATGGAACTCATAGAAGCAATGAGAATAACTGCTCATCATCATAATAATCTGATATTCATATTGCCAAAAAGCATATAAGCAATTTCAGGAACTTCTTCCAAGTTTCTTGCGATACTCATTTTTAACTTTATTGAGAAGACATTGAAGTTCTGTAGCTTGATTACTACAAAACATCAACGAAGTTTCACTACCAGAAATTCACTAAATACCAACGGATTTACCGACGGAATATTTTCTGTCGGTATGTTGAGGTCGAAATTACCGACGGCCACTTTCCGTCCGTAATTCAGTCGGTAAAAACCGACGACAACTTTTCCGTCCGTAATTCACTCGGTAAATACCGACGGAAATTTTCCCTCGGTATTTACCGACTGAATTACGGACGGAAAAGTTTCCGAATTTAAAAAAATGCGAGTCGCTGACGTGGAGGTTTTGGCGGGTTTTGTTTTCCGACGGAATCACCGACGGATTCAAAAACGACTGCCCGTAAAGTGATGTGACCGGTTCGCCGTTTAAATTGCCGACGGACTCACCGAGGGATTTGAAATGGCAGATCCGTACGGTGACATGTCTATGTTTCTGTCAGAATCACCGGCGTAATAACCGACGGGGGTGTCCGTCGGTAAAACCGTTGAAAAAAGTTAATATATGACAGCTCTGTCGACCCTCTCATCCCCTATTTCTCCTTCTTCTTCCTCATCCCAACTCTCCCCATCCGCAAACAACCCACCCCCCCCCCCCCCCAAAAAAAAATATTCCTCATATCAAGACAACAAGTTATATTTCTTGAAGTTTTGTGGTCACAAGATCCGCGCGTGTTCGATTTACCGATGGATTTTATCAATTTTTGTAAGTAATTATATCTTTTTAAATTTTAACATTTAATTAAATGTTAATTTTATTGTTTTTTTAGTATATGTATTTTGTTAGTAGATGTACATGTTTTATTGTTATTTCTCAAACAAACTTGTAGTATATGAATGTATAATTTTGTACCGTTATGGTTTGTTTTAGATTTTGTAAGATTGTATTTGTTTGTAAATTGTTATTTCTTTATAGAATTACCGAATTAAATGTGCTATTTTGAAATAATTAATAGCTTGCTTAATGGGCCCGTTTAAAGTTTTATCAATGGTATTGCGGAGTGGTAATTTCGTAAATTTATATTTTTTAATTCGTATGGACGTTGATAAATGATAATGAATATTTAATATTTATGAGAAGTTGTGATTGGTTTGTTGGATAATCTCGAGTTAAAGTAATATTTGTACAAGTTTATTTACCTAACTTAGTTAATTAATACATGATGTCATCGTAATTTTATAGAGGTTCGATATAAGTCATGGATGATCGTTCATGGATGTATCGAGATTCACCCCAAGGATTGCGGAGGATGGATTATTGTAATGGGGTTCAGGGTTTTATTAATTTCGTAACATCTATTCCCGTAAATTTTACTGGAGGCGGTATTAGGTGTCCATGCAGGAAGTGTGAAAATAAAAAGTATCTCGCATCCGGATGTTGTAATGATGCATCTTCTACACAAAGGGTTTATGGAGAATTACCGGTGTTGGTATGCACATGGAGAAGTATTTGTTAGCGAGAGTGAGAGGAGAATGGAAGAAACGGTGGTTGGGTCTACTTCTAGTGCTAGTAACGTGCATGAAGCGGCAAATGACAACACTAATCCTTACAGAAATATGGTTATGGATGCAATGAGAATGAATCAAGGTAATGGCGAGTCAATGTCCAATCGTAGAAGAAGAACCTAATGTAGATGCAGCTAGGTTTTTTGATTTGTTGAAAGATTCGACAAACCATTATGGGATGGCCGCACAAACCATAGTAAATTATCGGCCGTAGCACGTGTGTTCACCATCAAGTTAGATCACGGGTTGAGTGAGGCCGGGTATGACAAGATTATTGAATGGGCAAGAAGCATTTTACCCGAAGGGAACAGTGAAAGAGAACTTCTATCTTTGCGAAGTCCATGATGAAACCCCTCGGTTTAGGATACCCGAAAATTGACATGTGCCCTAACTTCGCATGTTATACTACCTTGAAAATGCTTTGAGATGACCGAGTGCATGACATGCGGGCATTCCCGTTACAAACCTAGAACCGGGCGGGGGAAAGACTCTAGTGGCATATAAAAAACTTAGATACTTCTCGATCACACCTAGACGGGCAGAGCTTATTCATGTCACCAAGGACCGCCGAGCACATGACATGGCACCAAGCACACCATGCGGTTGATGGAGTGATGGTTCATCCTTCGATGGCGAAGCGTGGAAACGCTTTAACGGTGTTCATCCTCACTTTTCAATTTGAATCAAGGAATGTGCATCTTGGGTTGTGTATAGACGGATTCAACCTATTTGGGTCATTTGCTGCTCCTTATTCTTATTGGCCGGTCATACTCACAGTTTATAACTTGCCACCGGGAATGTGTATGAGGCCGGAGTTCATGTTTTTATCTACTGTTATACCCGGTCCAAGAAGCCTGGGGCGGAATATAGATGTTTGTCTTCGACCGTTGATTGATGAGTTGGCGCAGTTGTGGTCCTCCGGAGCTCTGACTTATGATATATCGAGGAAACAAAATTTCCTTATGAGGGCAGCATTGATGTGGACTATCAATGATTTTCCAGCTTATGGAATGCTTTCTCGGTTGGAGCACGCATGGGAAACTCGCATGTCCATACCGCATGGAAAAAACCAAGGCATTCACGCTAGCAAATGGAGGTAAAGCTTCTTTTTTATCACATCGTCGCTTCTTGCCACTTCATCACAGTACGGAAAGAACGAGAAAAGATTTCTTTGTTGGCGAGTTGAAAAAGATGTTGCATCCCCGCGTCTTTCCGGTGAAGAATTGCATGATGTTGTCTCAGAGTACGGTGACATTGTGTTTGGCCTTCAATCAGGAAAGCAAAAGTTTCCTGGTTTTGGTTTGACCCGTAATTCGGTAAAGCGAAGTATCTTTTTTGAGCTTCCTTATTGGAAGACCAATCTGATTTGCCATAACCTTGACGTCATGCACATCGAAAAGAACATGTTTGAGAATATTTTCAACACCGTCATGGATGTGAAGGGGAAGACAAAGGACAACATCAAGGCTAGATTGGATATAGCTTTATACTGTAACCGAAAAAATATGGAGTTGGTTTATGATGAGTCACGGGTCGCAAAACCAAGAGCAAGCTTCGTGTTAGAGAAAAACGCACAACCGCTAGTCTACAAATGGCTTAAGAGTCTGCGTTTTCCGGATGGACATGCATCAAACATATCAAGGGCTGGTTAATATAGAGGACTCGCAGATTGTATGGAATGAAGAGTCATGACGCCACGTGTTTATGCAAACACTCATCCCATTAGCTTTTTGTGATTTGTTGCCAAAGGGAATATGGGATGCACTCACGGAGATCAGTCATTTCTTCGGAGATATATGCTCCAAAGCAAGTTGAATGTTGATCACATTGAGAGGCTTCAAACGAATATCGTCGAGACACTATGCAAACTTGAGATGATATTCCCTCCATCATTTTTTGACTCAATGGAGCATCTCCCTATACATCTACCGTTCGAGGCAAAAGCCGAAGGACCGGTCCAATATAGATGGATGTACCCATTCGAACGGTTAGATATTACAGTTGCAATGTAATTCATATATAAAAGTATTTTATATGTTTTTCTTAATTGAAAATACTTGATTAATATTTCAATGCAGGTACTTGTTTAATCTCAAGAAAAAGGTTAAGAACAAGGCGCATGTTGAGGCTTCGATATGTGAGGCCTATATTGTTAAGGAGATCTCAACATTTATCTCGTACTATTTCGAACCTCATCTGAGAACGAGAATCAATCGCGTTCCACGGCATGATGATGGCGGTGAAGTGCCTTCCAGTGGGAACTTGTCAATATTCTCCAATACTGGACGACCCACACCTAAAAATGCCGCAAGAGGAAGATATTTGTTGGAAATAGAGTTCAAACAAGCACACAACTATGTTCTATTTAACCGTGATGAGCCGAGACCTTTTATTCAGTAAGTTTATACTAATTAAACTTTGTTAGTAATATCTTGTTAATTATATATTGTAATATCATACACTCATTATCACTTGCAGCAACATCGTTAATATTTGCTCTCCAATAACTCACAGTGATCGAATCCCAGATCTTTCAATTACAAGATGAGCAGTTTGCCAAGTGGTTTAGAACACATGTAAGCACTATCACAAACTCATTCTAACTTGCAAAATTATCGTACGTATGCATGTCATTACGAGATTCTCGTTCATTTACTTGTTTATTGATGTACATTACATGCAAGGTTTATCAAATGGGAAGGAGTGCACCTAAGTCATTGTCTTTACTAAGCCTGGGGCCCGAAAGAACATGTAAGTGCTACAACGGGTATTTTGTCAATGGATATGTTTTCCATAGCGAAAAATACGGGCAAGGAAGAAAGACATACAACGACGGTGTTTGTGTTAAGGGATCCACTAGTAGTGAGTTAGAAGTTGACTACTATGGTAGATTAGAAGAGGTCGTCGAACCGCAATATCATAACGAGTAGAATATAGTGTTTTTATTCAAATGCTATTGGTATGACACGACCGACAGAGGAATCAGAGTTGATCCGCACTATGGTCTGGTCGAAATCAACTTAAAAGCTAGACTCCGCAACATAAACGATGTCTTTATTTTCGCAAAGCAATGTCAACAAGTTTATTACACATACACCCCTTCATTTAGAAAGGATCGATCAAGAGTGGATTGGTTGTCCGTTTTAAAAACGAAACCCCGGGGTCGTGTCGAGGTTGTTCAGGATGAGAACGAAGACACAAGTGTTCGAGATGAAGTCTTTCAAGTTAGTGAGGTGGTTGAACCATATCGAGTTGCTCCTTCGATTGAATTGGAAGAAAATTCAAATTTTCGTGTTTTCGATGATAGTCTTGTTGATGTTGACGCAGATGAGTTAAATTTTGTTTTGAGCTCTAGCGGACAACCAAATATCGATGAAGAAGATGATATTCATATTGAAGATTGTGATGAAGGTGATGACAATTCAATTGATGACGAAGAAGAAGAAAATTCGACTAACTATCAAATTGAAGCCCTATGTAAAACCCCTTTTTACATGTAATTTAGATTATGAATGATATATATATTTTGAAACACAAAATATTTATTACTTGAAATAATTAGTTGAAATGCCACAATTATGATGGATGATATATTTTGTGACATGAAATAATTACTTGAAATGCCACCCTATCACCGACGGCAACACCGACGGCCTTAAGTCCGTCGGCATTTCACAGAGAGTTCGAAAATAATTACTTGAAATGCCACAAGATCACCGACAGCCACACCGACGGACTTAAGTCCGTCGGCATTTCACAGAGAGTTCGAAAATAATTACTTGAAATGTCACCAGATCACAGACGGCCACACCAACGGAATTAGTCCGTCGGTGTTTCACAGAGAGTTCGAAAATAATTACTTGAAATGCCATCCAATTACAGACGGCCACACCGACGGAATTAGTCCATTGGTGTTTCACAGAGAGTTCGAAAATAATTACTTGAAATGCCACAAGATCACCGACGGACTTAAGTCCGTCGGCATTTCACAGAGAGTTCGAAAATAATTACTTGAAATGCCACCAGATCATAGACGGCCACACCGACGGAATTAGTCCGTCGGTGTTTCACAGAGAGTTCGAAAATAATTACTTGAAATGCCACCAGATACCAGACGGCCACACCAACGGAATTAGTCCGTCGGTGTTTCACGAGAGTTCGAAAATAATTACTTGAAATGCCACCAAATCACCGACGGCTCACACCGACGAATTTAAATACGTCGGTAAGTTGTCGGCGGTTCAATTTTACCGACAACATTACCGACGGATCGCGCGAATTTCAAAGGGTTGCGCATTAAATGCGCCTCTGACCGCGAAACATTACCGACGGACCTCGAAAAATATGGAGGGTCATTAAAAATTTTGGTGCGAAATTCAAAATTTGCCGACGGATTTTTAACACATCACCGACGGAATAAATTAAAATAATAATTAATTTTATATCCGTCGGTGAAGCCGTCAGTAAACCGCCATATAAGTTCAAGTGACCGCCCGTTCAGTTCATTTTTTCTTCTCCTTCGTTTCTCACCTTAAGCTTTTGATTTTTTTCCTCTCCATTCTTCAAAGCTTTTACCTCCAATCTCTAGCAAGTTTTCTTCATCATCTTCATCGGTTTAAAAGGTTAGTGTTTTCTCTATTTCATTTTACTTTAATAGTTTTTTTTGCTATTTTTTTGGTTATTTTTTTTGTTTTGGTGTATTTTTTGTAATGTAGATAAAGTCTATAGTTTTTTTTTTGCATAATTCATTGCTAAAGTATATTGTTTTTTTTTTGAATTTTTTGAATATTTTTTATTGTTGTATTGGCATAATTATTATTAGTTAATTTGTTGAATTTTTATTGTTAATGTTGAATTTACCATAGAATTAGTAATTGAATATGTTGGAATAATTATTAATTTTACTTTATTATTGCATGATTTGTGTTTAATTTGTTCCATTTATTTTGATTGTTATTCTAGAGTTTTTTTTTAATTTATTGTTTTGTTGTATTGGCATAATTATTGAATAATTACTTGAATTGTAATTGTTAATGTTGAATTTACCGTAGAATTAGTAATTGAATATGTTGGAATAATTATTAGTTTTACTCTATTATTTCATGCTTTGTGTTTAATTTGTTCCATTTATTTTGATTGTTATTCTAGAGTTTTTTTTTTATTATTGTTTTGTTGTATTGGCATAATTATTGAATAATTACTTGAATTGTAATTCTTAATGTTGAATTTACCTTAGAATTAGTAATTGAATATGTTGGAATAATTAGTATAGATTGGGTAAATTGGTTGTGGCTATTGTTAATATGTGCGGGTTTATGGATTTGGGTAGTATCCGGTATAGGGGAGGTCTTGTCGAATTTTTTTTTTACATTTGAATTTAATTATATAATTATTTGTATCAAATTGTGTAGATGCGTAGAACGAAAACCGTAGCCGGTCGCTCGGGTGCGGTCGCACTAGTTCGTCTAGCAAAGCGAGGATGATATTTCCTTAGGTGCCTCTCAAGAAGAGGCACCTACACCACCTCGCGCCGTCAACCGATGCCGCCTCTTCCAACGGTACTTCACGCGCAGCAGAGGCGGCGTGCCTTCACAGCAGAATCAATTTACCCGCAAGTACGAGGCACAATGGAAGGACGACCTTTCAATGTAAGTTTGTTAAGGTTTTAGTTTTTTTAAAAAAAAAATTACAACATAATTTATGAAGTAATCACTATTGAATGTATTTCATTTATTTTCAGGTTCACAAACTTTGAAGCCGCCCGAGTAATATCATCGGCGTTTAAATCGTCGATGGAGATTCCGTTGTTTCAATGGAGTCAGATATCCAAGCATCCCCGAATGGATGCCTCAAATCAATGCATGGTTTAACGGGTTTGAGGTTGGTATTAATTTATAATTTTCAGCTTATTAATATAATTGTAAATAAATTATTATTTTTATTTAAACTTGTTTATTTATACAAAGCACAAATTATTGGGACATTGAGCATAACACTGTTGTGAGGAGGGTGTGGGAAAATCACGCGGCAACTAGGTAAGATCGAAAACAATACGGGATTTTTTTTAGACAAAAATTTATGTTTCGAAATGTAATTTTTGGTTGCGTGAAGCGAGGTTGCGTGATTTTTGGTATGAAGCACGAAAAAGGCAAAAAAAACCGCGAGGGATAGGGGTTTCCAAGGCTGGAACGATGTTGCGGTTTGGAGGGATTTCAAACCGATATACATCCCGGAAGATATATGGCCGCACTATCTTAAGCACGTGACGCCCGAGCGGTTCACACGACGCTCACGGTCCGGTGTCGGCAACCGGAATCGGCCAATTCATGGCGGGGTGACAACTCACATCGGCGGCTCCGTTCCGTTTGCCGCACATGCGAAACGGATGGTAAGATTAATTTAAATGAAATATATCGTTAAATTCAGTTGTTGTTAATATATCTTTTTTCATTATAGGCCGCGTCTCTTGGACGTGAGCCGAGCCCGATGGAGCTGTTTGTGGAGACGCACGTGCGGAGTCAAGACCGCTGAAGGGGGCGCAACAGTTCGTTGATAACCGTGCTCAAGCATTTCGTGGTATGTTTGTTCAACCATTTTATTTTGTAAGTTATTATGTTTATTGTATTGAATATGATGATTACTTTTTTTTTCTTTTCAGGAGACCTATAATAATCGGTTGAGGGAGAGATACGGGGATGATACTTTGACCCATCCGGAATTCGATCCGAATTTGTGGATGGAGGTTGGCTCGTCAGTGGACCGAGATAAAAATCGGGTTTACGGGCTCTCCAACACTACGGCCGACAACTTGCGGTCGACCCGTAGTGTTTCAACCGTTGGGAGCTCCCAATCAATAGCGAGCTCCCAATCTAAGGAGTTCGTGGCTTTGCAAAGCAACTCAACGAGAAATACGACAACCTACAAGCGGAGTACGCACAACTCAAAGCGTTTCATGCACAACAAAGAGCGGAGTCTCGAGCAATTCAAAGCGTCTCAAGCACAACAAAAAGCGGAGTATGAAGCGGCTCGGGAAAAGCAAAAAGCGGCTTATGACCAGCTTTACGAAATGATTATGAAATTGTCAAATAGCGGAACATGTGCGCCTAATCCTTTTTGGCCGTATAACCACCGGCCTCCGCGGGATCTCCTCCTCCTCCTCAAGCTCCATCATCTTTATATTAATTTGTAATCAACATTATTTACCTTTAAAACTTCATTTATTATTTTTCTTGAAACATATTCAGTTTGTAATGAATATTATTTAACTTTGTTTTTTTTTATGTTTAATAAAAAATTTATTTGCATAATTGGTTTGTATAACAATTAATTTATATAGTTTTATATTATATATCCTAAATATTTTTTTAAAAACAAATTAAGAAAAAAACTATTACCAAGGATTTTACCGATGGATGAATTCGGTCGGTATTTTAAACTTTCACCGACAGACTTACCGACGGAATTAATCCGTCGCCATTTAATAGTAGCTTCCACCAGTACCGACGAAGTTATAGACGGACATATTCCGTCGGTATTTCATACATTCACCGACTGATGTAACGACTGATATTTTCCGTCGGTAACTTCAATTTCACCGACGGAATGAAAATCCGTCGGTATATTTCAAGCGGGAATTTTTTTTTTTGGCGCACACGTTCCGTCTGTAAAATCGTCGGTAAATGATTTTTTTGTTTTTCCGACTGATATACCGACGGAATGAGGAATCACCGACGAAGGTAAAGCCGACGGACGTATTCTGTCGGTGATGACGTCGGTAAAAAAATCACCGACGAACCTCTAATCACACACCGATGGAATTTTGCCGTCGGTAAAACTGTGAAATCTTGTAGTGTTTCTTGGTTCAAAAATTTAAACCGAGAAAGTAAAGTAAAAAAATATAACTATTTAATTATCATGCAACCCGTTGAAGTCAGTGTAATACCATTTCGATAACATATTATTTTGACTTTGTATTTTTTATTTTATTGGTAATTGAATGTTTGCTTGGACTATTTTATTACGTATATTACCATACAAAGTCATTTTTATTATGTTTCGGACAATAGTTTTAGTTCAAAGAACGGTGTCAAAGTATGAGATCCTTGGAGGTGTTTGCGTGAGTAGTGCTGGTTGTGGTTGAAAAAAAAAATATTTGGAAATGTATAAAAATAATATTTTTTTTATTTTTAAAAGATTATTTTTAACATCAAAACATCAAAATAATCTAAAAAATTTTATTTTTAAATTAAAAAAAAAACAAATCTCAATTTTTTAGGAATTATGGTTTTGACCGCATCCTCAAACGCTATCATAACAAGCTATGTCTATAATTTTTTTTCTTCGATGACATTAGTTTTTTTATTGTTTATTTGTTTTTTATTCAGGAATAAGTTTGTTTTATTATTGTGGTACAAAGTATTTTTTACTTGAAATTATATTAATATGATTTTTTTTTAATATTTTTATTTTTATTTTTAACATCGCCACATTAAAATTATCAGAAAGCACTAAAAAATATTAATTTAATATTTTTTCAAAATAAAAATATTTTTAAAACGCACTCAGTTTCAAATACAAAACAAATTATATCTAAATCTATTTATTAACTATAGACTAAAAGAAAAGGGTGGTTCAATGCACCTCTCCTCACACAGCTCTATTCATTTGAATAGTGCTGGCTTTTCTTCTTCTTTTTTTCATTTTTTTTTCTTCTTTGATTTTATTTTAATCAATGTATTTTTTTAATGTCATCATTTAATATTAAATTTATTTTTTTATTGAGTTATCATACTTTCATGACACAAATTGTAGGTTTAGCAGATTAAGTCGATTGACTCAAGTTTTTTTTAATTAATTTATTTTCCAATTTCTTTTTTTACTATTGGGTTAATTGGGAATTAGACTTCATGATTTATTTTCTTTACTTTCTGTTATGTTATTTCAACCTCATGACCTGGAAATAATATTTAACGGGTTAACCTAAGTTGACTCAAGTCGTTTTTTGTATAATTTTTTTAATCATTTTATTTTTTTAATTTCATTATTCAACGTTGGGTCTGTTAATAATTGAGATTTATAATCTTTTTTTTATTTGCTTTCTATGAGGATATATTGGTATCACAATCAACGTCGTGGGTTCCAACATTTTAACCCCGATTAAATCAAGTTATTTTTTTATTTTCTTTGTAAGATGTTATCTTGGTCCCATGACACGGGTCATAGGTCTTTCAAAATTAGATTTGATTTTTATTAGGTTATCCCATTCTCATAACCTAGATCGTGAGTTTGGCAGATTAACCCAATACACTCAGTTATTTTAATTGATTTTTTTCTCAATTTCATCATTTAATATTATGTTTGATTAGGAATTAGGTTTCATGATTTTTTTTGTTTGCTTCTTATTAGGTTATCCCAACCTCATGACCTGGTAATAATACTTAACAGATTAACTTGGGTTGACTTGACTCACTTTTTATGTCATTTTTTTAATTAGAATTTTTATAAATTTCATTATTTAACATTGGATCCGATAAAAACGATTGAAAACTGAGCTTCATAATTTGTTTTAATTTGTTATTTATGGGATTATCTTAGTCTCATGATTAAAGTTGTTAATTTGACATGTTAATCCGAGTTAAATCAGGGTTTTTTTTTCTATGAGATTATCTCGGTTTGATTACCCGGCTGATGAGTTTGGCAGATTAACTCGAGTCATTTTTTAAGTTTTTTTTTAATTAATTTTTTTTAATCACATCCTTCAACAATGAGCTAATTGAGGATTGTAATTTGTTTCGATTTACTTTCCATGTGATTATCTCGGTCTTATGACTCGGGTCGTGAGTTTGACAAATTAACTCGAGTCACTTTTATTGGTTATTTTTTAATTAATTTTTTTTTCAATTTTATCCTTCAACATTTGATTAATTTGAAATTAGACTTCATGATTTATATTAATTTGCTTTTTATAAGGTGATTATCATCTCATAACGCAGGTTGTAGATTTAATATGTTAATCCAAATTGATCCAAATTAACTTAATATATTGTTATTTTAATATTTAAAAAAAGTATCATCTTAAAAAAAACTTACTAAAATTATATTTCACTTCTAAAGCAGCTCATCAATGATGTAGTGATAAGTAACTAGATCATTTATATTTTGATTTCATCGTTGACGTGTTTATTTTTTCTCAATGATGCTCAATGTGAACAGCACTCTCTCGTAGCTTCCATTTTGAACATTGTTCTACAGCAATGTCATCGTTGACGTATTTCTCTTATATTTATTCTCCACTGAGAATCAATTTTCTCCCATCTAGATAAGATCAAGACGAAATCTCCTCCTGCACATGTCATAGTTTAAGGTTGAGTTGAAAAATAAAAACAGAGTTTAGAAATGTAATTAGAAGTTGACATTCCTTGTTATCATTGATGTGTTTACATTATACAAGAAATCAGGACGTCGTACACGCTATTGAATTGTTTCGATAATTTTATCAATTAGGTCTCAAAAGTCTTATACTTTTCTCAATTGGGACATTAGTCTCTCCATGTTCGATAATTTTCATGTCGATTTTTTTTTTTAATTAACATGGATGTCCGGATTAATTTGCGCGTACCTCGACTAATCCCACAGGCTCTGAAGTTAACGACTATGTAAACCTCCAGTAGCCATCATATTAACAACCACAGGGCTCGAACTTTAGACCACGGGAAGAGCAAATCTCTTAATCCCAAACTCTTACCACTGGTCACCTACTATATGATTATTTTCATGTCTTTCATGTTGATTTTTATTTGAAACATTGCTTTTTTATTGCATAACAAATATTGGCAGAAGGATGGGAAATATTTGAAACATGTCGATAATACATTGGATGGGAAATATTAACAAATATTGGCAGAAGGATCCAATTCAGAATAGTGTGAAATATTAGAGACCTAATCGATATTTTTTCTCTTATTTGTGGACTTAATTGAGATTAGTTACATATTTTAGGGATTCAATTTATCTTCTACTCAATCAAGATCTGGAGGAGTATGAAGAACATGGTAGGAAACTCTCATTAAATTACAAAAAAAAAAAAAACGAAAATCCATGTGAAACGCACGGTGGGCTCTAGACACAAAACAGGCAATAGTGTTTTTCTCTTCTTTTTTTTTCTTAGGATTGTTTACGCTTTGGTCCCTTAATTTATTTTTCATTGTACTTGGTCCTATGACATAGCTTTGATTTGCATGTGGTCTTATGCCCCGTTTGTTTGCAGGAAAGTAGTTTCTTTTTGGAAAGTGAATTCCGGGGAAAGTGAATTCCGGAAAAGTGAATTCCGGGAAAGTATTTTCCGATGTTTGATAGTGTAATGGAAAATAAGTTGGAAAACACTTTCCAGTGTTTGGTTATGTTATGGAAAATGAGTTGGAAAATAACTTATTAATGTTTTATTTTTTCAAGTTTATTAAAATAATAAGGAACAAATCTTACAAATTAAAAAGTTGAATGAGAATGAAATTGAAAAAAAATATAATTTCATAAATTATCTCAAATAAAATAAATAATAATCAAAATAATAGAGATCAAATCTAAAAAATTAAAAAAAATA
The DNA here is from genome assembly GCA_019202695.1 of Populus x sibirica. NCBI lineage: Eukaryota > Viridiplantae > Streptophyta > Magnoliopsida > Malpighiales > Salicaceae > Populus > Populus x sibirica. The sequence continues at coordinate 1,430,034 of JAGMVL010000141.1, forward strand.
AAAGGTGAAGAAATTAAAATAATAATAATTAACATTTCATAAATTATTTCAAATAAAATAAGTAAAAATCAAAAGAATGAGGACCAAATTTGATAGATAAAAAATTTCAATAAAAAAATGATAAGGAAAAAGCAAATAGCAATTATAAAAAATAAGGACCAAAATTAATATAAAAATTAAATTTTAAGAGATGAAATTGAAAAATAAATATTCAAAACAAATTATATATAGCAATCAAAAGTTTGAGGATCAAATTTGATATAATCAGACAAATAATGATGAATTTTTTTTTATTATAATATATATTCATACATAGCTTATTTTATAAAATATAACTATATATGTCATATCATATTATATAGAAATAAGCTTGCGAAATATTTTTTAAGTAAAACCTATTACTATATTTTTTTTAATTTTAAAAGCTTAAAATAAGTTTTTTTTTCAAATTTATCCATATGTAACAAATATAATTAAATACTAATCATGAATTAATCAAAACAAAATAAAACAAGTACACCTACAAATATAGAAAAATAAAATAATAATTGTGGCAAAAAAATATGTACAATGAAAGAAAAGGAAAGTGTTTTCCGGTTTTAGAAAAGGAAAACACTTTCCTTTGTTAAAGTTGTGTTTTCTATGTTGACCGGAATTAAGTTTCCGTTGACTAGTTTTCCATGTTGTTGCCAAACATGGGAAAACAAGGAAAGTGAATTCCAAGAATTCACTTTCCTGCAATCAAACATGGCCTTAGTAATTTATTTTCTATGCATGCGTAAAGGAATATTGAGGTCTCGTGAAAATGTTATGTCACTTGGCTAATTCTTGATTATGTGAAATAATATTCAATTAATAAGTTTTTTTATATATACATAAATTTAGAGATTGATTTACATGATCAAGGCGGAGTTCATGTCCTTATTTTTATTTTGATCTCTCTACTTTTATTTTTTTCAATTTAATTCCTTTTTATTAGCTTTTTTTGGAATTTGACTTCGTATTTTATTTTGGTTGTCTTGATACGAGGATCTTGTAATATTAAGAAAAAAATTTGATGCTCGATTAATATTTATTTTTGCAAAATAAAACAAAGTTCGACTCATTTATTCAGTGTTGAGGGATCAAAATTGAAACTGATACAAGTATAGAGACTGGAGTAAACGGGAAGGGAAGATTGGTTGGCACATGTAACCCAGGCGCCCAGCGGGTTGGTGGCAATTGTGTTCTTTAAACGGCATGCCTTAGTCTTCATAGCCTTCTACCACATGTCGATGGAGGAGACGCCATTGGGCTCCGACATGCTTTCTTTCTCACTTCCCTCTTTTCTCTCTCATCTTCTTGAGAATAGTACTAGCTTGCAAAAATATAAATGTGTTATTTATTTGTTTTTTGTATTATATTTGGTCCTTATTTTTTTATTGCTATAATATTTTTTTTGAGTTCTTTTTTTTATTTTCTTTTTTCAATTTTATCTTTTAGCATTTAATTTCATTTAATTTTTATATCAGATTTGATTCTTATGATTTTGATTTCTTTTTTTTATCCTTTTTATTATTATTATTTTTCAATCTCATCCATCAACATTTTGTTTTATTTTATTTCTTATTTTAAATTTGGTTCTTATTATTTTAATTGCTATTTATTTTGTTTTGAATTCCTTTTGAATTGAATTTTGTTTTTCAATTTTGTCTCTCATTCTTTAATTGATTAGGGATTTTACTTTGTGATTTTTTCAGGTTTGACTTTTATGGGATTAGCCCCGGCCTCATGACTTGAGTCATGAGTTTTGAAGATTAACTTAAGTTGACTTCGGTCTTTTTTATATCTTTTTTAAAAATTTGATTTATTTATTTATTTTGCAATTTCATCATTCAGTATAGGGTTGGTCAGGGATTGAGCTTCATGATTTTTTTTTAATTTTATTTCTAAAGGATTATTCTGATCTCATATCCCTAATCATGGGCTTAACAGGTTAACCCGGGTTAACTTGAGGGTTTTTTTCCTGTTGCTTTTTTTTATATTTGATGTTTGTTTTTCAGATTCGCCCTTCAATATTGGGTTGTCTGAGACTTGATATTTGAGCTTCTTTGTTTTATTCAATTTTTGTCGATAGATTATCTCAATGTCACGACAAAGTGTATTTGGCTAGCAGACTTGGGTGGACTCGAGTCGTTTTTTCTGTATATTTAGATTTTTTTTAATTCTATCATTTTCCATTTGATTTTATAGGAATTGAGCTTCAGATTTTTATTTTTTTGTGGGGGTTATTATAATCTCATTTGATTTTTTCTTCGTTATCAAATATTGTAATGATATATTTCTATAATGTTGTCAATCATTTATTTTTTAAGTTGGTTATTGTATTTTTTCTAGTTCGATTGATTTATTTACTGCTGTTGCCTATTTTATATAATTATATTGCTAGATTAACTGCATTTATTGAACCAAGTTGAGTTAATAACCAAATTTTTAGATTTTTTTTTTGCTTCTTTGAAATCACTAACTTCTCCTTGATAGTTTTTTTTTATTATTATTTACATTGAGAAAAAACTAGTCCAATCTAATAAACACTATATATAATGTGCATGTCATTCCACATGCCTCCAAAATTGAATATAGATGATGTGCATGTCATTCCTCATGCCTCCAAAATTGAAATACAAGTGCCAAAAAATATTAACAAAGAAGATTCTCTTAGGCTTGAGAGAAACAGGAGTTAGATGGCCGGCGGGAAAGCATGGTAATTAACCTTACTTACGTTAATTTAATTTAGTGCAAGTGTCTGGTGATGTTCAGATGAGTTAATTCAGATTATTTTCTTAAAAAAATAAAAAAATATTATTTTAATTATTTTATTAAAGCGACTCAAATTTTAATCAAATGGATTTAATTATAGATTAACCTATTAAATCAAACCAAGTTAATTTTAAATTATTTTTTATACTACAATCTATATTTGTTTCTTACTTAAGGAAATTTATTTATTTATTTATTGGGTTCAGTATTTGTCAAACAAAAACGAACTTTGAATTGAGTTTTACGATAATAACCCACCGAGACATTAAACTCGAAAGTGGGCAATTACTTTGTTTCTTCGAGGTAGTAGAAGTTTCTCGCTGGGCTGTACTGCTGGCTAGGTACACATACTACACCCTCGTACAAGTTTGTTGACCTAAATTAAATTCAAAATAGAAAAGTCAAAGTCAAGATTGTATGTCGTGCTCAAACTACTGCTAACATAATTTTTTGTAAGTAGCACTTAAAAAAGAACCTCAAAATAGCCTACAAGAAATAGTAGAGGTCATGGTTATGCTTTTGGGAATATCACAACCCAAATTTCTTTTTGAAATATGCAAGTTGTGCTGTCGAAAACAACATAATCTATATAATTTATTGAAGAGAATAGCACAACCTAAAAATAATTATGAAGATTGTACTATTTAGAACATGTTTTATGTGAATTAAATCAATCAAATAGTTAATTTTATTAAACTTGATCAAAGCTTGGTTAACCCGATTAATCTGATTTAACTTGGCCTAAACTCGACGAATCTAGTATGAAATATATTAAAAAATCAAAACAACATATTTAGTTTTTCATGGAAAAAAATAAGTATTTCATAAAAATAAAAAAAATAAGAAGGTTCATCTAAGACAAAGCAGTTTTGATGTTATATATATATCACTGTCTATAATATATATATATATATCACTGTCTATAACTCAGCCTTAGTTATAGACAGACATTAAGCCTGGTACACGCATAATGAAGCCTGGAAAATTGTGTATTGCGGTGCATTTTGGTTAGAAAGTATTTTTGTAAAAATTTAATTTTATTTATTTTAAATTAATTTTTTTAATATTTTTAAATCGTTGTTTTGATATATTATTGTTAAAAATAAAATTTAAAAATAAAATAAAAAATATTTTAATATATTATATATAAAAAATATTTTTAAAAGAAGCTGCTTATATCTTAAAATGAGTCTAAATTAACATCACATCAAGTTAAGTTGAATAGTAGTAAACCATGGACCGTGTCCCGGTGTTCAAATCAGGAAAGGTCTAAGGTGTGAACCGGAAACACAAGCACACCTTCTTTTAGAATTTACTCGGTAGATATCAGGCAGGAAGGAAGGGGTGTGGAAGGAAGAAAGTCGACACAGACTCAAGAGCCGAACTTGTTAACCGCGTCGATTTTACTAGGAAAAGTCGCAATCTGACACCACCGTTTTCCGTCATTCTTCTCTAACTTCTACTGCCTGCCTTTCTCAGTTGCTTCTACACCGAAGTGGATCATTTGTTCACGCGCTTTGGAAACGTCATGCGACATGAGCTAATTAAACATGATTGAGTACAGTACATGGAGTTTTTTTTCAATAGAATAAATATGGATAATATATCACTTAATTTTTTATATATTTTTTAAATTTAACTATATAGTAAAATTATACAGGCTTAATATTTAGTGCAATGTAATGAATGATATAACAAAAACTATATATATTTATTAATGAGGAACCCCTAAAGTTGTTCCATTAATTCAATGGAGAATAAGTTCTTCTCCCTCCCCAAATTTGATAAATATTCCTTATGTCATTTCCAATTAATATTTAATTAACAGGGGTTTCTGCATGAACAAATCTAAGTTGGGTATCATGCACGCGCTTCTAAGTGCGGTCGGACTTGCACTCAAAATAACATTAAAGGAATTGTCAACACATGATATTATCTACTTTAGGAAGGAAGGGTCGTAGTGGCTCACCATCAATGACCAGATGTGATCCCTCTCCCCAAGTTTGCTCAACGCGGTCACGCGAACGCATCATTACGATTGCTAAACTCTCACCTTCTATTCTACTCTTATTACATGTCTACCACACGCTCTAAATTTCCTTAGCCTACAAGTGTTGAGGGCATAATTGCCCCTCAATCAAAGACGTCAGTGCTTACTCGGCAGTACCAGCTCCGTCCAACCTTATATATATACACGAACTCAGAGTCCCTTACTTCCATCCAACCATCAAATATTCAGCCACCTTCTTCTTTCGAAGCTTTATACTTTGTTGTTCTTGCTCATCGTATAAACACAAATCATACTATATATCTAATCTATAAGCTTAATTACCATGAAGAGAGATAGAGAACAGGCAGAGTTAGACTTGGCCAAATGCTTGATGCTACTTTCTAAAGTTGGCAAAGCTGATCACGAGATACTAACTAATTACAGATCAGCAGCAGCAGCAACGGCGGGGGCCGGGGCCGGTCGCTCATTTTCATGCAAAACATGCAACAAGAATTTCTCTTCATTTCAAGCATTAGGAGGCCACCGTGCAAGTCACAAGAAACCAAAACTCATGGAATCAACTGGGAACTTGTTGAAGCTGCCTAATTCGCCTTCAAAGCCAAAAACTCACCAGTGCTCCATTTGCGGCCTTGAATTTCCTCTCGGGCAAGCACTTGGAGGTCACATGAGGAGACATCGGGCTCCTCATAATGTTGATACCACCAGTACTAGTAGTAAAGATCATGAATTGGCTGTGACTCAACCGCCTTTCTTACCCGCTGTCCCAGTTTTGAAGAGATCCAATAGCAGCAAGAGAGTTCTGTGCTTGGATTTGAGCTTGGCCCTGCCTATGTATCAGAATGACTCGGAGTTGCAGTTAGAGAAGGTCGCTCGTCCCATTTTGAAATGTTTTATCTAACCTAATTTGGAGCTTGGACATATTTTTTTCTCTCCTTATTACCACCTTCTGCTACTATGTAGTTGGGATTTTGTACGAATCACATTCATTTATTTGTTTTGTTGTATTTCTATTTTTTTTCCTGTAAAATTCTGGTATCATCGATTTATATTAGTGGAGTGGACTCTGTATAAAATAATTGTTCTTTCTAGCCTACTAGAATTATATATATTTTGTAAGAAGCATTTATTAGCAGGTATATATTGATGCCCAGAACAGAACAAAAGAAAAAAACTGTGGCTGTATGTGTTTTCCAGTAACTTTTCCGATACGGGTATAAATGTTCTATTATAAAATATTAATCACAGAAGGGTTTTTTCTTGGATACTGGTTTTTGAATTCTAACCGTGACCAGCCATGACAAGGCTGAATGGATTAGAACCCTAGACTCGCTCTACTTGCCGAAAACAAAACTCTTCTTCCTAACAGCTGATCTGCGACATCTTCTCTCTCTTCTTATTCATGCTACCGGCCGCACGGACTCTCGAATGAGCAAAGGATGGACCGAAAAATAACGTAGTAATCCCCTCCATAATTTCAAGAGGCCGGCGATTTATAAAGCTTATCGTCATATGCTTGTGCTCTCACGTTTGCTAAATTTCGCATTGATGTGTGTGGCACCTTGCTTTATGTTTTTGGTTCTATTTAATTAATTTTTGCAGCCATCTTTGTGGGTTTTGTACTCTATTTTTTTTTTTAATTTGTTGCAATTGTTAATTAAGATAATAAATCTAGCCATAATATTATCACTTTGATTAAAACTTTAGATTAACTATTCAATTAGTAATATTATTTCAAGTTCGAGATTATTTTAATTAAATTAAGTAATATAGTTTTAGTTTACTAAAAAAATTGGATAAAAACTTTGGCACCTTTATTAGAAATTTAGGTACATATAAATTTAGGAAACCTATCTATCTACTTTTACAAATTATATGATAATGAATCATTGTTTATATATTATAACTTTGCTTAGAAGCTCATGATTGAAAGGGTTGAAGGTCGGGTAGTTATTCAATATATTTAGACTTGGTAAAATATCAAGTTCAAACAGCATGCATGGGTTTGAATTGATGTTAGACTCAATAACCTATGGTTCAATTATGTGTTAAGACTAGAGTGTATATGAGTTTTATAAGATGCTAAACCCAACACTCTTGAATTCTGCTATGTTGTTGGGTATAGTTACACGTTGAACCCAAATATATATGGATTTGACAAGATGTTACACCTAACGTTTTTGAGTTCAGCCACGTCTTTGAGTCCAAGTGCATGTGTATCTGGCAAGATGTCAGACCCAACATTCTTGAGTTTGGAATCATTTCATATCCAAATACATAGAGTTAATAATTTTTTAAAGCCCTGTATTGGGTCATGTTTGTTTATAACTCTTAACATAAATTGTAAGGCCATCAATATTCGTCATCATACACCCCTAGATACATAAAAGATTTATAAGGACCTGTTATATTTCTATCAAAATTAATGTTGATAAGATAACGTATAAAAGTTTTTTATAGGTATATCATATTTTTATCAATATTAATATTTTGTAAGATATATTTTCATCAATATTAATGTTATGTAAGTGTTATTTCCAATAACATTAATATTGTGTAAGAGATATTTTCTCTCATTAATACTATTAGAAGGAAAAGACTTTTCGCTCCTTCCAACCAAAAAGATAAGGTTGGAGGGGTATAAATACCCCTGAACCATCTAGGTAAATAGTTGACATCTTTTTATTATTTAAAATATTTTTATTTTTATTTTCAGAGCATTTATCATATACAAATAGAAACAAATATTCATATTCTTGAATTTAAAATTTATTCTCTTATTTATCGATGAAAATTGGGGTTACTGAAAATATTTCTTGGTTCGAAAAATGTTGTGAATTTTTTTTAAAATAAACCTGTTTTAAAATTTTTTATTAGAAAAAAAACCAAAAAAAATAAAACAATTATTTCGTGTTACTGAACAGGGCTAGTCTCTCCATGCTCTAGAGATCAGTCGGGACAAGATGAATGGAGAGTAATTCAGACGCAACCACGAGACACTATGGACACACAGTTACGGAGACTATTGATTAACACCGACACTACTAAAAATTGATCAATCAAAAATATACACAGTCTAATATATTTTTTTTAACTTTTTTTTATTCGTGACTAATTTCTCAACATTTGCGACCACATTTACGATCGCTAATCAAATAATTAACTTTTAGTGCGAGTGCCTTTAAGTGGGATTACGGCATGTAATTAATTGGTTAGTTGAAATAATTAATTAATTGTTCCTTAATTACATCAATTTTTTTTCCTTAAAGAAAGTAAACATAAACAAATGCGTCCTCTAAAAATTAGAGAAAAGGACAACATTTTGAAGAGAGAGAAATAAAAAAGTATTTTAGATAAATAAAATTAACTTATATATATCAACCGCTAGCTTGAGATCTCACATTCATGGTGTCGAGTTCAAATATATTTTCCACTCCCTCATCATTAGAAAAGAGACAGTTGGCAAGAAAAAATTGCAACTGATGTTTTTCTCTAGTTTGCAACCTCCCCAAACAGAATATATATAATTTTTTATAGCTGTTAAATTCTGCTAGATTAACCTAATAAAATTTGATTAATTCAGTTAATCTAATTCAAACATGACTGATCAACACTAAGAAAAATTATTAAAAATAATTAATCTTAGTTAACTTGATGATTTACAAATGAGCTCAATAACCCAATAATCCATACCTTTTTCAGATCAATTCCCCTCTCATAACTGTGATTGATTTTTTTCTTGATACTTTTTTTTTTCTTTTATGAACTCAAACCTTATTATTGATGACTTGATTGGTGGACGTGAGTGAACTTGATGGTTCGATTGGTGAGGTTAGCTGTGGCTAAGGTGTTGAAGTGGGCCGGAGAAGATCATGATCTTGATGATGGACAGATCGAGTGGCGGTGCATTATTCTAGTTGTGGCGTTGTAGTTTGATTTTGATTCGGTTCTGGTGGCTGTTATTTTCTTGAGTTTGGTGATATGGTTGATATTTAAATACGGTAGCGTTCTGGTGGTTCGGAGGAGTTGGTGAGAGCTGATTTAGAAGTATTTGAGATTGAGTTTTAAATTTTTTATAAAAAATTGAATATTTTTGTTTTAATATTTTTTTTATTGTGCTGATGTATAAAATAAATTTTAAAAAATAAAAATTATTATTTTAATATTTTTTTCAATAAAAAACATTTTAAAAAATAAATACTATGAAAACATTTTCTTACACCTAAACAGCTTAATTACTTGATTTATAACAGAATTTTTAAGCACAAAATTCCAATTGCAACCTGAGAATCACTTACGTGGCCCGCCTAATTTGAGTTGATTTTTCCTCATTCGTGGTCGCATTAGCTGTTGCAAAGGGACGTGAAACACGTTGCGCGTGTTGCAAATCTATTGCAAACGTTTTAAACATTGGTTGGTAACCAGTCCGAAGTCTAATTCAATATAAAATTCAGGTCACTGAATTGTCAGTTCAACATATGAATCATTCTATCAATTTTGGTTAAGATAAAAAAATTGATTTTTAAATTTGTATTTTAAATTGTCAGTTCAACCTGAGAATCACGTTTTAAATTTGGGTTGATCTTTTGTTTCTTTAACCAATTTCTAGGTAATTTCAAGCCATGAATATATTTATTTAGGTTTCTACGTGTTTTTTTTAAGTGTTTTAGCTCAAAAATAAATTAAAAAATAATCTCTTGAATATAAAAATATTTTTACCTGACTTTTTAATAACCCTCAAATCATTAGATTCTAGGTCAGAGAACAATACATCGTTTGTTGTTATAGATATTAAGTCATTTGTTTTTTTAAAAAAATTAAAGTGCGAATGACGTGAATATATATAAAAAAAAAATTTAGCTCACGAGTCAAGCTTTTTTTATAGGATAGATGTGCAAGCCCACGTGTTTGTCATATTTGTTTTTTTAAAAGAAAAAACAAATGTCCTTCATTTTACATTTCAATCCATTCAAAAAGATTAGTTCAAAATTAATTTGATTTATTTTTAATTTGATACCATTAAAATTTAATTTTAGTTTATAAAAACATAGTCGTTTTTATTATATTGGTGGTCTTTTTTACAACAACTTATTATATTTTTCATTTTGAAAAAAATTCTTTGATCGCAAAGGTTTTTAGGTATTATTTGATTAAATACCTTTTTATTTTATTTTTATTTTCAAGAAAGTTTATAGTATCATTTTTTTTATGATATTAGTTAATGTTTTTTTATACAACCCTTCATAATGATTTTCTTTTCTTAAATTTTATATGGTGGCTATCCTACGAATGTCAAATTTTATTATAGTATAGTTAGATAAAAAAAAATTCCAAAACATTAAGTTATTAAACTCATCCGGCTTCATAATTTAATTTGTAGGTTTGAAAAGTGAATTTAAGATTACTTGAATCAATAAAAAATATCATTATCTAATCTAAGTATATAAAAAAGAAAAGATTAAAATAATATCATCTTGTAAAAAAAATTTAATATTAAATTGGGTTTTTTCCGAGTTCCATCTAGCAAACTCCTGTATAATTCAATTTAAAACTGGAGTCGGATAAAACCAAAGTCGAGAGATCTTTAAATTAGCTTCGGGTTTGGTAAAACAGTCAGAAAGTCACCCATGGCAACTTGATAGAGGAATGCTGTTCTTATATATATTTTTAATGTATCCAGGTAGAATTAGTTGGTTTTCTAAAAACAAAACTAATAATTCTGGAAAAAAAAATCCAAGCAAAAAATGAGTGCATTGATAAAATAAAATTAAAGAGTTTTGAATCAAGGAAGCTTTTTTTGCCCCTCTTTCAAATCGTCCGCATGTTTTTTATTTGTTGCCGTGACTTTTTGATTTTTATTGAATGAACACATATAACAAAAAAAATTATATTTCTTTGTGAAAAAAATAATTAGAAAATTAAACATCATACTAAAAAATTATTTTGTTTCAATGAAATTTTAATTGTTGCTCTGCTTGCAAAAAAAATTAATTTTCATATAATTAAATAAAAATATTTTAAAGAATTTATTGTGATACAAGATTAAATATCAATATTTATTTTTTAAATTCTTGATTTGAATTTTAGTTGTTTTTAACAAATTGTTTTAACGTTTATGGTCATCTTTAATCCTCCATTAGTTTTATAAAATTATAACTATAAAATCTTCTTGCTACTCTAAAATACACTAGCGATGACTTTTATTATTATTATTAATGCACTAATACATATTATATTAACATAACTCTAAAATGTATGGGTTTTTAACTATACATGAATGCATTGTGGACCAAGACATAATTTACTATGGAGTGGCACAATAGGTTTGCTAGATATTTTGCATTGTCATGCGGGTACTGTGAGTGCTTTCACTGTGAACTGCACTGTTTGAGTTCTCTCTTTGTCAAAAGCATTATGGGTTGGAGAGGCGTAATGACAGAACTGTCCTTGCCACAGAGAGTTGCAAAGACTGCAGGGGATGGGGTTGTTTTTTTTTTATGAGAAGAAAATGGTCAATTGGGATTTTGGTGAGGCTGCACAACCCTGGAAGCAGATGTTTGGCACTTGTCTACAAGCCAGGACGCTAGGACCAGCCAATTGCGCGGCGGGGGGGTTGCTCTGCTGTGTTTTGAGTCAACAATTGTGGCTGGGGGCATTGCATTCTCTGTCAAGAGCTATTGGGTCTAGCTTGGCAGCTGGACACAACGTTGTAGGCCCAACACACTTCCAAAGAGAGCCAGCAGAGAGCCGAATGCGCTGGTGGGAGGGGGGTGCTCTGCTGTGTTTTGAGTCAACAATTGTGGCTGGGGGCATTGCATCCTCTGCCAAGAGCTATTAAGTCTAGTTTGGCAGCTGAACCCAACGTTGTTGGGCAGCCCCGCCGCATACGTGGCGCTTGACCTGCCTGCCTGTGTGCTGGCAGACCAAGAGCACACATGGTGTTTGGGCTCCTACCTCAGTGCTTAGCACACCACTAAGCACACATAGCACTAGGGCTCACTGCCTGGGGGTTGGGCACCCCCAGCACACACGTGGCACTTGGGTTGCGCCTGGGGACACCTGGCGCTTGGGTTTTGCGCTGGACCCAAGGTTCTTGGGTCTTAGGATTCTAAATATTATTATTTGATATAGAAATATTATTATTTTTAGTATAATTAATGTTATTAATAAAATAATTAATAAATTTGAAAGAAAATATTATTATTAATATTGAAAACATATTATTATTTATATTATCAATTTTTATGATATTTTTTTATAAAAATAAAAAGTGAACCCGCGGCACAGTATTATTAAAAATATTCAACAATTGTAAGTATTAATATAAAAATAATATAATTTGCGTTGTAAATATTATTATTTTTCGTATAATACAAAGTATTCATATAAAAAATATTATTATTTGTGTTCTAAATATTATTATTTTTCTTATAATTCAAAGTATTCATATCAAAATATTATTTTTATTTTTCTTATAATTGAATGTATTCATATCAAAATATTATTATTTGTGTTCTAAATATTTTTATTTTTCTTATAATTGAATGTATTCATATCAAAGATATTATTATTTGTGCTATAATTTTATTATTTTTATAAGAATTCAAAGTTTTAATATTAAAAATATTATTATTTGTGTTCTAAATATTCTTGGAATTAAAAATAGTATTATTTGTGTTATGAATATTATTATTTTTACTATAATAAAAAGTATTAATATTAAAAATATTATCTTTTGTGTTATGAATATTATTATTTTTATAATAATTAATATTATTAATAAAATAATTTCTAAATTAGAAAAAATAATTATTGTTAATATTAAAAAACAACCATAGATTTAATTTGAAATGTAAAATTAAAAACTATTATCATTATCATCATCATCATTAATAAATTTTAAAAAACTGTTATTACTATCGAAGAAAAACCACGTGAGGACACATGGTGCTTAGGTTACTGCATGTGTGATGGGCAGACACCAGCACACACGTGGCGCTTGGGCTCCTGCCTTGTCGATACACGACGTCGGGCGACGGCTCCCGCTTTTTATTTTTGTTTAACAAAAAAGGGTTTTTTTCTCGATTGGGGGAAACAAAGATTTTATTGGAGTCGCCATCTAGTAATTTGAGGGAACTAGAAATCTCAAATTAGACACTGGTCCCGAGAGATTCGGGTACGGGGTTAGTTATGATTAAGGGAAGGTAGACACCACCCTTAAAACATCCTTTCAATAGAAAGGTTACCCTTACTTGTGTGTTTTTTATTTGATTCAAATGCGATTATATTTTGGGCTTATTTGTAATTATTTTTTAAATGATTAACGTCGGTCCCTAAAAATAGGAGACACGTTAAAAATGACATCAGTCCCTAAAAATTAGGAGACTTGTCTAAAATATTGACGTTTGTCCCTAAAAAGGAGAGTTACGTCTGGGTTACCAAAAGAACTAATGGATATAATCCATTATATTTTGGGTTTATTGGTAAATTGTTTTTTTTCAAATGGTTAACGTCGGTCCCTAATAATAGAAGACGCGTTAAAAATGACATCGATCCCTAAAAATTAGGAGAATCGTCTAAAACCGACGTTTTAACCCTAAAAAGGAGAATTACGTCTTGGTTACCAAAAGAAATAATGGACATAATCCATTTTGGTATTTACATTTTTTTGACATCGATCCTTTTTAAAAAAAAGAGACGTGTCGACTTTGATTTTTGTATTTTTTACAACATGTAAGAAAATTTACAAGTATTTATATATAAAAAATATCAAAAATACCAGTAGAAACCCCCAAAAATTACCCGAGTGCCACTGTATAGGCAAAATAATGAAATACCCTTGAATTTCTCCGAAATTTACGAAAATGCCACGGCGGCGGCGCGTGTGGCTCACTCGCGGCTATCGTTGGAGGCGGCGAAATTTTCCGGCGAGAGTTTTGGCCAAACAATGGTTGATTCCGGTAGATATGAGGGTGAGGATTCGATGGTGGTGGTATCGACGGCCTTCGATGGTCGACGAGGGAGAATCGTCGGTTTGAAGCTTCGGTGGCAACCGACGATCGCGGCCCTTTTCCGGCCAGATGAGGCGGTGCAAACGATGAAAACCACCGGGGTGTTTCTTTACAGCAGGGGAGAAACCTTTCTGTGGTGGTGCGGAGGCTGGAGACGGCCGGAAAGTGGAGATCGGATGGGAGAGAGAGCGTCGCCGGCGAGAGGAGAGAGAGGCTCTGAGATGTGCTATGGTGTAAACGCGCGCACGGTGCACCGGTGCAGTCGAAGGCCGTGAATCGTTGGATTGCCGTTGAACTGATCCCGCGGCCTGCGATTGGCTGGATCGCAAGTTGATCGGACGGTCCGGATGGGCGAGTTGTGATCGGGTGTGTCGCGGTGTACCGAAAGCTTGGTACACCGTGTGACGTGGCGCATTTTGATTTGAGTTTGATTTGAGTTTTAATTAGGTGTGGTAAGCCTTATTGTATCTTATTAAATCAACGGTTCAGATCTAAACACTATTACATCCAACGATTAGGATATATTTGGTATTTTTCATATTGTTTTTAATAAAAATCAATATCCTACTCTCGTGAAGAAATAGTAAAAAAACCTGAATAGTATGTATGTAACCTCTCTTCTCTTTTTTTCTTTTCTTCTCCTCCTTCCTCTTTTTCTTCCCCCCTCTTTTCTGGTGAACTGTCATCGGCTATTTATAGCCAATGAAGGCGACAACAAGCATCTGCGTTAAATAAAAAAATATATCCATCCAACTGCTCGCCTCTAATAAATGTAACTGCCCCGCCTAATATGACAATTCTGAATTATTAATTTTGTTTTATTATATATAATAATATATATATTTATATAGGTAAAATTAAAAACTCAAATCAGTATTAGAAAAACCTCGTTTCAACCGCTAAAATTAATTTTAATGACCGAAAATAATAGTTTTGACCCAAAATGACCCGAAACTCATTTTTTACCCCGGTCGACATGGTTGGACCCGTATTGACTCGGTGAACTCGTTTTGACCGAAAATGACGGTTTTAACCCAAAACGGCTCGACACTCATTTTTTACCCCGGTCGACATGGTTTGACCCGTATTGACTCGGTGGACTCGGTTTTGACCCGAAAACGGCCTAAAACTCATTTTTTACCCCGGTCGACATGGTTTGACATGTATTGACCCGGTGGACTCGGTTTTGGTTGGAAATGATGGTTTTGACCCGAAACAGACCGAAACTCATTTTTTACCCCGGTCGACATGGTTTGACCCGGTGGACTTGGCTTTGATGGAAAGATGCGGTTGACTCGAGAAAAATATATTTTTGAATTTTAAACTTTTTCTTAATTTTTTTGGATTTTTATAAATAATAATACAAATAAAATAACATTCAAGAAAATCTTGGTGAATCCAAAATTGGGTTACAACATGCCTCAGTGCTTGGCACTCCACTGTGCACACGTGGCGCTTAAGCTCCTATCTCAGTGCTTGGCATACCACCACGAACAAGTGGCGCTTGAGCTCCCTGCCTGGGGGCTAGGCACCCCAGCGCACACGTGGCATTTGGGCTACGCTGCGAGTTAGCCATGCCCGTGCCACACTCTAGGTCATGGCGTTGGATCTAAGGTTCTTGGGTCCTAGAATTCTAAATATTATTATTTGTTTTTGAAATATTATTATTTTTATTATAATTAATTTGATTAATAAAATAATTAATAAATTTGAAAGAAAATATTATTATTAATATTGAAAACATATTATTATTTATATTATAATTTTTTATTATATTTTTTATAAAAATAAAAAATTCAGCGCGCGGCGAAGTATTATTAAAAATATTCAACAATTCTAAGTATTAATATAAAAAATATTATAATGTGCATTGTAAATATTATTATTTTTCTTATAATACAAAGTATTCATATAAAAAAATATTATTATTTGTGTTCTAATTATGATTGTTATTTTTTTTTTATAATTCAACGTATTCATATCAAAGATATTATTATTTGTGTTGTAATATTATTATTTTTATAATAATTCAAAGTTTTAATATAAGAAATATTATTATTTGTGTTCTAAATATTCTAGGAATTAAAAATTGTATTATTTGTGTTATGAATATTATTATTTTTATAATAATTAATATTATTAATAAAATAATTACTAAATTAGAAAAAAAAATTCTTAATATAAAAAACAACCATGGATTTGATTTGAAAGGTAAAATTAAAAAGTATTATTATTATTATTATTATTATTATTATTATTATTATTATTATTATTGTCATCATTAATAAATTTTAAAAAATAGTTATTACTATCGAAGAAAAACCACGTGAGGACACGTGGCGCTTGGGCTAATGCATGTGTGCTGGCAGACCAAGCGCACACATGGCGCTTGGGCTCCTGTCTCAGTGATGGGCACATCTCCAGCACACACGTGGTGCCTGGACTGTGTCAAAACCCAACTATCCTTGGATCCTACTTTGTGCAGAACCTAAAATAGCCTTGAATCATTTGAGGATCCAAATAACCTTAAATCCTACCAGAACTCAGTTGTTTTATAAAAATAAAAATTAACCTGTGCTGTATAGCGGGTCACCTGGTTAGTATAAACTAATTATTGTGTCAATACGGGTTGATAAAATAATGGCTGCAATTGCTGTTGTTATTAAGATTAAAAGTTAGCCGCATGAGTTTTTTTCTCTCCTGCAGTTGATATTGCAAGTTTGCCAATATTGCTGCTGCGTCTTGGATTTTTGTTCTTCATCAAACTTATAAGTTTTTTGTTTCTGGTGGGATTTATGATTGCTGGTTTAGGAAGGATTCTAGTTTCTTGATCTGATCAAGGTGTCCTAATTTACTTCGGACAAGGTTATGATCATGAACATACGGAAAAAAAAGAAACTACGTGCAAGGACGAGGTATTTTAAGCTTAATAGAATATTTGTTTTTATATTTCAAAAATGATTTTGAAAAGAATTAATTTTATTTATTTAAATTAATTTTATTTTAATAATTTTAAATAATTTTAATATAATAATTTTAAAAATTAATTATTTTAATATATTTTAAAATAAAAAACACTCTAAAATAACCATTACCACGTACACCAGCTGCGCGCATTTTCGAACTAGCGCTCTTACCAGCTAATATTTAAACCATTACGGGTAAAATTAAAACTTTACTGCAAGGGTGATATTGTAAATTTAAAACTCACGTGGTGGAGGTGGAACAGTGGTTGCTATGAAGTTTGTGTCTCCTCCTTCCCTTTTCTCATCTAAAGTGAAAAGACCAAAAAGCCGCTGGGTAAAACTGTTTTACGAAATTAAAGCACACGCGTACGACTGAGATAAATTTAACCGTGAATGCAGATGTAGCCCATTTCTAATTCCCTTTCACGGGAATAATCGAGTGCTCCTAAGACACGAACACCAAAAACTCCCCTCCCCCTCAACTCGATAAATAAATTTTACTACTACTACTATTATTTTTTTCAATTTTCATCGCCGATTAATTCAGCGGACCGCAAGTCAACGTTCCGGTCAGATTGCCGACCATTGTAAAATTTCAAGGTTGTCAAAAACTTCAATCTCGTTTTTTTAGGGTTAGGTTATCTTATTTAATTGGGGTTTTCATATCTGTGACTGAGAACTTGAAGCGACTTTTTTTGTCATTTTTTATTTTATTTTATGCTAAAAGGTTGAAGATGATCGGTTGAGGAAAGAAGAGTAAAAATTCGGAGAGGCACAGGAAAATGGTATGTATAGTAATTCTGGTGTATTACTCCCCACTCGCATATAAATGGGGCCCTTTAGTAGTTATCATCGTGATGCTTCGAGTAGAGGAACATGAAAGTGGAAGTACTGAATAGTTTCCCTGTATTTGTAGATGAATTGTTAGCATGCATGCATGCAATGCTAGTAGTAGTCCTTAGCAGTGTAAAGATTTTGTGTTTTTTTATCAACTGCAATTTTATCAAGTTTAGAGTATAGAGGTTTGCATACATGTGTTGCTTTATCAGATCAATTGCTTGCTTGATGATGCTCCAAATAGAAACAAATGAGTTGCTAAATTTGCTCTTCCCCTAGAGTTATTTGTTGTCATTGCTGTCACCCTGTCTTCCACTTTGTGAAAAAAATGAAATTGTTGATGATTTCATGTTTCTCAGGAGTAAGTTTTATTTATTTATTTTTTTGTAAATTTTTTCAAGGGACAAAATTCCCGAATTGTGTGTGGAGTTTTATGGTTGTTAGTCAAAGACAATGATATGGATACTCTTGAGAGTTGTAAAGATATGTTGGGATAATATTTTGGTGCTGAATATGAATTTCTTTTCCTCTTGGAATAATTGTCCCATTGTGGGTTTACCAGAACAAGGGATTTTGGATGTCAAAGGGTACAGATGGAGATCCAGCATTTGAGAATCCTCCCAGGCTTGAATCTAAACGATCTCATCAGTGGTTTATAGATGATACTGAGCCTGAGTTGTTCCCTAACAAGAAGCAAGCAGTGCAAACTCCAAACAGCACCACAACTTCTGGAATTCCCAGTGCAAATTCTCCTTCTTGGCATAACACCTCTGGTTTTCAGTCTGTCCCAAACCAATTTATTCATCGTTTATTTGGGGCTGAAACTGCAAGATCTGTCAATTTTGCTGAAAGGAATTTATATCCTGCTGGAACAGTTGAATCAAATGCATCTGAAGCCTGCCTTAACTACGGTGGTATTAGAAAAGTCAAAATAAATCAGGTTAAGGACTTGGACAGTGGTGTGCATGCTCCAAAGGGACATGGTTTCACAATTGAAAGTGACAGTAACAATTCTACAGGTCAGGCCTTCCATAGGGAAAGCCAAAGTAGCTTTATATCAACGGGACATGCATTTGATAAAGAAGATAACAGTGTCACAATGATGGGTCACACCTACAATGGAGAAGATGTCCATGTTGGTCCAACAAGTTCCACTTACATCAAAGTTGATGATAGTGCTATTCCAATAAGCGATGCATTTAGCAAGGAAGACACCAATTTATTATCTTTTGGGGGATTTGATGATGCACATGATATTATACCTGTTGATAGGCCACTCAGCAGCTATGACCACTCTTATGATCAATCTTCTGTTCGAACACGAGAAGCAGTTGATGAAAAGGAGCTGAGGGCTACAACTACCAAGGCAGTTGCAAGCAATACGCAGGCGACTAAATCCAAAACTGAACCTGTTTCCAAGAACAGACCAGAGTTGAAAACTACCAGAAAAGAAGCTCCAAACAGCTTTCCTTCAAATGTCAGAAGTTTGATATCAACTGGTATGCTTGATGGGGTCCCTGTAAAGTATGTTTCCTTGTCACGCGAGGTAAATCTTTTTTAAATTTGGCCCCTTTTCCTGATAAAGAAACTGCTGCATTTCTTTCTGTTGTATTTTCAATCTAGTGACCTTGTTGTACTCTGCATTGAACAAGGAGCTTCGTGGCATTATAAAAGGTTCTGGCTATCTTTGTGGGTGCCAATCATGTAATTATTCCAAGGTAAGCTTCTTATTGGCTATAGTCTTTGCCTGGATGAATTTATTGAAACACCACTGATCTGCTTTATAATTTGGGTGTAAGG
This sequence comes from Populus x sibirica, assembly GCA_019202695.1. Taxonomy (NCBI): domain Eukaryota; kingdom Viridiplantae; phylum Streptophyta; class Magnoliopsida; order Malpighiales; family Salicaceae; genus Populus; species Populus x sibirica. The sequence goes on from JAGMVL010000141.1 coordinate 1,449,455, forward strand.
TGCTCAATGCTTATGAGTTTGAACGTCATGCTGGTTGCAAGACAAAACACCCGAACAATCATATATATTTTGAAAATGGAAAAACTATCTATCAGATAGTACAAGAATTAAGGAGCACTCCTGAGAGCATGTTATTTGACGTGATTCAAACTGTTTTTGGCGCACCTATTAATCAGAAATCCTTCCGCATCTGGAAAGGTAAGGGGTATATTTGTTTGACTCTTTGCCTTTTATATGTTTAGAATTCTTTAAAGACTTGAACACTCTTACTAATTGTGCATACAAGCACGCTTGTAAAATATGATTATCCATTTATTTATGGTGTTTCTAAGGAACTTTTGAGGCAGTCATCCCTTACTAGATATTTGCATGAAATAATTTTCTCAATCTATCTCTTGATTGCAAGTGCAAGGCTTTTAGCATTGCTGTAGTTGAGAACCAGGACCCATGGTGCAAAGTGCAACCACACTTTTGCTTGTGGAATTTTAGTTCTTACTCTGTTTTCTTAGAAATAGAAGGCGGGAGAGTAAAAAACTTTGAGGCATTTTGCATTCAATAATTTTGCTAACACTTGCATTCTAACTCCCTTCTATTTTCACCTCTCTCGCTTTTCCTCAGAATCGTTCCAAGCTGCAACTCGTGAGCTCCAGCGTATCTATGGGAAGGAAGAACTAAATCTGTAAAGCATTATTTTGCTTGAAGTGTAAAATAGAACAGCCTTTTTCTTTGCATTGAAACTAGCATGACTGTAGAGAATTATGCAGCAAGGAATGCGAGAAAGTTCAAGCGATGCTTTCTGTTAATGTGATGCAGAACTAATTCATATAAAACTTGGTATGTTGATTATGAATAAGTGAGACGAGGTGCTCATGTACAGTGTGATTAAGAAACCAAATGAAGATGAGACATGTTTTAATATAATTAGTTCTGGAAAATAGGTTTTTTTTTAGTGTATTCCTATAAAGTGAATTTTGTTTTTAATAATTAACAATATCATAAAAAATAAAAAATAAATTGAAAAACTAAGCTGGATATATATATATATATATATATATAAAGCTGAAGGAGGATGAAATTAAAAAAATAAAATTCTCAATTTAAAAAAACTGAGAAACAACTTGAAGCTTTACCAACAGCCAACAGCTCGCGTTGCGTTTCCTTACTGCTGCCATTAACTGATCAAGTTTTCCCCGGTGCTGGACTCTAATTTCTACAATTCTCAGATAAGAATTCTCCCGAGTGTTTCTTTTTCAAGCAATCAAGACTGACGTTAATCCTGGTCTGCTGTTGTTGATGGTATTATTATTATTATTATTATTATTATTATTATTGGAATCTACAATAATCTACAAATATGCACAGGAATGACAATACGAAATCAGAGAAATTCCAGCAGCCTGCAGAAGCACTACTGCCCACAGGACCCTAGAAGTCATTCTATTTCTATTATGCAGTCTTCATATATATATATATATATATATATATATATATATATATATATATATATATATAAATACGGTTAACAGGTTATTAATTAGTTAGTTATAACCGTTAATGTTAGTTGAGAAATTTACGTTCGAATATATATATATATATTCACTCATTCAACCTGTAAAGAAATAAGAATGTAGAGGAAATAAACTCTGTATGCAGATAATCTAGTCATAAAACAACTCTTGTTTTTCTTTCAAGAATTCATTCTTCTCTTCTGTTGAATCTTCATCTGCACGTAGGAATTCTACAATTATTATCTAGAATTAAGTTTTTGGAGCCTTCACCTAGAAGGGTCTGATGACAACGCAAGAAACTCAAAAGGGCACCAGATCCATCTTGAACGCATATGCTGGAATCCATTCGCAATTGTATTTTTACATCATTAACAAACTAACCAAAGCTACAAATTTGATGTGAGGAAGAAAAGCGCACACAAAAAAAAAGAGAGAAGAAAAGGTGAGAAAAACAAAGAAGAAAAGCATTGCCACACGAGAACCACAAATAATATTCTATAATGATAAACTGCAATATCATACGCTAAAACAAGATTGAAAAGAATGGCCATAAGATAAATTACAAGCCCCCCTTTTCCGTCATCAGAAATCACTTGCGTTTAAGAACCACAGCAAGAAGATTTCTGGGCAGCTTGACCACCTCCGCCTGCCTGGTCTGTTGGAGTGATCTTCAACGTAGTAGGCTGCAATACACAACCCAAGCAAAATGCTCAAACACTTAAAGAGCGTTCTCACAAAGACGTTCCTCACTCTTTTCAACTTCAAAATAGTAGTTCATAAAATTCAAATACCTCAGCCCTTGTGTCGGTGTCAGCAAGCCTTTGCTTTATATCCCTTGCTATTGAAAAGAAAACTTGCTCCACGTTTAGATTTGTCTTTGCACTCTGTAATACACATATTTTTCAATAAATACCAACGCTAGTTCAATTAGCTTCAAGTTCTGCAAGTTTTACTTACAGTTTCAAAGAATTTGATCCCATATTCATCAGCAAGTGCTTGGCCCTTGGATGTTGGCACAGCCTAAATGAAAAGAAATAATAAGGATTATGAATCACAGAGTGATTCACATTTTGAAGAGCATCCATGCCCAAGTGAGGGAAACAGAGAGATGAATTGCTAGAACTATTAAGTATAAACTACGGCAATTTAATTTTTTCCTGTCATGGATATGCCCAGTGAAAAAAAATATTCTCGGTGTGCTAAAATCTATGGATCAATAAACAGCCCTGCTAGTGGAACTAAGATATAATCAAGCAAGCAGGACTTGTGAAATGGCAATCAAAAGCAATTTCACAAATGGTATTAGTTGATTAAGGAACTCCTAACATACCCGTTTGCTTTCATCCATGTCAGCCTTGTTCCCTACCAATATCTTGTTAACATTATCAGAAGCATGTTGCTCGATGTTGCGAATCCAATTCCTAATGTCTGAAAATGGTGATAAAGCCTGGTTAATGAGAACACAGTCGAAAACGGAAAAGGTGAAATATGAAAGGAAACAGTTTGGTAAAATAAAAAATCAAAGCAGCTTCCCTACTAATACAGTGTCACCAAAAAAATAGCCAACACGTGTGAGAAGGTGCTAGTAGAGATGTAGGGAAATCCAAACAACACATTCAGAGAAGCAAGATTTGTTCCACATAAAATCTACTAAGTGAGTTAGCAATCTGAAGATTTGATCAATTGAGAACATAAAAAACTTACTGTTGAAAGATGATTCATCGGTGACATCATACACCAATAAAATACCCATAGCTCCGCGATAGTAAGCTGAAATGGAATAAGTTTCCAGACTTCACAAATACTGTCTCCCTTTCTATCACTGAAATATCAGTACCTAAAATAAATAAATAAAACATACCAGTTGTGATTGTTCGAAACCGCTCCTGACCAGCTGTATCCCAAATTTGAAGCTTAATCCTTTTGCCATCAAGCTCAATGGTTCTTATCTTAAAGTCAATACTGCATGATGGAGAATAAACTTGGGGAAGTCAGAGAATTTCTTCAAGATAGAGAAACCAGATAATGCAGTTGAAGTCCAGAACGCAAGGAATACACACCCAATGGTGGTGATAAAACTAGTAGTGAAGGAACCATCAGAGAAACGCAAAAGAAGGCAACTCTTGCCCACACCTGTGACGGCAAACAACAACAAAAAAAAAATCAAATCTCAAGCACAATATTAGTTGCAGAATAAATTTAAACTTTAGCAGTTATGCAAATCTAGTGAACGATGTAACATTTCCCACCCACCCACCCAAAAAAAAAAAAAAAAGACAAGCATAATGACATCAATTAAAACACAAGAATAAAGAAACATGGGATAAAGTAGGCAACATGTTTAGATCTATATCCTTTCTTCGGATATTTATAGGAAGGGGAGGTAGACAAAGAGCTTAACTGCCAACAATCTATTTAGGCAGCAAGCATGTTCTCTCCCTCCTCCCTACATAGTACCGAATCCTGACAGACAACATCACAGTGACAAAAAACTAAAAAATCTAAAAATCCGCAAATTCATGTGAGATTGAATGTTGCTGTCTCTCCTCTATCAGGGATTCCAATTTACATGGGAAAAACTAAAAAATCTGCCACACAACAGGTCAACTTTGCATCAAGTGGAAGCATACATTAGGAAATTGGAAAGGAAAAAAAAACAGAAAAGAAAACTAAGAGAAATGGGTTGCAGGGATTGAAACCATAAGATCCTTAGAAAAGAAAACAAGAAGATAAAAGAGCCATACCGCTATCGCCGATCAAGAGAAGCTTAATGAGATAATCATAATCGGCTCGAGCTCTAGCGGGAGGAGCAGCCATTGAAAACGGAAAAAAAATCCGAAAAAATATAAGCCCTCTCTGCACAACAAAAACAAAAAGAAAAAAAAAGGAATCAGTAGGTACCAAATCAATAAACAAAAAAGAATGAGAGTAGATCTAAGCATTTGAAGAAAGAGAGAGGGGGAAGGAACCTTTGAGATCAGGATTCTTAAAAAAACAATAGAATTGAGAGAGAGAGACGGGGGAGATAGGCAAGCAGGTCTCCAAGAGGTCAGATGTGAGAGGCCATGGGGATTTCTACACGCATACCCCTAGGAGACAAGGTGGGAGATGGAATTTTCCTCTCTTTTTTTCAGCAAATACTGGGGAGAGAAGACAGCCTATTTTATGCTCTTTGTTATTATTATTTGTGAATTCGCCATTCCAATTTACAAATTGAGAGCTCAGCTCCGCTCCGACTCCGATGGCATGGGTTTGCTTCCTACAAACATATTAATCATACCTGACCGACCCATGGTTTGACTCGGACTACAAACATATTAATCGTACTTGACCGACCTGTGGTTTGACTCAGACTACAAACATATTAATCATACTTGACTGACCCGTGGTTTGACTCGGACTCCAATTGGATCGATTTAAAAAGAATGTTGTTTTGATTTAATTAATAGAATTATTTCTTAATAAAAAAAATAAAGTTGACTCGGCAAAGTTAGTACAGATTAATCGGATAAACATCCAAATGAATTTGAAATGAAATTTGATTTATATTCATCTTTTTATATTAATGGGTTATAAGTCAACTTATGGAGCTTGGCCGGTTTTATAACTTATTTATTCCTGAAGTTAAAAGACAGCATGCAAAGCCAGTAATAAATAGAGGCCTAACAATTAATAGCATGAGGGACTGCAATGAAACAATCAAAAGATCAGGGACTGAAGTTAAAAGACAGCATGCGAAGCCAGTAATAAATAGAGGCCTAGCAATTAATAGCATGAGGGACTGCAATGAAACAATCAAAAGATCAGGGACTGAAGTTAAAAGACAGCATGCAAAGCCAGTAATAAATAGAGGCCTCACATGCATCGACTACTGTATGTATATTAATTGTGATCCCCTAAACCAGGTGGTTCTGCTAATGGCAATTAAGACACGTATTAGTGGCAATTAAGACACAAACTGTAAAGTCTCATATGAAATGAATCATTTAACTAAATCAATCATTTGACGGCAGAAAAGATTTGAAAACGAGAGTTTCAGATTCCATCAGCAAGAAAACAGAACAAGACAATCTCGTAATGCAAAGCGGATAATAGCTGTCTTAAAAAGAGAGCAGATGTGAAACTGAAATGAAATGCCGTGTTCTAATATTTGGACTTTACGGGTGAGATGCGCCTGCAAAGTCATAGCCATCTCCGGTCAAAGTCGTACTGAAAAATTACAAAGCAACCCGCTTGAGTCCCATTGTGTAATCGCATATGACCGGCAGCCTTCAAGACTTCTGGAAATTCGCAAATTTCAACTCAGCTGGTTAGTTTAAGTTGGAGTTTAATTTGGTTGTTGATATTTTGAATATAATTTATATTATTTTTTAATATATTTTTTAAGTAAAAGATTTTTAGGTGTGACTACGTGGTTGTACTCTGATACCATATTAAAAAATTAATTTAATTTAAAAATTTAAACTGTCAATATATGATTTATATTATTTTCTAATAAGTATAGTAGTTTTTGTTTTTAAATGTTTTTTTATTTTAAAAAAATATTAAATTGTAAGTTAAGTTTGAATCTTTTTTTGAAAAAAAAACTAAATGAGTTGAATTTTATAAATATAATTATAAAGTTCTTCATCCACCAAGTGCATTAGTTCTTATAATTTAATTTTTCATTAAAATAAGTAAACATCTTTAAAAAATATGAAGTACCTTGCAAAATCACATTTTAATAAGCCAGGGAGTAGTATATGGAGTGTCTAATAATCTTATTTTAGTAGGCGTCATTTGAAACATTACTATTAAAAATGATTCTAGAATACACACACACTCATAATTTAAGAAAAGCAAGGATACTATTTAAGAAGATGCTAACATTTTGGTGATCTACTATTTATATTGTTTGAATTAAAAGTATCATTAAAGATATAACTTAAATTGAGTATTTGAAAAAATAAATAAATATATTCTTAAGAAAATGAATTTGTTACTTAAAAATTAAATATATTTTAATTGAAGAGGAAGCAAGTTTATCAAGAGAGACGTGATGACATGATATTCCATTTGTAATTGTTTTATATATTCTCAAAAACTCAAGAGTTCATTATTTTGATTCAAAAGAAATGGTAGTTTTAATATAAAATTGAGATTTATATATAAGAAAATATAAAAACAATGATAGAAGAAAGATAAAATACATAAGTTATTTGTGTGTATTAGGTAAACTGTAATGCATGTATTTTTGTATTTTTAAAAGTATTTAAATTTTAAAAAAAAATAAAAGAAGTCTTCTTCTATTAAAAGATATTACTTCACACACATGCGTGTTTAATTTTACATTTCAAAAATATCTTGGAAAAAAATTAAATTTTTTTATTTTTTTATTTTTATTTTTTTATGTTTTCAGATTATTTTGATGTGTTAATGTTAAAAATATTTTTAAAAAATATTTTTTTAATATATATTTGAGTAAAAATATTTTTAAAAAAAATGTTATTAGAGTTTTAAACACCCCTGAATAACTAATTTTTAGAATCTTTACTGAACACTGTTTTGGTATTTTTAATTGTTTTGTTTTAAAATAAAATAATAAAAGTAGGGTACAAATAATAAAAGATAATGATCGGTCAGAGGTACTCATGCGTAGGAATGGAAATACCCCACGGTCCAAATTAAAATGAGATGGCACAGTCACTGTCAGGAGTGTAAATTGCAAAGATTATACTTTAGCACTTGAGGTATTGCCTAGCAATAATAAAAGCTTATTTTTGTTTTTGTATTTGTGTTTGAATTTTATTATACATGTCTGTTATTCTTGCGGTACTTTATATGTTTATTGAGTTTATAGGATGTTTAGTGAATTGTGGGATTAGTCATAGTACGAGTAAGTTAATCCGAACATCCACGATAATTAAAAAAAAAAAATTCCTACTTTAGAGACATGGCATGCTTCTCATTATTAATCATAAAGAAATATATCTAAAGTTAAAAGTAAAGACAATCCCTCCCCCCGGCAAAGTTGAGCTTTTTTTCCCTTTAAAACATACCAACCTCTCCTTCACTCATTCTCTTCGAGAAAACGTTAATGACCTCCATTTACATGTCAGCTGCAAGAAAAAATTCTGATGATGGCAGACATTAGCGAAATCATAGGAATTGTTTTTAAAATATTATTTTTATTTTAAAATACATTAAATAATAATATTTTTTATTTATTTTTAACATTAAATATTTTAAAATATATAAAAAAAAACTTAAAAAAAAAAACACTTTTAAACAAATGATGGCCAACTGTAACGGTGAAGGAGGTGATGATTGCACACATCAAGATTGCAGCGGTGAAAAATCCAAGACTATCTAAGATTCATCATCAGCTGAGATCCTTTGGTAGTGCATCTATAATGAGATGCTTATGATTCAAGCATGTTACCGTCTATACGGTGGTTATGTCGAATAAAAACAATCACTTTATTTTCTTTTTTCTTAATGTCTGAATGCTAAGCTATAATATCAAATCTTTTTCTTTAATTATAATTTTGTAAACTCTTTTTTCCTTAATGTCTGAATCTAAGATCTTGTAATAAAAAATAACGTGTTTTTTTTAAAAAAAATACATCAAAATAATATTTTTATTTTTTAAAAATTATTTTTAAATTAAAAATTAATTTTTAAAAATACAGATGTAACCGTGTTTTCAAAAGATGTGAAAATGTGAGATACTAATTGCATTGTTGCGCACATATATGCCAAGTCTAATTGTTCGAGATGGTGTGGCTATCATTGGAAAGGGTATAATAGAAAGAAATCGTGAGAGTGAACTCCTGAATTGGGTGGAGAAGCTTCACTTTTCATGTCGTATTAATGCAAAATAATCAGTATTTAATGACTAATGATAACCATAGCATCAATAATTGGTAAGATGAAATCAATACCTCATGATTCGGACACGCAACATCCAATTTTCATCAATAAAATGAGATGCAACACCCATGAATCCCTTTCCTTGGTTGCTGGAAGTCCACAAGTCTGCCTTCAAAGCAATCCTACTTCGACTAGCCTCAAATAGGACTAGAGTTAAGAATATTAATATTTATTAATGTTAAAATTAAAAAATTTCTTAGTTTGATGTTTAGTAACGTAAAAAACATTAAAATCAAGAATTTCAGACCTTCTTCGTAACACTAGATTTGAAAGTATTTTTAATTGAATATTTATTGATGTTAGAATCGAGAATATTATAAGTAGGTTATTAATAACATGACACAGCAGATTCTTATTAATTTAAGACAAAACCAACAACGCAGTCTATTTTAGATAGAATACTTTAAAGATAATATTATTTTTTATTTTGCATAACCAATCTTGTGCTATAGAATTTATATTGATCAGGTAGGGTTTTTAAAAATCATAATATTAGGTGATGACTCATTCAACAAGATATTTTTCCACTAAAAACAAGATGTCAAATATCAAAAAAAAAAATCAAGATTGTCGCGATGTCGTCGGATAGTGATATTGGGTGTTTGGTTAAGTAGGTTTAGAATAAATTTTACATACCCAATCAACACTAATTAAAAAAAATAATGTTGAGATGATGAGAATGTATTAGTCTTGATTTTTAATTAGAATAAGAAAATTTTACCTTGACCGTCTAGAGGTTTGAGTTTGGTAACACTTTGCTTTCATCATCCTATTATTTATATAATTAATAGCAATTTACGTATTAAATTAGAAACACGTTACAGCGTGATATTATAATTAATTTAATTTCTAAAGTTACCTTGTAACATAAATTTTGCATCTTCTTCTTCACCAACTAGGTTTTCGCCGCCAACAATAATTGACAATGAATTATGTATCTAAATTTTAATGGTGATTATGACTTGGAAGATTTTGAATTTAGATTTTGAATACCAACCCCATGCTCTCTTGACCAAAACAAAGTTGCGTTATTATTTTATAATAGTAATAGCTATTATAAAACTTGTACTCCTCAACGAGTAAGATAATTATTTTTTTTTAAGAAAAAATATTATGTTTAGTTGATGCGAAGAAAGGATAAATAAATGTCCAATAATAAAAAAAATAAGTATATAAAAAAATAATATCATCTCATGTTATAACATATCAAATATTAAAGGATGAAATAAAAAAATTATCACTCAAAAACAGTAATTAAAAGCAAAAAAACAAAATGCAAGTCCACTTGGGTTAACTTGTCAAATTCATGGTTCAGGTCATATGACTAGAATAACCCTATAAAAAAACAAAAAAAAACTATGAAGCTTTTATTTTTAAAAAGAATCAACGTTGAGTAATGAGGTCAAAAAATAATATAAGTAAAAAAAAAAAGCAATGTGAACCCTTGACCCAGGCCATTTGATTGGAAGCACCAAATATAGAAAAACCACAAATCCTAAATTTCAATAAATTAAATGTCAAATGTTGAAATTAAAAAAAAAATCACAAATAAAGGATTCAAAAGAAAAAATAGTGATTAAAAGAATAGGGTTACATTTGAAAGAAAAATAAATAAATTGGATGATGGATAATTTTGAATTGAAAAACTAAATTGAAAGGAAAAATCAATTTCACAAAAGAATTAAAGAAGAAACCACAAAAAGAATAAGGATCGGATCTAAAAAAAATCAACAAATTTAAAATTTTGATTAAAAGATAAAATTAAAAACAATTAAATGTTCACAAAAGAGACAAGAAAAAAATGAAGAAAATAAAAAATTGAGACATATTTAAAAAATAAAATTTTTAGATTAAATGATGCAATCAAAAAAAAAAAAAAATTAAAAAAACAACCAAGAAGACAAATTCAAAATAATGAGGATTGATACTCAACTATTCATAACTAAGTAGACTACCCTGAAATTTTCAATGTAAGGTGCAATTTTCAAGGGCAAGAAAAAAGAGAAAAAAAATAGTTTTGGTGACAATCCATCGCCTATCATGGTCCAACATTTGTATACAGAGGAAGAGGACATTGCGGGCAATCAACTGACATAGTGGAAGAAAGTTTTCAACCACCAAATAATGCTTCACCTCCTATTTGAGATTGTGGTAGCAGTAGCAGTTCAAAGTGTTTTTTGCTTAAAAATGCATCAAAATGAAGTTTTTTTATATTTTTAAAAAATTATTTTTGACATCAGTATATCAAAACGATCTGAAAACATTAAAAAAAATTCATTTTAAAAAAAAATAAAAATTTTAAAAACACGATTTACGTTCCCAAACACACCCTACCAAACTCCACTAAACCTTTATGCGCCTCTGTATATGTGTCATGTGCCAGACAAGTTCGAGTTTTTAATAACTTTTTAATAATTGTAAAGAGCAATTTACTTCCTTATACATTTGATTTTAACAAAAAAAAAACTTTATAAAAATACAAAAATACCCCCAAAAGCCTAAATTAATTATGAAACTGAGGGCAATTCAATAAATTTAATGTGCTCTGAATTTTAATTTTTAATATTTTTAATTATTGTAAAGATCAAATTACTGTTTCACCCATCCAATTATAACAAAAAAAAAACAAATGGAAATACAATAATGGCCCCCGAGAAAACTTAATTAATTTTAAACCGAGCTCAATTTAATAAATTTATTGTGCAATAAAATATAAAATTTCAAAAAAGTCTCTAGAAGTCAAATATTTTTTTTGTTTTAAGGATAGTAAAGGTATTTCATTATTCTAACAAAAGGAAAAGTTTTCAATCAAAATAAAAATAACAAATGAATTATAAGAAAAATATCATTTTACTCCTAAGCTTAATCTTAAATCATCAATGAACTATACAATCCACAATAAACTCTTTCTAGTACTATAATAAACTTCTCACATCATATATATTTTTGGTAAATTAAATCGAGTTACTATGGGGAGGGACTATGTTACTTAACCCCCCTCAAAATCTAATTATGTATTTAGTATTGTGGTGTATGATGCTTTTTAAAATTATTTTTTTTCTAAAAAATACATCAAAATATTTTTTATTTTTGAAATCAGCATATCAAAACATTAAAATATATCAATTTAATTTTTTTAAGCCAAACACACTTTTAAAACACATTCAATCACAATTTCATAAGCAAAATAAACAATGCTTTAGGTAAACCCTAACTCTACCTTTCAGAGAAAAAAGCTGTCCCAAACCTGCCCTCCTTAAATCGGGTGAAATCGGGTATGCATCGGGTCGAGGAGTTTTGCCGCCCCTAACTAATATCTCATAAAGAAGAAGAAGAAGAATGGGCTTTTATGAGTTGGTCCCTTTTATTGGCAGGGCCTTCTTTATCCAAGCTACTCGTCGTCTACTGTTCAATGAGTGGCCATACCTTTTGGGAACGATTGAATTGTCGTATGAGCAAAGGGACGACACAGTACCAGGGCAGTGCATTTAAAAATGTCAATGAACGAACGCCGTTATCTAGTTGCAAGCTCGCACCGCACCAGCTTGTCTGGACAGTGAAGAAGAAAATGGCACAAAGAATAGGCTTACAGCTCTTTGTCAGCAGATTATCATCATACACGACAAATCATGAGCTCAAAAGGTTGTTTTCTCCCTTCGGTGCTGTTTCGGAAGGTAAAAGAAGATTTCACTTGCTTTCAATTACCTTTCATTCTTTATCTGTTTTGTTTTTAAACAAATATTTTCTAATTTATGTTGTCTGTGTAGCTAGACTAGTTGTTGAATCAAAAACACTCAGGCCGAAAGGGTTTGGTTTCGTTACTTTCGAGTCAGAGGCTGATGCACACAAGGCATTGAAGGCAATGAATGGCAGGGTATTTTCCTACTTTCTTCTCTGTTTTTTTCTTAATGTTTTCCTAATGGCCACTAAATTATCTTGTCGAACACTTTCCCTCTTTCTCGTGTTTGTAAATTCAGTTATCCTTCACGGATTTCTTGCTCAAACTTTGTAGAAGGGGTTAAGAGCAGGGGAAGCTTACTTTTCTTCTCTCTTGAATCCACCTTATTTTCCCTAGGTTGCCTGCAATAATTGAAACCAAAACCCTCCAATGTTGGCTCCTTTTCTGCTTATTTACGGTGGGTGAGGTAGCAGGCCTTGTGTAGCTGCCTAGCTGGGATGGGTCTTGGTCCTCTAAAAAGGGGTTTATTTTAGACACTCTAGGTGTTCTCTATAAAGCAAGTATAGCATTGTTTAACCATTGTAGATGACGGTTCTTGTGAAGGCTGTAATATGTATATACATGCATACATGTAGAAGAGGGTAAGAGACCATCATGCTTGGGGAACTGATTAAGTGGCATGGACGCTATCACTGTTGATAATTTAGCAGCAAAGTATACATCAAGATCTAACAATGGTTTGAATCTTCACCATTGTAATGTTAGGATTTTCTTCCGTTTTCTGGGCAATGATCAATATTTGGTCTAGCTCTGGCATATTACTCTCTTGTTTAAACATCCTGAAATAGATTTCTGATCAGATGTGGTAATCCTCGGCTCATTTCTTCCTTTGCAAAATTAATTTTAACTTGTAGCAAGAATATGCTTAGGAGTTTTTGCTGTTTGGATTTAATAGATTGGTCCAATCCAGGATCTTTCACATGCCACAAGAAAACTATTTTTAAATTTTTGCAAAGAAGTTTTTTTTTATCACAATAATAATAATAATAATCTGCTTGGAGGGCTACCTTTTCTTATCATGCACCACTGAACGGATCAGGGGTGGTTGTTGTTGGCAGCGTGCTTACACTTTCAATGGTTAGTGTGATTCGAAGGAAGCACAGTCCAATATTTTTTTACGAGTTTTTTCAGTATGACTCGTTTGTTTTTCCATTTCATTTCTTCTCAATTTGACATCAATCTCATTCCTGCTTAGTTATGAGGCAAATCTTGTTTCGTAATGGCTATCAAATACACCTGTTGCCCTTTTCCTCTTTCATGTACTTGGATATTTTTGTTATCTTTTTCTCCTGTGTCGTGGTAGCTTCTTATTGTTTATTTCTGGAAACTGAAATAAGTGGAAGCTTAAGTGCTTCGTTTAACTCTCTCGGTCTTCTTTCAGCTCTTGGATTTAAATCCTTTTTATTCTTTTGTTTGCATACAAAAAATTGAAACATCAGCTCCAACCTTACTCTGTTGGAACTCATTATATCACTGCTTTTTATGCATGGTTAAGTTGAAGCGATCATTGCTTATGTTAAATAATGTGACTTGAAGCATTTAGAGCACTTTGATTTCTGATTTTTCACGCCTACCACATTTCTGTTTTGGCATACAGATTGTTAATGGAAGGCTGATCTTTGTTGAAGTTGCGAAGGATACCGAGCGATGATGTAGCTCACAACAGATATTAGATGAAGGGATTGTGCACGGTTCTCTTTTATTTCCCCAATTCTGATGGGTAATTAGGGAAACCAAGAAGGCATGGACGTCCAAGTGTTGGTAAAAGCATATTGTAAGACAATTTATGATTCGTGTAGAAAGTGTAATTTGTGGAAGGGGAAAAGCAATGCATTTGCTTTCAGTACTTTGCTTAAGCACTCGATTGTGCTCATGCTTTTGCCCGGACGAGTAACTTGACTTCATTATTGTAAAAGGAGAAGTTGCATCATTGTAGAGTTTCCTCGGGTGCTTGGGGGTGATCTTGTGATCGAGTTTTATCCCAATACTACCAAAATAGCAAAATTGAGTGGATTCCAGTTAACAGAATCTCAAAAGGCGAGCTCCTTTGGCGATGGTTTAACAGATGAAGAGGGCCATTTATTTTAGCGGGCAGAGGCTGAGAACTGTGATAAGGCTACCTCATACTGTCTAATGGATTACATTATAAGATAAACACTTTGCTAGATTTTAACTTCCTCAGCAGATCACAAGATTTAAACTCTCTCTTGGCTTGAGATATGGACAATTATGCAGACCTGAAGAATGGAGGCGAATAATGGATGAGGGTATCCAATTCGTGAATCATTCTTAGACCATGGTGTTTGATTCACCAGATACATCATTTATTTTACTCTCTTTTTATATGTAACGCCCAGCCCAATCCTTGCAAGGCAAATCATTGAGGGTTCTGCTCATTCTAGGAGATGCTGCTGGCATTTCAAGTCTGAGCCTATCCATCTGTGATAACCCACCATATCATGTTTTTGGTAAAGGAATATGTACACAGTTTAACAATTATATACTGTTTCAAATCCCATTCATTCTTTTACCTGCGACTAGTTCAATATGCAATTTAGCAGGAGAATTGACATCCAACGGGACGCTGATGCTTGATGGTGATCTAGGTCTTTTTAATCCATTACTTGCACCTGACATGTAAGGCAGACATGGTGCACTAAATCGGTTGTAAGAAAATGTAGGTTTTAACTTGCAACTACTGGGTTTTGAACACAACAGAAACTGAATACAGGCATAGACTTGCAACACGCACTCTTCAAGTACAATAACCACGAAACTGCAGGCTAGTTTCCAATAGGGTAAAAGGATCTGCTTCCATATTCTTGTCTCTTGCCCCATCTGAACCCCCCCTCCCAATAAAACCTGACCTATTTTCTACTCTAAGAAACCAATCGGGTAAGAAAGAAAGAAGAGAGACAGAAGTAATATAGAAGTTTCTATTTTTACTTTTGGCATGTTCGGTGAACCATTGCACAGTAGGAAAACCTTACTCAATAAACAGCATCTAACCTGTAACAGCTAAGTGTTGTCAGGAAATCAAAAAAAATTGTCCTGTTTAGTTCTGGAAGATGATCAAGAGCAAGTACTTATAATCTGAACATGTAGTAAAGCACTCCAAGTTGTAAGAACACATGATGAGCAGAATTGTTGACGGAACAAACCCAATAATTTTCAACAAATATTATCACTGCTCTATGACTACGAATGTGATATTCGCATACCCTGTGTAATGGATCAGACAAGACAAAAGCTCCTCCTCATGACCACTTATGAGCATAATGCACACGGATATTTCGGTCATCCAGCAACTGGAATAGAGAATAGAACAAAACATTAATAGATGACACATTATCTCAATATCAACACTCAAAGCAGGATTCATGTAACAAACAAGCTAAAGAGGATAATAGCTATCGAGCATGATAATTAATGAAAACATGCCTGGCCATCCATTTCTTTCAAAGCTGTGCTGGCTGCAGCTTCAGAAGAGAACTGCACAAAGCCGTAGCCTTTGGATTCACCATACACTCGGTGACATATCACTTTCACTGCTAAAAATAGACAAGGCTATAAAATCTCCATAAGAATAAGGAAAACCACAAGGGCTCCTGGCCAATACGTTACCTTCAATGATTTCACCATATTTTCCAAAAGCATCCTTTAAAACAGTTTCATTGGTGTCATAAGAAAGCCCTGCATCCATCACCGCGGATTAAATTGATGGATATTGGTAGCATAGAAAAACGCATGCAGAAATGAAGAAGGAGAAAGAAAATTGCAGACCTCCAACAAATAATTTGGTGGATAAGTGGCGGGCCAATAACCGTCTGGCTAAGGGCAGACTGACACTTCGATTCAGACACTGCATCCCTTGTTATCCTACGCCTCCGTGAAAACAGATTGAAATGGGTCTGATTCTTTAAGTCAGAAATTAGTGAGAGATGAAACTAGAGACTGATCACTGATGGAAACGTCTTGATGCTTTTGCTTCTTCTTAGGTCCAAACTAAATGGAACCCATGTTTTCTTTGCCCGCAAGATGTTCGAGAAATTGGCTACGACGTTTTTAAAAAGAGGAGAGAGAGAGAGAGAGAGAGAGCAAGTCAACAAAAAATTGAATCAACTCAACTCATTTGGCTGGAATTCATGGGAAGTCCTTTTACTTTCAATTTTATTATTATATTGATCAATCTATATGATTTTAATATACAATAATCTTTTTACAATATATGATGATACTTATTGATCTATTGTCCAGCTTCGTAATGCAAGTCCATCAACTTGACAAATTATCATTTATTATCATAAATAAAGCATGGAAATCTCCACATATATGATTTATTATAAATAGAAACAAGAAAAAAAATACATTAAATTCTTGAAATTAATAAAAGTAATTTATTTAATAAGAAGAGGTGAAAAGATACTTGAAATGATAGAAAATATTAAAAACTAGTTATTATTTTTTTCTAGAATTACTATATGAATTCAACTTTTTCTTGCATATAACAATGGCATCGTCCTTTCTTGCAGGAGGGATGCTTTACACCATAGTTATGAAAGTTGGTCTAGCTATTGGGTGACTCGAGGTCTCCATTGAATTTTAAATTATAAAAACTTTGGTTTATAATTGGTCTGCTTAAATTAAGATGATTTTGCATAACTCGAGTAAAACCAAAATTTTTATATTTTTTAATAAATTTAAAAAAATATAAAATTAATTTATAAATATTTAGTCCTACATGTCTTTTTTAGACATTACATCCACATAAATTTTTAAAAAAACTTTTTGATGTGAGAATTAGGGGTGAGCAAAAAAATCAAAAAACTAATTAAACCAAGAAAATCAGGAAAAAAAATAACTGCAAAAACCAATTACAAAATTAAAAAATAATTTGGTTCGGTTCAGTTTTGATTTTAAAAGGCTGAAACCGAATAAACCAATTCAAATATAAATAAAAAACTCAGACCCCGGTGGTGTTATAAATACCTTTCTTCCATCTATTTTTTAGTTTTTTCTTTTAACCCTGGCAAACCTCAGTCGCCCCCCTTGTACAGCCGACTGCTAAAGGGGAGAGCCCATGAATTAAACAAACCAAACAACAGCTTTAGAGCCTCTCTCTTTAATCTTCATCTCTCAATCTTTCTATCCCTTTCTCATCTCTCAGTGGATTAAACATCCAAATAGTAGGCTTGGAACCCCGTACCCACCCCCCCCCCCCCCCGCGCCCAAATTCAATCTTCATAGCATCTGTGGATGTACTGTTTGGTGACAAATCACTTAGGAGTCTTTGAAAGCATTGATTTACTGAACTGACATATACTTGTCTCCAATGCATCATTAGAAGTGGCACACAAAATATTCTCATTGCTGAGATCTCTCTTAATAAGAGGGAGACTTATCAGATTGTACAAAGCAATTTTTAACTTTTCTTCTATTTTTTGTAGATCTATTATATATTCATTTCTCATATTTACTTACGAGATTGCTAGTTTGCCATGTATGTTACGACTATTGTCATGGATGTTGTGAGAAATGAGAATTAATTTTTTCCAAATCTCCGTCTGATACTTGTCCTCTCTAGCTTTTTTATTTTCAATTTCAGAAAAACCTGCTCGATATGCTTGGCCAAGATGAAATTGGTTTTTTCTGGTTTTTCCTTTCAATTAACCGAACCGAACCGAAATTGGTCGGTTTGAATCGGTTTCGGTTTTGATTTTAAAAAAATTGGTTTGATTATTTTTTACGTGAAAACCGGACAGAACCGAAAATGCTCACCCCTAGTGAGAATATTATATGTAACCTATATTCATATAATTTTTTTTTATTAACTTTTTCAACATGTAATAACAACCCTACACTTCATTTTATTTTATTTTTCCTACATCTACATGTATTATTTCTTAATTTTTTTTATGTGGGATAACTATATATGGCTACATCCTCACGGATTGTTTTAAAATTTTTCAGTGTGAGATAACTATATTATACTTCACTATTCTCTTTTATAGCTTACTTTTATATGAATTGTTTTTTAATTTTTTGATATGATATAACTATATGTAGTCTACATCCACATGGATTATTTATTAAGTTTTCAATGTGAGATAAGTATATTGTACTTCACATTTTTTTTTATCTTACGTTCACATAAATTATTTTTTAACTTTTCAATGTAAAATAACTATTTTACACTTTACATTTATTTATTTTTCAGCCTACATTTACATGTATTGTTTAAAAATTTCTAGGTTGGGTATTAAAACCCCAAACATATTTTTTTTCTATTTTTTCAAGTTAACTTGTGTTATCTTATGTAACGTGAGACTCGATTTCTTGATTGGGTCAATTCCAAATCAAGTTTAATAATTATCTTGTCAACCATTGTTATTAAAATCAACTACTAAAACCAATGGTCAAACGAGTTAATACAAGTGTACATAGATTAATATTTAAAAATAAGAATAAAATCATTTTAATAAAATAATTATTAATAGTTATTAATCTACTTCATCCTCCCAATGCATTTCTAGTTGTGATAATACAAGTGTACCCAAAACTCTTACTTTCCCTGCTATCAACACCAAAAAAACAAAAAACAAATACCCTAAGCACTAGATTGAAAGAAAAAAAAATAATTTCTTAAAAAAAAAACTATTATAAAAATATTACTCCAACCACTACTCTAATACTCTCTACACATAAGGCCTTCTTAGAGCCCGTTTGGTTACGAGATAGAGGTTGCGTTTCTTCAAAAACACACTGAGCAAATGTTTGGTTAAGGAAAAAAAGTTGTTTACTATGCATGGGTCCCACAATAAATTGCGTGCGAAACACAGGTAGATGGAAAGCAGAAAAATACTGCTTTCTTGCGCGGCTCTCAATTCAACCATGCTACACTGTTCAGTGAACAGTGGAGCATGTGAAGCTGCGAATTGCACTGTTCACGTGAAATTTTTTTTTTTTTTTTTTTCGGTGTGTTAATTTTTTTAACATTTTTTTTTAAAAAAACACTAGTATAAAGTGAATTAATTAAATTCACTCGCACTGTAATATCAATTTTATACCTGATATATTTTATCTACGCTAAAATAATTATGAAAATTGTAATTCTTATCGGATGAATTTTGTACGTAATGGAATTATAAATAGTTTAATGGAATAATAAAAAGTATTTTTTATAAAGTATTTTTTATTTCATGATGTAATAGGAGTAATAGGAGTAATTAATTCTACAATATTTAAATTTAAAACCATCAATATTAATATATATATTTTTAAATTATTTTATAACCTCAATTTCAAAAGCATTTTTAACCAAATACATTAAACTACTTTTTCTTCAACCTCAATTTCAATAACAGTTTTAACCAAACACCTATTTTTTTTAAACCAACCTCAACTAAAAGTACTTTTTATAAAACAATTTTTTTCAAACCATAATCACAACAGCTACCGCAATACCAAACACACTCTTAACATACAACAACTCTCTTCCCCTCTCCACCACTTAGATTTTAGTTTTCATTTAGGTTTGGAACTGAAAATGGAGAAATTTCTAAAGAGAGAAACCCGAATTTATTGTGTCAAATATCTCCTATTCTAAAATTAAATATTGTCCTAATAATTTCACATACTCAAAAAAATGTGTCTGATTTGGTAATTTTGTGAAATAGAGAAAAAATAGTGGGTGAAATAGAGAGAGAAATCTCACTTGAAGAGAGATAAGATATATGTATTATTTGATTGATTTTTTAATTTAATATATAGAAAGATAACTTTATTATTTTATTAAATTTAAAAAAATTTATTGACCCAAGACATGTATAGTAAGTTTTCAAAATAATAGGCAAGTCAATTAAATTATATAGGATATCAAAGAAATTTTTTTCTAAAAATCTACTCTCTTTATTTTTTTTTTATGAAACTCATTTGAATTAAGAATGTGTTTAAAAATGTGGTAGCGATTGCAGTTTAAAGTGTTTTTTACTTGAAAATACATAAAAATAATATTTTTTATTTATTTTTTCAAAATTACTTTTAATATCAGTATATTAAAACAATCTAAAAATATATAAAAAAATAAATTTTAAATAAAAAATAAATTTTAAATTTTAATAAAACACCATTTGAATCGTGGTACCAAACATGAAGTTTTAAATTAGGAGTTGTTTGAGGCTACAATGTAACTCGAGTTTAAAGATTTTTTAAGAGATTTTTTATTTAAAATTAATTTTTTTAAATTTTAAAATTATTTTAATATATTAATATCAAAAATAATTTTTAAAAATTAAAAAAATAATATTATTTTTAAATAAAAAACATTTTTAAAAACTAACACCACCAGCCAATTATCCTTCCTGCCGATCGGGATCATAATAGTGCTGCGGGGTTGATGATTTTAAAAAAGGTGGCAAAAATAGAATTTTCACGAGGGACAACGTGTCTAATTATAACTGGGACCTGTAAGTACTATGTCCCTGTTGTCACGCATGAGCACCCTCATCATGATATTTATTTTTGAATTCTTATCGACCATAAAATAAAAAAGTAGCAGTCCTCCACCAGAGAGGAGAGACACACACACAGAATTCTCCCTCTCTCAAAAAGTTGGCATTTGAAGAAAGCAAACCCCAACTCCTCTACCCCTCCCCCTCCTTCTATAAATCTCGTTATTTTTTGTGTGATATTTATCTAACTAATTCATTCATATACCTCCTAATCTACAACCATGGTCAGTCTCTTCTTTCTTACTCTAAAAAGTCTCTCTTTTGATCTATGATTTGTAAGCAACAGGCGATTAAGTTATTTTTTGTAGATCTGACTTGGCCTTTCTTTTTAATTTGATGCTCGGATCTTTCGAGACTTAATATCTTCTGATTTGGTGATTTAATACATAATTTTTCGTCTGATCAGATTTGTTAACTTGATCTATGTATGTCGTGTTCTATTTCCGGCTTATATGAAATTCTATTTTGTTGCTCTATTTTGTGTTTGCTTTTGCTTAGTACAGAAAGGTAGTTTACAAGATGAGGATTCGGACATGATACCATGTTTTTATCTGGGACTGTTTTCTGTTCAGTTCCACATTTATGCACTGCAACTTTATCAAGTGATTTAGATGCATTAAGGTAAGCTTTTTCTCATGGCCAAGTGCATCATTTCTTGCACACAAAGGTTGAGTTCCTGGTTGCCATGGATCTTGGATTCCTTAGCACGTGAATGCGTGCGGTCATAATGCTGACTCGTCTAAAATGGCTGCGGTTAATCTTAGTTAATTATCAACAGTTAACTAATAATGTTATAACTTAGATTATCTATATCTGGCTCATTTTTCTATATTAAAAAAACGGGAATTCTCTTTTGCCCATTGTCAAACACCTAGGTCATGTTTCTGTTTTTAACAAAGCGTCGTTGTTTTTTACTTAGTTTTGTCAAACCTCGACAAGTAGGTTAGGATTAGGAATTGCTACAAAATCCTCTGTGCTGCCACTTCCTTTCTTTGTTCTATTCCTCTATTTTTTCAACTACCTTTCTGGTTGTTATTGATCATTTGATTTAATGACAAACAGAGTTTGAGTGTTCAGCTTTCTTAGAAACCTAATGTCTTAGAGGTCTGGCGCTTCGCCTTATACGACAGGGTGTTATGTTCAGTCAATTATGTAAAATGGAATGACTGTGAGAAGATGTATGGTCCTTACTGAATCCCTAATGTGTTGAGACGGAGAAGATGTAGGTTATAAAATATAGGTCAAGTCAATGAGTTTGGAAGCTTAAAAAACTAAAAATCATGGTCAATGTGGTTCCTCTGTCTTTCAATCTTCTCGACCGTTTCAAGTCTTGCAACTTCTTTCTTTCTTTCTTTCTTTCTAAGCTATTGTTTTGAAACTTTGATGGACTAATGTAATGACTTTGGATATTATGTCTTCCAAGATGTGATCCATTATACACTAATAAATACGTAGATTTGTTTTTATGTGCTCCTCCCCTAAGGGCATCCTAATAAAGAATGAATCAAACAAGTGATAAGAGATGTCTTGTTAAAACATCGCTTCTCCATCTTACCATATATCACCCCTCTCTGTGTACAGGCCAACGCAGCATCTGGTATGGCTGTGCATGATGACTGCAAGCTGAAGTTCTTGGAGCTGAAGGCTAAAAGAACTTACCGATCCATAGTTTTTAAGATTGAAGAAAAGCTAAAGCAGGTTATTGTGGAGAAGCTGGGTGAGCCAGCTCAAAGCTATGAAGATTTTACTGCAAGCATCCCTGCTGATGAGTGTCGATATGCTGTTTATGATTTTGATTTCATGACTGCAGAGAATGTTCAAAAGAGCAGGATTTTCTTCATTGCATGGTAATGATCCCCTCACCCCAACTGCATTTATTATTTTCGGGCTTTGAGCTGTTTTCTCATCATTTTTTGTGGTATACAAGGTCCCCTGACACATCAAGGGTGAGAAGCAAGATGATTTATGCCAGCTCTAAGGACAGGTTTAAGAGAGAATTGGATGGTATTCAGATAGAGTTGCAGGCAACTGATCCAACTGAAATGGGTCTTGATGTCATTAGAAGCCGTGCCAGTTAAGTGTTTATAGCCTGTGGCGTTGAACCTGACTGAATTATGAAATCGGTTTGTTTGTTTGAGTTTTATCCGATAGCCCTCTTCTGGAATCAATCCAGTGATTTTGATTGTATTTTTTTACGATCCATCATGTAATGAACCTATGCGATGTGTGTTTCCTTATAGCCATACTTACAGTCTCTGTTGTACCAGTACTTGTTTTTTACAATTCTGAAAATGGATGTTCCGACAATTTCTCATATTTGCATTAGAAGACTTGTTCTAAACATTAATGAAATATAGCGATAAAAAACTTAAAGAGATACTGGATTAGTGAGATTTATAAACGAGTTTAAGATTGTGATTCAACTGCAGATGGGAATTCTTGGAATTTTATCTTCTATTTTTGTAATTTATATAGAGATAGTTTTATTATTCCAACTAGGGAAATTGTTGCACGGTATGTGGATGCTAGGGTATCATTTGTCCCAAATCATGGGAGGGAGTCATGCGTCTCCAATTTATTTATTTATTAATTTCTTAAATTAAAAATTGGTTAAAATAGTTAAGAAATAATAAAAAATGCCATTCAAAAAATTTGGTGGTTATTTTCTTTTTATTTATAGTGAAAAACAAATTTACTTCACTTTTAAGTGAAGGTATTTTTTTAAAAAATGACCAAAGCTAGGTCATCGAATCATTAGTCAACTTGAAAATTAATTCTGTGAACGTAGATATTTATTATTATCAAGTGAAAAAAGAAATTTTAATTTATTAAGTGCAATAAAAGAAAAGTTGGAACGAAATAAAAAGAAAAAAAAGGGAAGAAATGTGGGTCAGCTTGCATAGTTTTTAGACACGGTCCAGTCCAAAGTTTGGATTCTAGGTTTTGACCGGGTCACCCGGGCCAATTCTTTTTTTCAAAAAAAATCAAAACGAAGTCGTTTTAGTAAAAAAAATAAGTCAACAGGTTGCAACCGGGTTTTTAACCGAGTCTTGTCGGGTCAACCCGTCAGGTCACATTGGGTTTTTTCTTTTCCTATTTTTTCTTCAACCCCTAATCGGTCGGATCCCAGATCAACCCGTCAGGCCGGGTTGAGTTTCAAAACTATACCAGTTTGACCATATTTTGAATTAAGAATGAGATAATTTAAAGTATGTTTTATTTATAAATATATTAAAATAATATATATTTTTATTTTTTTAAAATTATTTTTAATATTAATATATAAAAAAATTCATAAATAAAAAATAATTTAAAACTAAAAAAATAAAAATATTCTAAAAAATACAGTTAAACAACAATACTAAATACCACTGACATATCAATTAAAATTAAATCTTATTTTAAAAAAATATACTTTATACGTCCGTGTCATAAATTTAGAATATTTTATAATTTCTTCTAAACAATGATTGTAGTCTTCTGTTTTAAAAGTTTTTTTCTTTCTTTCCTTTTTTACAAGAAAGCAACACAGCTGAAGGGGGCATGAGCTGGCATTTTAAAAAAGGATAACAAGCGTCTAATTGTCGTTGGATACACGTTCTTTATCCCTGTTGTCGAGCTGGAGCACATCATTGATATTTATTTACATCAGAGGAATATCAATGGAGCCACCAGAAATATGTCAAATTTATTGATTAATTATAGCTCAGTCCTTGTAGTTTATAGAAACTAATCAATTACTCCTCGTACTTTTAGAAATTATACATTTAATTCTCATGTTTTCTTTAATATATTTAAACTTGCTACTTCCATTTATACCATTTTTTTCCTTACAAGATAGAAGAGCGAGGGAGGGAGAAGCGGAAAAGATGGGAAATTTTATTAAAAAATTAGACATTCTTGAAGGAAAAAAAAAGAACTAATTTGGTAAATGTCGATAATAAGATTATTTAATTATTTCCACTACTATAGAGACCAATTAACTAGTTTTAATAAACTATAGTTATTAAGCTATAATAACTCTTAAAATTATGAATAAAATTTAAATGAGTGAGTTATAACCTTATCCTTATATATTTTTCAAACAATTAATTATTCATTCCACCATATTTGATTGTCATGTCAGGGATAATAATAGAAAAGTCGATGTCAACATAAGGCGAGCATTAAGTTATTCAAATTCAGCTTCAATAAATTCATTTTAGTTTTTTAGGTGAAAAAAATTCTCTCAACCAAATTGTGGTTCGAATTTTAATCGCTTGAAAAAAATAGAATGCAACCTTTTTTGTATGAACGCTATGATTATTGGTAATTTTTATCATCTTTCATGTTTGTCTGATAAAAAAATGAAAAACAAAATAAAAGACTATAATGGTATGCTAAAAACTCAAAGTAATTTTAAAACGAGATTTATATGTTAGCTAATTAGTTAATATTAATATTTTGGTTTTGACAGTATGATTTATTTTTTCTAACTAAGGAAGTTGGTGGTTAATGTCTAATTAATACTTGTGACAGATCCCCGCTAATAAATTTAGGAACTTTTTGATAATTAAATAAATATTTTATTGAGAGAAAAGATAATAATATTTTTTAGAGAGATTCTAAAAATAAATATATAGTTGAGAATGGAGATTGAGAACCTAGATCATTTAAAAATTCAATGAGTCTTTATAACCCATGCTCCTTACTATTTGGTGAATGGAATAATTAAAATGTCATTTTTTTACGATAGCATTAAAACATATCTCATGTGTCAAAGAGAAAAATATTTTTAACTTATCAAGGAGGAATACCCTTAACTCATCAAATGAGAAATCTTTTTATATCTCTGACTTGTTAAAATCTCACGATCCAATATAAAACATGATAAGATTGCTAAAAGCATTTGTACTTGTGTTCATCGCTTAACTGAGATCAAGGGTAGCAAGTTTAGCAGTCCACAAGACTTGTATATATGTAAGCTCAATTCTTGGTCGGGCCAAAAAATACTGGGTTATCATCCTACCTTTAATTTCTTTAAAAATAGATCAAGATAAAAATAAAACATGTTGATTTATCAAACTCATTTCAAAGTTCCATGTTGTTATGAAATAATATCAAATATAAAAGGATTCTAAACATCAAAGTCACATGATGGATTCATAAACCATGATGAACATTTAATTTATTTAGAAACTAATTCCAAAAAACAGAAAAAAAAGGAAGACTAAATAAGAAGTTAACTCAATATAAAGACAAAAAAAAGAAGAAAATAAATGGGATGTGATTTTTTTGTGTGTGTATTAATATTTAGAGTATATCTAGTAGTAGTGTGGTTTATATTATATTTTTTCTCGGTCATGATTTTAAAAGTATTTTATTAATTAAAATATATCACAGTTTTACATAAATCTTATTAAAAGTTATATTTTAAAACTTTATAATAAAAACAGTTTTTTTAAAATTTAATTTTTTAAATCATAATCACAAAAGTTATTATACAACGCTCAAACATACATTAAAGTGATAACTAGAGGGTGCTTGAATGATGATGATTGTTGTAGGCTGGTGGTTGAGATGATGAATATACACGTGTTAATTTGTTGATGAGCGAGGAATTAATCCTCTTAAATAAGCACGATTTTATTGGGCTTATTTAAGTGTTGCAGGGCTTCTTGAGTCAGCTATGCACATGTATATTTCTATTAATATTATATTATTATATACAAAAACAAATCAGCATATATGTTTTGGTTTTCTATTGAAATGATCCACAATTCTGGGCAATTGAACCAAACTAAAACTATTTTAGATAAGTAAAAAAATTCAAAATTTAATTCAAGATAAAAAAATAAAAAAATTAGTTGTGTAAAACACATGTTTTGAGCAATTAAACCAAACAAAAAAAACTAAAAATATTTTAGATTAGTAAAAAATCCAAAATTTAATTCAAGAAAAAAAACAAATAATTATTTCATCTCAGAAAATACATATAGGGATTAGTTCATCTCAGAAAAAGAATATATAGGGATTAGTTAATTATTTTTTAAAAATTTAGCAACTAAATTATTTATGTCTTGAGAATACAAGAACTAAATTATAATTTACCCAACTTAAAATTCTGATTCCATCAACCGAGAGAGAAAAGAGAGTAGAGAGAGAGAGAGACGCAAAACATAGAGAAGCAGCAGTCCTCCATTTTCTCTCAAAAAGTAAAAGCCTGCGTTGAATAGAAGAAAGCAAGACCCAACAATCTCTCTGTCTCTATAAAATCTTGTTCTACCCTTGTCTTGCGTCGACCGATCCCTATAAGAAGAAGCACAATCATGGTGAGTAGCCCTTTACTTGTTTCGATCTCTAGTACTGCTATCTGTTTTTAAGTGACGACTGAGATGACCGTTGATGCTCTAGATCTGAGACTTGATCTCTAATTTGACGGCAGCGGCAGATTTAAACGGCTTCGTCTTTTGTCCCTGTGCTTGCACCACTATTCCGCTAGATCTTACGCCACTAGTTGATACTGTTAATTTTAATCATTCATGTCTCCGATGCTCCATTTCGTGTATTTATTTTTTCATAATGGTCCTATCCGTACAGTAGTTAAACTCAGTGCTGTGTTTCTTTGAATTTATAGATAGTGCGGCTTTTTGTCCGATCTAGTCATCTTGTTTTGTAAATTATTTTAGGTTACTTGTAGAATCTCTGATTATTTTTTTATTCTCTAGATGTCAGGATTTATGGTTCAGTTGATCACCAAATAATCTTGAAATGTGATTTAATAGACCAAAACTCAAAAAAAAAATTAAAAAATTCTTCAACGTGGTCCTTTATCATCCTGAATTGTTCGAGTTTTTGAAGCTTTGATGGACTAATGTCATGAATTCGAATGTTATTTGTTCGGATATGTGATCCATGGTTTATAAGCTGCACCTGCTTATGTGATATCTCCTCTACCAAGGCTTATCTCGTCAATAAGAAGGAATTGAGGAAATAATAATAGAGGGAGGGTCTCTGCTGTTAGGAACCTTGAGGAAGCTGTTGCCCGAGTGCCTTTTGTTTTCTTTGCTTTTCTGTCTCACCGCGTGTTATTAAACTCTCTGGTGTGCAGGCCAACGCAGCATCTGGTATGGCTGTGCATGATGACTGCAAGCTGAAGTTCTTGGAGCTGAAGGCGAAAAGAACTTACCGCTTCATAGTTTATAAGATTGAGGAAAAGCAAAAGCAGGTTATTGTGGAAAAGCTTGGCGAGCCTGCCCAAAGCTATGAAGATTTTACTGCAAGCCTCCCTGCTGATGAGTGTCGCTATGCTGTTTATGATTTTGATTTTGTGACTGAAGAGAATGTCCAGAAGAGCAGAATTTTCTTCATTGCATGGTAATGACATTGAACATCGTTTATACGCTCATGCTCACGCTATCACATAACCGTTTATTATTTTTGGGACTTCACTTGTAAGTTTTGCTCATCATTTTCTCTGTGGTTTACAAAGGTCTCCTGACACATCACGGGTGAGAAGCAAGATGATTTATGCTAGTTCCAAGGACAGGTTCAAGAGAGAACTAGATGGCATTCAGGTAGAATTGCAGGCAACTGATCCAACTGAAATGGGTCTTGATGTCATCAAGAGCCGTGCCAGCTAAATGCATGTCTCCAAATTTCGCAGTGGAGAGTTTGATGCCCTCTACATTTGAGCGAAATGTTTATAGCTTGTGGCAGTGAACCTGACTGAATTATGAGATTGGTTTGTTTGCTTGAGTTTTACCCTACAATCCTCTTCTAGAACCAATCCGGTGATTTTGGTTCTATATTTATGATCCGTCATGTAATGAACTAAAGGGATGTGTGTTTCCTTATAGCTATGTTCACAATCTTCGGTGTACCGTCTTCTGATGGTAGAGAAACCGGGATTTGTTTCTACAACTTTGCAAATGGATGTTTCTCTTTTTCAGATTTTTTTTTTCACGACTGTTTAATTCAGTCCTGGCATTTGTCATTGAAGTGTTGGTATTGATGGTTCATTTTATACATGGATGTGGTACTAACCAAAAATAGTCTGCTTTTCTTCTACAATAATTTCTTTCCCCGGATACTTGCAACTAATTGTTTCAATGGCAATGGAAAGTAGCTGGAAAAGTGTTTGCTGATATTCCTGTAAATATTTTTGACAAGAATTAGTTGTTGGAGCACTGGTTTTTTGGCACCGTTGGTGGATGTTTTCTCCGAAGCACTGGTTTTTTGGCACCGTTGGTGGATGTTTTCTCCGAAAAGAACCTGTCTATGCTGATGTAGAGTACATGTTATGCACGTGCATCCTGCCAAGTTTAACAAGAAAATGTTCCGTCATTGCTGTTGTTATTTGTGCTGAAAACATAGGTTCCGATGTACAGGCACAGGAGCTACATGACAGGGAAGGGACGAGGATGATAAGATTCAAGAATGGAAGGCTTATTTAGCCTATTTTGTTTAGTGTCTTCCTAGATTCGTATATTTCTTACCTTCCAAAGAGGTGGCGAGAAAAGATGAGAGCTTCCATTAGAAACAAAAGTTTTCTGCTGCCTTCCTATTGACAAGCGCATCAGTCTCTCGTATTCTTCCCCTCACAATCTCTTCAATTTGGGCGGTAGGAAATCGTGCTGCCCTTGTTGCTTGTCTTCACCATGTTCGCTTCGTTTCTCTCCCAAGTCCTAAATCAAACAACAGAAGTTTGGGTTCACCATCTTATTTTCTCCACTCGTTGACGACGTCTTCCCAAAATCTCAAATTTCTACGCCTTCGTTTTACACAACAACAAATGAAAAGTTGCACTTTAGTAATCAATGTGATCGATCAAAATTTATAGACCAGTATGCCATGAGAAACGGTCGTTTAAAAATGGAAAATTAGGCTTCTGAAAATCTTTTAAGATGTTGCCAACCCATTTCTCAGCTCTAAATATCAATTCCTGTAGCATAAATTGCTGTGAGAAGTTTGAAAAAGAAGCTATTCAAAGTGGCACATAAATTGATCGCAAAGACATAGAAATGATTGAAGCTAAGGTATTGTATGAAAATAACAGCTCCCAGAAAGAATCATTGCAAGTTATGACAGGCCTGAAAAGTGGGCTGCCAAAATTTACTAACAGATTCTGATGAATAAAATGGCAAAGCTTCTTTCAGCTTCATACCGGTTATCCTATAATACAAACTACATGAAAAAATGTCTATAACTGTTTGGCAATGTAATAATTAGTGCCTAAGCTCCAGGAACAACGTTCCATCTTTAAGACCATCTCACTCGCATAGGATCTCTGCCAGGTTTTCATGAAACAATACACCGTTCCGCTAATTTTCAGGCATAACTGGGTGGGTAGAAATAGAAAACTTCCTTGAAGCTCCATGACTAAGAGCCTTGTGTGTAGCCTGATTTGGCTTCACGCCCCTTCTTATCATGTCATCTCGCAACTCAAAAGCCTTTCCCAGTTCTCCTGCAATGCAGCAACCATATATCAAAAAATTGTACGCTAGTGTATCAGGCTTCAGACCCTTATTTAGCATCGTGTCCCACAATTCAATAGCTCCATCTAAATTACCCCTTCTACAGCACTGATATATAATTGTAGAATAAGTAATGCAATCTGGAAAAATAGCGTTGTCTATCATTTCATCCAGGAGCTTGGTTGCCTCCTCAACCCTGCCCAATTTGCAAAAGCCACGGACAAGTATATTATAGGAAACAGTGTTTGCTAAAAGCCCTTTAAGCATATCATTATGCAGCTGAACAGCTTTCTCCATGCTCCCTTCCCTGGCGAGGTGATCAAGGAAACAACAATAAGTAACGTGATTTGGAGTTGAATTGCTAACTAGCATTTCCTTCCAAAGAAGCTCAGCCTTATCCATGAGTCCTGCTTTGCATAATTCATTTATCAGGGTGGTGTATGTGACAATATTTGGAGTACATCCTTCATCAATCATTATATCCCAAATTCCAAACGCCTTCTTAACACTCCCAGCTTTGCTGTACCCATCAATCATGCTTGTGTATATTACTTTATCAGGCCTCAATCTCTGGTCATGCATATTCTTCAAAAGACCAAATACTGCACTTGTATCTTGTTCTTTTATAGTTCCATCTATGAGTACAGCATAACACACAAGATCCATGTCTACTCCTCTCTTTACCATCTCGCGACAAACACCCAATGCATCTCTCAATCTGCCTTCTTTGCAATAACCATGTAGAAGAGCGCTGTAACACATCTCATTTAACTTAAAATGCTCCCTGTGAAGGTCATCAATGAACTTTTTTGCCTCACATACTCTACCAGTAGAACAAAGACTGCTTATTAGAGGCCTATAAGTATATGTATCTGGAACAAGACCCTTTTGTACCATTTGGTTGAGCAATTCAAAGGCTTTTACCGTGTTTCCTTCCTTACAGTGTCCATCTATCATAACATTATAAGTCACCTCATTTGGCATGATGTTCTGCTCTAACATTTCGTCAAACAATCTAATAGCATCAGTCATCCTATTTGCTCTAAAAAGAGCAGATATTAGTGTGGTAAATGTGTACGTGTTTGGTGCAATGCCCTTCCCAGTCATCTCGTGATACAGCCTGAATGCCTCATGCAACTTGCCTTTGTTGCAGTATCCACTTATTAATGATGTGTAGGATACCACAGTGGGTTTCAATCCTTTATCAATCATCTCATCAAAAAAAGACACCGCTGCACTCAAATTCCCCAACTTGCAGTGACCATTTATCAAGGAATTGTAGGGATAGACTGTAATTTTTATCCCTGCCATGATCATTTTACCAAGAAAATGAATTGCAGTATCCAGTTTTCCCCTTCTACAAAATGAATCGATCAAAATAGAATAAGTGACATCATTTGCACATAAGCCCTTCTCTCCCATTTCCTTGAAAAGCAACTCTGCTTCATCAAATTTACCATCTTTACATAAAGAATTGATTAATGCATTGTAGACAAACAAACTAGGCATCACCCCAACTTTCTGCACCCTGTTAACCAAATCAAAAGCATCGACTACCTTCCCCTTCCTCCTCAACCCTTCAACAAGACTTGACAAAGCTGCTTCTGTTGGAACAAACCCCAACTCAATCATTTCATCCATTACCCCTGCACCAACCTCAAACTCTTGCACTTTACATAATCCAAGAACTAATGTACAATAAGTAACCTCGCTAGCTGCCAATCCCTTTTGAATAAGACCATTCTTGATCTCAACAGCCTCCCAAACTCTCTTGTTCTTGCATAGCCCATGAATTAACACATTATACACCACTACATTCAAATCGCTAGACTCCATTCGCTGAATCATTTCCTTGGCCTTTGCAAAATTCTTCGACTCACAGAAACTTCGAATAACTGCCACATAAATATAAATGTCAGGCCTAATACCCATACTCAAAATCTCACCAAACAACACTAAAACCATATCGACTCGCCTGATCTTGACAAGCCCATTTAAAACTTCACCCAAGGTCCTAACTTGGGGCATCAATTCACACTGCCTCATCAACCTGAATATCAAAACACTATCAAACATTCTCTTCTCCTGCACATAACTCTGAATCAACAAATCAAAACCCAAACTAGAAATGAAGTCACATTTCTTGAAACAGTCCAAGAGAGCCTCAAAAACCTCTCTTGGATCCAACCCCCCACGAAGAAGCAGCGTTTGCAAAAGCGAAGAAGCAGGCCAGAATAAATTAGC
The DNA here is from genome assembly GCA_019202695.1 of Populus x sibirica. Taxonomy (NCBI): domain Eukaryota; kingdom Viridiplantae; phylum Streptophyta; class Magnoliopsida; order Malpighiales; family Salicaceae; genus Populus; species Populus x sibirica. Next base: position 1,481,823 of record JAGMVL010000141.1, read on the forward strand.
ATTAACAAGGGCATGAATTAGAATACAGAAGGACATGGTAGAGTGGTTAAAGTTTTTGTGCAAACCCAAGAAGTTAAAAAACCTCAAAGCTAACCTGGTATCATCAAGAGTAAGCAACAAGACCTTCTCAACATGGTGAGGCTTTAATTTAGTTGAAATGAACGGATCGTTAAAAGCGATTTTCCAGCTTTCCTTTCCTCGAACGATGTTCCTGAGGGTCGCTATGAATTGCGAGTCTTTGACGTCATTGTCTTGAATAGCAGAGGTGCAGTACAAGTGTTTGGGCTTTGTTTGGAAGATGGGGATGGGGTTTAAGACCAATCTATGAGGGTGACAGCGATGGAATTTCATTCTTTTTAAGGAATTGAATATACAAGATAGACGAGAGAGCTTTATTCCACTTTTCCAACGAAAAATGGAGTTCAGCTCGGTGAGTCATGTAGCGATGTTGAAATGTAAAGGAGAGCAAATAGATGGCGTGAAACAGTGTGAGTCATTTGGGCTCAAAGGAGCCCAGCTTACGGGATGGGTCGGGTCACTTTTCTTATGGGCTTCATCCACGACATCACCCTAAGCCCAGTCCAATATTCAAATACCCAAGATCTTTTAGTTTTGAACCCAAGTAGTATATGTATTGATGTTAAAAAACAAGACAAATTTTAGGGTCAAGTTAGATGTTTAATTTTCAAGAATAAAACTTTAAAATTGCTCGTGTAATTTATTTTTTAATTGTCAATGATACATCAAACTCAAGGAAAACATGTTACCAATTTTTCATTTGGTTTCAACCAAACACAAATCTTATATTCCAACAAAACATCTAAAATTTCTTACATCAAATATCCCATGCAAAACATGTTTTTTGTTTGCTTTTAATAAAATCAAAGAAAAAACCCTAAAGAATATCATTTTAACCATGTTTATAAGATTAGGTCCAGGAAATCAACAATGGTGACTAGATTTGTTTTTAATAAAACAATGTTGCTTCGTTTTTTTTTTTTGAAGTTAAATATTGGGTTGATTTAGATGCATCCCCAACCCACAATCTAAACCTCGAGTAAAAGCAATGAATTATCCTTTACATGCCAATAAATTACCCTTTTTACACTCATACCCAAAACATACATTACTTATTTTTCCATTTAATATCTCTAAAAAATGATGTGACAAATTCTTATTTTAGTTCCATTTGATTGTTGGTTTGCGCCACGCTACAAGCTGGATTAAAAATCTATTAATATAAAAAAATATTTAGGCGCAGCTAATATTTTTCTAATGAAAAAAAAACTATACGAGAGTTGATTTGATGTGACTTGGTCGACTTAACAGGTTCAATGAAAACCTGTACAACCGCTAAAAACATAATTTGATTTTAAAAAGTCAAGATAATATCTTTATATATATATATTTTGAGAGGACAACAAATTGGATTGACCTGGGTTAACCCATGTTAACTTTATGAATTCACAATCCGGGTTATGAGATCATGATAACCCTATACAAAATAAATCAAAACAAATTATGAAGTCCAATTTCTAATCAGCCCAGCATTGAAGGATGAAATTGAAAAAAATAACAAAAAAATGACTCAAGTCAGTTCAAGTTAATTTGAGAAATTCGCGATCAAAGTCATGAGACCAAAATAACCTCATGAAAAGTAAATAAAAAAAATCATAAAGTCTAATTCTCGATCAACCCAATGTTAAATGATGAAATTGAAAAACAAATCAATTAAAAAAACACTAAAAACAACTCAAGTCAACTCAAACCTGTGACTCGAGTTATAGGACCGAGATAACCTCATAAAAAATATATAAAAAAACAAACTGATTCAACTCAAGTTAACATGTCAAGCCCGTGACTCGGGTCATGAGACCAAGATAACCCTATAGAAAATAAATAAAACAAATTATGAAGCCAATTTTTCAATAAACCCATTATTGAATTATGAAATTTGAAAAAAATTCAATCTAAAAAAGAACATAATAAAACAACTCGAGTCTATTATGGTTAACTCACAAAACCCGTGACTCGGGTCATGATACTGGTATAACCTCATAAAAAAAACCAAAACAAATGATACAACTTTTTTCATAATTAATCCAATGTTTAAAATGCTGAAAGATGAAATTGAAAAAAAAATACCAAGTAAAAAATAAAAAAAACTTGAGTCAACTTGTCAAAATCATGACAAAGATCAAAGACTAAAATAACCACATTTAAAATAAATTACAAAAATTTATGAATAAAAAAAAAAATAACTTGAAAACAAGAAAGAAAAAGAAAAAGAAAATTACAATAAATAATATTATGTGAGGTGGAACATGCTGAAAAAACAACATCTTTTAATTTTTGTTAATACACCTTTTTTAAAGAAAAAAGTCAACATGATTCTTAGAATTATTATTGTTTTTGCAAACAGTTCCTCAAATTCATTTTTTTTCTCTTTCTATTTATTTTTTTAAAGAACACTTTAGTCCCCTTATTATAATTGTTTTTCCAAACAAGTTCAATATTCGATCCATGACCAACTCTACTTGAAAAAGAAAAAAACAGAGAAATTCAAGACGTGTAATGAAGCAACAGCAAAAAGCGAAAAAAGTTCGAAATGGCGTCGCCCGGACTCGAACCGGAGACCTTCAGTGTGTTAGACTGACGTGATAACCAACTACACCACGACACCTTCTTGTTTGTTTATGTTAAATTATGATATAAATAATACAAAGACAATAGCAACTAGTTTGAAGATATAAATAGGGCGTAAAGGAAGCTGCTTCTCCTCCACCTCTTTAGAGTTAATACACCTTGAGCATCTCTGAATCACGGCTCTCTTCCTTCGAGGAAACCTGCCCTCCTCCTCCTCCTCCTAGTAAATCAAGTTCTTCCTCTCTTGCTTTCTTCATCTTATTTTTCTTATTCTAAGTTAAAACAAAGAAAAAAGCAACATGTCAAGCGCTTTGGATATGTCCCTCGACGATATCATCAAAAATAGCAAAAAGCCCGGATCCGCTAACTTCCGGGGCCGTGGTCGAGGCCACCCTTCCGGAGCCGGTCCTGCTCGCCGCTTCCCTAACCGCGCCGCCAATCGTTCAGCTCCTTATACCGCCGCTAAGGTACACACACTTTCTCTCTTGAAAATCAGCTAGAATGAGTTTCAATATTTTGTTTTTTTTAATAATTTTTTTCTGTGTTGTTCCCAGGCTCCGGAAAGCACGTGGCAACACGACATGTTCAGGGATCAATCAGGTCGGACCTCCTCTTTAGAAGGAGCAAAGCTCTATGTTTCCAATTTAGATTATGGAGTCTCTAACGAGGACATCAAGGTAATTTTCAATTTTCTGTGTTATGGATCTGGATTTCTCTATCAATTTCAAATTTCCCTCTAATTACTATAATTATGTAAGTAAATTGAAGGTTAATCATGTTTAAATTTAATATATTGTTTTAGTAATGATAGATAGATTAACTATGTACAGGAATTGTTTTTGGAAGTGGGTGAACTGAAAAGGTATTCGATCCATTACGATCGGAGTGGCAGATCGAAGGTATCTAACTCAAGCTTGGCATAACCTACGTACTTTTGATGGATTCTTTGTGTCCTGTTTTGGTTTAGAAACCTCTTTTTTTAGGGAACGGCAGAAGTTGTCTTCGCACGACAAGCTGAAGCTGTCGCTGCTGTTAAGAGATACAACAATGTTCAGCTTGATGGGAAACCGATGAAGATAGAGATTGTGGGAACAAATTTTGTTGCTCCTCCTGCGCCTCCGGCTGCTAATGCTGCTTTTGGAAATTCTAATGGAGTTTCTGGACGGTAATATCTCCCCTCCTACTCTGGTCTTTGTCGCTTGTCTACTGGAAATTCCTAATTATGGTTTGTAAAAGAGCAAAATTCTGAGATTTTCTTTTTCTTGGTAGCCTGTTGTCAACTGTGTTGTTCATTGTTACTATGATCTCGGTGAATATGTTATCTGCTGAAAAAATATGTTGGAAACTTGTGATTTTGATATTGTCATTGCTTGCTAATGTTGTGCAATTATGCCTCGTTGCTGCTGAATTGCTTTTAGAATTTTTGTTCGACATTTATTTCTCTTGTTATAGGAAAATGTGGTCTAATTTTGAGATTTGCTGGCCAATCACAGTACATTATATGCATTGTTTCAGAATTTTATATAGTATGATTATCTGCTGGTCAATTAACTTTTAACTTTTATATATTTCTCACGTTAAAGGCTCTTTTCCCCTTAAACATATGATCTTGATATATTGTGTTGGTGTGCATGCTTTTGGTAGTAGTGGGCTTTTTGTGCATTGGTTTGTTAGAACTTAAAAGTTAGTCTGACTGACATTTGTGTATGGTAGATGCTTTTTCTCCCTTTGAGGTCATGGGTTTTGTCTGGCATGTCTAAATATCATAATGGTGTCAACTCTCTCTTTGCATTGAGCCTATCATTTCATGCCTTCATTGAATTCAATTTTTCAATTTAAAATAAAACCTCAGAGCTCTCTTTTATGTTTCTTTTTAGATTTAATTTCTAATTGATTTCACTCAAAAAACTTATCCAAAAATCAAGTTTGCATGTTGTTGTCACCTACTACATTGTGGAGTTAAAACATGAAAATGGATTTGTGACAAGCAGTCTTGCAACCTCATTATTTAACTGTGACTTTGGAGGGGAATATTTAAGCAAGGGAAATTTATAGTTTCATTAAATTTCTTGCAAATGAGGATTATGTTTGAGAAATATAAAGTATCTGCTAAGGTTTATTTAGTTTTCTTTTTCTCTTTCCTTGCTGAAATTGGAACATTTATGTCTCTTATTTTCGAGTCCAAATTTGACAGAATTATTGATGAATGATTTTCACACACCTCTTTCATTAATTTATCAACATAAAAATACAGAAGTTAAGAAGGTTTGTTACATATTCTAGAGATTGCAATTGATATATACAACTATGAAAGATTTAAACAAATCAATTTGAATGAGTCATAGCATTATCCTAGGACTAACAATAACATAAGTTAGTTAGAACACACATTTGTCTTCTGTTATGCCCCCTCAAGATGGAGTACGGGTGAGAACTCCAATCTTGGATTTGAGATGAATAAATTGTTGTCTAGGAAGAGGCTTGGTAAGAGTATCAACATGTTGATCTTTAGAGGAATCATGAGCAACATGGAGAACACCACTTTGGACTTGATCGCGAATAAAATGGAAATCAATAGCAACATGCTTCATTCTCGAGTGAAAAACCGGGTTGGAACAAAGTTGGGTAGCCCCAACATTATCACAATAAATGATTAGACAACAGGGAAGCTTAATACCAAGATTAGTTAAAAGTGAACAAAGCCAATTTAGTTCAGCAACAATATTGGCAACAAAGCAATATTCTACCTTTGTGGATGATCTGGCCATAGTCCGTTGCTTTTTAGAGCTCCAAGAAATAAGAATTTTGCCAGGATAAACAACATAGGCCCTTGTGGAGCAGAACATGTTTTTGTCACCAGCCCAAGCAACATCAAAGAAGGCATGCAAACTGAGAAAGGAGTAAAAAAACACATGTAAACTAGTGGACGAGTTATGATAAAGTTGTAAACCATCATCAATAGTACCATACAAATAGCATAAGAGTCGATTCACAAAGGATCAATGCTCGGTTGTTGGGCAATGCATATACTGGGAGAGTTTGTTGACAACGAAGGCATTATCAGGCCTGATGATGAGTAGATACTGAAGGCTGCCTACCACTTGACGATACTTAGATGGATCATATAGAGGAGTGCCTCAATTTAACATTAGAGGGGGACTTGTTGGGATTGGAGTGAGCATGGACTTGACATTAGACATATGAGTATGAGTTAAAAGGTCCTTAATATATCGCCGTTGAGAAAGTAACACCATTTTTGTTGGAGACAACCTTGACACCCAAAAAATAAGTTAAGAGGCCAAGATCCTTAAGTGAAAAACGATGAGCTAGAGTTGTGACAAATTGATTGACAATGGTAGTAGTGTTACCCGTAAGGATAATGTCATCGACATCCACAAGAAGATATATGATGTGACCAATGACATTGTAGACAAATAGAGAAGAATCAACATGTGAAATTGTAAATCATGAAGCAAGAAGAAAATGGCGCAGTCTTTGATACCAAGCCCGAGGTGCTTGTTCCAGGCCATAAATTGCTTTCCTGAGTTTGCATACATGTGTTGAGTGGTCTTTATCAACAAATCCTAGTGGTTGAGACATGTATACAGTTTCAAAAAGGTTGCCTTAAAGGAAAGCATTGTTGACATCAAGTTGCCTTAAAGACCAGCCACAACTGACAACAATACTGAGTGCAACACCAATGGATGTTGGTTTGACCACAAGGCGGATTGTGTCATGAAAATCAATTCTAGGATGTTGGTGATAGCCTTTGGCTACAAGGCGAGCTTTGAACCCGTCAATAGTACCCTCAAAGTTACATTTAGTTCAAAAAATCCACTCACAACCAACTAGAATTTGGTGTCTCTGGGGGAACTAAGTGCCATGTGCCATTCTGAACCAAAGCATCATACTCATCAGACATTGCCCGACGCCATTTAGGATTTTTTGGAGCTTGGGTCACCATGTTGGGTTCAAGGTCATGGTTTTTAGAGAGTTGATTGTGAAGGTTCATCTTTTGTAGAGGTTTGTAGACGTTCTTGGTCTAGTGGTCATGCTGTGAGTGGTTTGAGTGTGAATTTCAGGTGGGTGCAAGTTGGAAGTTTTTTGTTTTTTTGGGGAGGGGGGGGGGTTGAACATATGGGAGGTACAATGTCAAGTGAGTTTGTGGTGTCGGAGGTGATAGGCATGAAGGATATCACTGGAGCTTCACAAGAGAGGAGCATGATGGAGTGGCGAGAGCAGAGTTGTGGAGGATACTGTAAAGGGATTTGGGAACCAAGTGGCAACATAGTTAGGTTGAGGACGAGGTGATGTGGGGGAGAGATGGATGAATGGAAACGAGGACTCAACAAACTTAACATGCCTAGAGACATAGATTTTAGAAGTGGAGGGATCAAGACAGTAATATGCACTTTGAGTTAAGTAATAGCCAATGAACACACATGGTTTGAAACATGAATGCTAGGAGTAACAAAGACAGTCAAGGATTCGTAATTTGGAGTAATTGGGAGCTGTTCCGAAAATTGTTTCATATAGGGAGGATAGATGGGTCCAAACATCAGAAAAAATAGTCTCAAAAGGATGAGATGAGAGGATTGTGGATTTGGAGAATGACAATTTATGGCTTTTATTACATAGACAGGAATTAAAAAGAGAATTGGAGGAAAAAAAAAGGAGGAAGAGCCTAGTTTATTATTTGAAATATTAAGTTTTAAAATTGGAAAAGCTGGATGTCCGAGTCTATGATGCCATGTAGAGGAGGAAGTATGTATGCTAGAAAATGCAAGAATTGGGGAAGAGACTAGCCACTCATATACATCATCTTTAGTGTGGCCCTTCATTAATGTGGCTCGTGTGAAGATCCTTCACAATAAAAAAAAGATGATAAGAATTCAATGGAAACATTGTTTGTATGAAAAAATTGAGAAATGGAAATGAGATTCTTTTTCATTGCAGGAATACAAAGAACATTGTTTAATTGAAAGGAGTTGTGTGAGTGTTTTGGGAGAGAGGTAGAACTAGTGTGGGTAATTGGGATGCCTGAGCCATCTCCAATCATAATGTCATTTGAGTCAGTGTATGGAGCATGTAGGGAAGGATTGCTAAAGTCAGAAGTAACATGGTGCAAAGCTCCATTGTCCAAGAGCCAGGTTGGTTCAATAACCAGCAACATAATGTGCTCGTGGTTGCTATGGTGAGGTTGGATGAGTGGATGAGGTTGAGGAGTTGTTGGGCGAGTTAATTGGAACCAATTGAAAGGAGGGACACCTTTTGGCAGTTTGGCCTTGTAGTCCGCAGATTTGGAAATATCCTAAGCATGGACGAAAGGGACGATTGCTAGGAGATGAAGATGGTCTACCATTTGATGGTGTGGAATACCGATTGGTATTATTGTTGGACGGACACCAAGAACTATGAGAGCTGGAGCCTGAGTGAGGTCGTCACGGTGTTGTGTTTCGGCTAGTGGGATTTGTAGTAGCTGGGAAGGGAGATGGTTCTGGCCTTCTTGTTTGTAAGGAGGCTTCAAAGTTGAGCAATTTTTCAAGAAGCTCTTCAAAGTTAATTGAGGAATCTCTGGCTTGAACAACACGAACCAGTTCCTTGTAATTATCTCCAAGACCATTTAAGACTTTCTTTGTGAGATCCTCTGTATCAAGTGAGACTCCAAGAAGAGCCAGTTCATCAAATCATGCTTTTATGGTCTGTAAAAATTCAGACATGCTTTTAGAACCTTTTGTAAGGTTCTTTAGTTGAGTTTTAACCTGCTTGATGCGTCCACGAGAGGGCTTGGCGTAAGTGTTGGTCAAGATAGTCCATGCTTCACGTGAAGCTTTGGATTGAGGAATGAATGGAATAATGGTTGGGGAGAGGGAGCCAATGATGACATTGAGAATGAGCTGGTCTTGTCTGATCCGGAGAATATGTTCTAGATTTGGGATGGTGGTGTTATTGTGAGGGAGGTTAGCGGGTGGACATGGCTTTGATCCATCAATATAGCCTAGGAGGTCATACCCAATGAATGGGGTATGAAACTGCAATTTCCAGGAGATGTAGTTGCTGGATGTTAGTTTTAATGGTGATAAGGGTATTAGGAGTTTCATTGGTGTTGTGAATGATGGTGTGAGAAGAGTTGATGGCCATGAGAGAGAGAAAGCTAAGAAAGAAAGAGACAAATTGGCTATCACTTAGATAAGCTCTGATACCATGACAGAATTTTTGATGAATGATTTTCACACACCTCTTTCATTAATTCATCAATGTATAAATACAGAAGAAGTTAAGAAGGTTTGTTACAGATTCTAGAGATTGCAATTGATACATACAGCTAAGAAAGATTTAAACAAATCAATGGTGAATGATTCATAGCATTATCCTAGGACTAACAATAAACAGAAGTTAGTTAGAACACACATTAGTCTTCTGTTAAAATCTTAGTCTTCTGTTAAAATCTAAGTAAGATAGGAATATTTCAAGCTTATTAATATGCATGTAGTCATTTGGTAGCAGAGATTATGAATGAAAGTGCAACTGTTTGGTTATCATTTAAGGAGTGATTCCGTAATATCTAGGATGATGCTTAGGTTTTCTTCCCTCTAGGCGTGAGTCCTAGAAATCGTGTACTTGTGTGATGCTACAGCCTCACACATTTATCCATATTTCAGTTTTAAAATCTCAAATCCTTTTCTTCTTTGATCTAAACCCTAAAATCTCCAATTTTCCCGACTCAAACCTACCACAAAACACTTGTAGGACAAAATAAAATATGTCCTGAATCATGTAGATCCTCTTATAATCACCTCTTTGTGAAATTATTTATTTTTATCTTTTAATTTGGTTGAGTCATGTACTTCAGTGATTCAAGTTGTACCTGAATTACAAAACTCATATTCATATCTGGCTCATCAAGCCATTCATCCAGTTTTGTGTGTGATTTAGAGTTGATAGTTGATTCTTGAGATTTGTACAATGAATTGTAAGATTCTTAATTCTAAGTTGATATGTGAGTGAATTACAATTCCATTGATCATCCGATCATATGTTTCTTTTTAACAAAGGGAAAAACAACCTAAACTTATTATTAATGCAACTATTATTGTATACTAGACTGATACATACTGGTATGTATCCTTGCTCAGAGAACTGTATAAGAATTGTGATTGTTCTTACTTGTTCATTCATGGGTTCACATGTGGTTATTCTGCAGTGGACGAGGTAGGGGTGGTGCACTGGGAAGACTGCGTGGTGGTGGTGTCGGTGGCGGCGGCGGACGTGGATTTGGAAGGGGACGCGGAGCGTGGAAGGGGCCGTGGTGAAAAGGTATCTGCTGAAGATCTTGATGCAGATTTGGAGAAGTATCATTCAGAAGCTATGCAGATAAATTAAGTCATTCCTGGTGTCTTGTTGGTTGGTCCAACATCTTTCTTTCATTGCTTTTGTGTGCTCGATCATGCAGCAATGGAACTATCTTCTATGTCTCAGCCAAGTCGTCTTAGTGATTTCTCAAATACTTCTTAGAGAGAACTATCGTAATCTTTATTGTGGAAGTTTGGGGCTGTTATCATGTAATGTTCGGTTAATGGAGAGCTATCTGTATGTAATGTACTGTTACTTTTTGTTTGGTTAGCTTTATGATTTTATAAGTTGGGATAGGGAGTAGAACTATTTTCTTGTTTTTTCTTAGACAAAGAAAATGCTGTCTGCAAGGAGTGGAGAACCGAACTTTGACAGGAACTGCCTGATGCTCTATTGTCTACTGGTTGCATCGTCATCATAAAATCAGGGGGATAAGAATGGAGGTAGATTTCTTCATATTTCTTCCATTGAAATGGATTGTCTTTAACTGTTAGCGCAGGCCCCTTGTTAACGTTCTTTCTTAATGGCTAGGTTCTTGTTCAAGTTTCATCTATTCTGTGCAGTGAGATATCCGTTCCTTGATTGTTTCATGACTGCTGATGTAGCTTATTGTAGTGTGAACTGGCATCTCTGCTTCATTCAACCTGATGGTGTTGAAAACATAGGTGGATATAGAAGTTGGAATATGATTTGCAGTTTGAATGGCAGTGGGTGCTGGTTAAACTACTCTGACATGTGAGAGCTTTGCTTTGCCATTGCTTTTGGGCTGTACAAGCTATTTGATTCTGCTTAGTAGCGGGTTTCAAGCTGTTTTCTGGTTCATCTATTGCTCCGTTGGAGTATTACAGCTAACATCAGTTCTGGCTGCGGTCATTCCGGCAGCTTATGACTGCTATTGTGTATAAGTGAATTAAGTAGGAGAAGCCTGGGAGTGAGCTAGTTTTACGTGGATGCCCTGAATCTCCTGATACCTAGCCTGCCTTTGCTTCTGAACTCAGCTGGTACACACCCTTAAGAGTCCATTATGTTTGCTGCAAATCATCTTGGACCAGAGGGTAAATCTAACAGCTCTTGAATTGCATTTTGAAAGCTGAAGTTGCATCCAGCAATGAAGCCTCTTGTCATTTCTATTATCTCCTTTTTGGATTTTTGTGCCGGAGCATGTCTTTTATACTAAAGGTGTTTACATGTCCGCTTCAAAAAAGATACAAAAAGGCTAGAGCTCACTCCCCGTCAAGTTCACACGCTGTTCCTCAACAGAAATTTGTAAACGTCAGGTTATTCTCCACCAATTTTTCTGGAATCAGGCTGCTTTTCCACAGTTTTTCTTCCCATATCCCTTGCGGATCTTACCACCACAGTTCCATGTCCATTCAAACACCGTTACATCTGTTTCGGAGTTCAAAGTTAACCGAACTTTTAAGTTCAATGCAGCCCTGCCCGTGCTTTGAAAATAGCGTGCAAATGCTTTTCTAGAAGTATTCCATTCAAACACCACCGATAATTCAAATAAACTTGACCAATTAGAGTAATGTCAAGAATACAATTTAGTTATGCATCCAATTATAATATATATGTTAGAAAACTAACATGTATATGGAAATTACCCTCAAAAGACTAAAATGGGAGGGTAACTCAAGCAAAATGAAAGCACTTGTACAACACAAAATAACATGAAATGCTACAAATATTCAAGCTGAAAGAGCAAGTGTAAGCTTCAGGGGAGCTGATTTTGGCATCAGCGTTTAGCAGTTCTTTGGCTCTCTCAGCTTATCCCAACTAGAAAACAACAGCCTCAGCAGAGAATAGAATACGGCCTTGATGCAAGATATTATGAAGTTCCAACATGAAGATGGCCAGTACCATGGATATAGCAGTCGAAAAAACAGGCTTATGAAATGCCGAGGATACCGTCCAACCTGTGGCGGACAATTAATATCATTGCCAAAAACATGACAGGTATGCACTAGGAATGTGGAATCATGCATCAACTCAAGTTTCTTTTCCAAGTCAATAATTATTCAGGCATGATAAAAAAAAGCTGTAAATGCACCTCATCATCTCAAGGATCGTATCATTTGATACAAATACCACATTGCATAAAAAATGACTTGTTGATTATAAATTCAATACCTAAATATGCACTTTCATGACAGTTCATTAATGAAATTTGCCAAGTAACTGGGTAGACGCCACTAGCAACCAGGGAAAAAAGCACTCACGGGAAAAAGCAAATCCAAAGCATCCCAGGCAGCATGACGGACAGCTCTAGTGGGATACATTGGACCGCCAGGAGAAGTAAAGCTATACAAACATGCCTTTAATCTTGTACTTGTGGTCATTCTCAATTCCATGCCTGCAGAAATTAATTACACTACCCTACTCAGAATAACGTGCAATTATATCAGGTCAGTTCAATGTTAGACACTAATTTTTGAAAAGAGATGAATAATACCACCTTGGAGAACTTTAATTTGTGAAAGGTAATGCAATAGAACTGGCTCCACCTTTAACTTTTGAAGCTGACAAGCAAAAGAATTTGGAGACCATATGAATACGCAAATGTATTCTCTACAGGCAAGAAAGTAAACCCACTCATCAAAAACAAATGCCCTAAGGACTGAATATAGAATATACCTGATCTGCAAGTTCAATAACAAAGAAGTCTGCTGGACCACCAACCAAGAAAGCATTTGGAAAAATAGGAAATTGTTTTAAGAAGCTGTCGATCTTGTCAACTGCATAGACCATATAAGAAAATGACAACCCATTTGTTGTTCAAGATTGAATCTATACAATCTATACAGCTTACCTGAGTTGTAAAAGAGTATGAACCTTGAGAGTAAAAGAAACAGTTCCCTCTGGGCCTGATTTAATGGAAGACTGACATTATTTTGCAATGCAAACGCTGTTCAAGGAAATTTTCACTACATATGCCAACTAAATGATAATTTCAAAGTCCACGCCATAATATTTCTAGGCGTGCAATCAAAGGCAAGCATGCAGAACAAAAAAGCCATGTAAGAGTGAAACATCAATGCCTGACCTGCACTGGAATTCTGTTCAACCGCATAGGCTCCAAGGCAACTTCGTCAAGGAGATACTGAAATTAACAGGGACAAAGGTTAAGGAGGAAGATGAAATAATTATACAGAGACCGTAATTCTACCATGTATATCCATTAGGAGGGATTACATTACATTGTTGGAAGGACACTTGCCTGAAATAGGGACTGGAAATGCCTTTTGTTTGTTTGGATGTCAATCCTGCAAAGTTTTACCAGGTTCAAGTCATTGTTGCATGCTTGGAATGGGAGAATAGAATATGCAGCGATATATCTTCAACCCAACAACATGGAAAGGGAAAATACGTTGTTTGTCAAATCCAAGTGTACGATTCTACTGATGGCTTGTTTGTACAGTAATTAACTGGACATGCAACTTTTATCAACAGCACTCAATAATATGTGAAACTTTACTAGAAACTTGTGATATTAAGGCACTCCAATACTTTGGTTTGCCATGTCTCCCTCTGAAGAAATGGATTTTCAGTGGTGGTACCAAATTTTGGATGTGAGAGATCCAGAAATTTGGTTCAAGATAAAAAGAAAAGAAAAGGCAAGGATGGACTCAGCTAATGTAATGTTAAGCCACTTAGAAATAGGTTAAACTGCCAAGGAGCAAAGGTTTCAATAACAGCAGGATATCAGGAATCAAAGTTAGCACAATCAAACAACTTAAGAGGTTGATGGAAATACCAGAAGCTAAATGAATAGCAAAATTCCTTTTCCTTTCTTCATTTCTTTTTTCCTGAACCATTTCTCCAATGAATGGTAGGACACCTTAACCTCTTTTCTTTTCTAAAAATATAATCCCCTTCACAGAATGGCATATACCACTTGCTCTAAGCAGTTAGAATTTTAATTAGTTGCGATCCAACAGTCAAAACACCAATTTCCCTAAACTAAATTGATTTCATATTTCAACCCAAACCCATCTGGAAAGAAGAAGAAAAAGAAAAAAACATATGAAGTAAATAGAATTCTGAATCTCGAAGAGTGTCGCCTTCAAAATTAACAATATTTCCCCATCTATATTCAGGAAAAAGAAAAGGCACATGGAGAATAAAACTCAATTCCTTTAATATTTCATGTATTGATCAACATGATAGACAGAGTTCCCAACATTCATTAGTAATTAGCAGCCCAATTCAACTTCAAAATCCTTTGATTCCTAGTAGCCACTAAATGACTACCATCCAAAGCTTGCTGATATTCTTACCACAAAACATTTGTAGCACCTTGAACAAGAGCAGATGAGAAACGAACAAGTACTTCAGTATTATCCAGCTGAGCTTCAAAAAGCTGCAGAAAACATGAGTGCAACTCAATGTTATATGGTCACCACTGATGGAATATAGAACTATAATTTCCCATAAGATTTTAATGTTTCAAATAAATCTGGATGGTCAACATAAAAAAAGAAACATAAACTTTCGAATTGCATTCATGCAACCCATATGATAACCTTCAACCACACACACATCTGAATTCAACAAAAACACAGATTCAGGAAATAAACTTAACTAAATTATTGCTCAAATTTCAAACCACTTATTTTCTTTTTAAATAGCAACACCTTTCCAAATCAAGTGAAAACCCAAAATTGGCATGTCATTTAAGCCCAAACGTGAATATAATAACTTCTAATTTTGAACAATAACACATAAATGATGAAACAAGGTCTAAAATGATGAAACAAGGCCTAATCTAACCGTAGAAGCCACAAAACATGGGTTGCACATGTTAGGAATCTCTGCCAAAGATCCAAGACATGTCAAATGTGAAAATAGCGTCTACCCTGGGATACAAGATACTATTGGTATCTCTTAAATCCACAATTTATGTGAATAGTGGTTAATAATAGCAGTCGTGCACCTTAAGGAAAGAATTTGAAATGTAAAGAAATCTAGCATAGATTGAGAAACAAGCATTTTTTTGTTCTTTTTCCTTCACAGCTAAAAGAGAAATTTCAACCCCTTTTCATTTCCACGTTTTCCATTGCAAGCAATTCTATATTATATTTCATCAAGTTTGGAACAGTCAAAATTACAACCTGCCAGAGCCTACACTGTTTTGTCATTGGGAAGTTCAAATAAATTGCATTGCAACGAAGGAACAGCAAACAATAGATCAACTTGACGACCTACATATGCAACGAATACAGACAGCAGCAAAGAAGAAATCTTGAGAGGCTTCCTTGCTTGACATTCAACAAGCAACCAGGCGTGGAAAATATGGGTTTATATCAAGCTCTCAAAAGACTTGTTGTGTTGTGATTCTTTGTGGATGGAAAAGAGAACAAACATTACTGGAACTCAGCCAAGATTGCATACCCATTTATGGAACAAAAGAGAGAAAATATGTGATGCAAATGACTGGCTCCAGAGTTGGACAATCAAATGAAGAATTTGTTTTCCACTCTCAGGCACCCAAACATAATAATCAGCAAGCACGTCGTAAAAGCACAATTGGCCATCAGCAGCATCTTCAGCAGGAGAAATTTCATCTTCTTCCCTGCTGAAAATTATACCTGTGTTCGATGTCAACGCAAGAAAAAATCCAGTGGTTATGGAACAATAAAAAATGTGCATAATATAATAGGCAAAAATGAGAAACAACAACAGCCCATTAACACAAATTGATAAAAACATCTAGTTTTAACTGACCTCGAGCGCGATCATCAACTTCCAAAGCAATGTCAGCAAACAATTCTTGTAACAAGTTCGGTCTCTGAGATGCAGAAGCTAGTGCCTGCAATTGGTTACTAAAACATCACGTATTTTGTTTTTATGAAATAAGGACACTCAATCTTACTCTGTAAAACAAACATTGGATTGATTCTCAAGCAAGAAATGAAAAAAAAAAAAAAAACCCACCCACCCTATAGCCCTCTAGCTAAGCAAATTCTCTATAGGACAAAAAATTATCAAATCTTGATTTAAATCTGAGTATAAAAAACTTTCCTTAATCCGCTTGACTACATGATGACGATGGTAAACAAAAGTATCCAAAATAAAGAAATGGAAAATAGAGTGCAAGAGAAGGAAGGAACCCTTTGCAGCTTTTTCTCGATTTCAACGGTGAGAGCCTTCAGATAAGATGAACTTCCAGTTCCTGGCGTCGTTAAACTTGTCTTTTCCATTTTCATTTCTTTATCTAATCTACTATCTTAACAACAATCTTCAACCATTGGATCCAAAAATCTCCCTCCCTAGCCTGATAAATAAATTCCGACCCAAGAAAACAATCAAATTCTCGTCTCTTGCGAAACTAAACGAGAAGCTTCTCTTCCTCCTGCATTCAATTCAATAATCTAGAACACAGCTTCTTTTTTAATTTTTAAAGGGGATTAAGCGACGTGTCACTGTTTGGTCTTGACGAGACCGGGCACGTAAGTTACAATAATGCTTATATTGCTCGTCAAAGGTAACGGTGGTCGCTTTGGATTATGTTAGGAGGATAAATTAGGAGTTAATTATAACTTAGCCCCGTAGTTAATCAAAACTAATGAATTAGTCCTTGCGGTGTAATAAATCCTTAAGTAGTCACTCGACATGTTGATTATCATCAACCATTCTCAATAAGTATTTTTCTTTTTGTCCAAATACACCTCTTTTCCTGATAGAATCTTATCACCTTACCTACTCTATCTTCATCTGTCTCTTTTAAAAAAAATAATAATAATAAATTTTTTTGAATAAGAACATAATTGATGAAAGCAAGGAGCTGTGGATGAATTTAGAAATATAGGGTTTTGATCAAGTTTATAGAAAACCCCACAAAGATCTGTTTTTCTTTTTTCTTTTTAAGAAAAAAACAAAATGATAAATGTATAAAGATATCGAGAATGACGGATTTGAATAACACGAACATAATTGAGCACTAGTGATTGAGAAAAAAAGGGGCTTTAAAGGTTTTGCTTTGTGTGTTCGCAAAGCAAAGCTTACGGAGAAGCAATAGTTTCTTGTCCCCAAGAGATGATCTTTTACCTTGGGGTTCATATTGCCTTGAATTCACATGGGGGCTTTACGACTTCCAAGTCCTGATCAATGGAAGATACCTCCACCAGCTGCTTATTTTCCTTTTAGGCAAAGAAAGGTAATCGATGCACCAACTACCCAAACAGCACTCACATGTTCCTTCTGCTATGAAACACTGAGCAATGGAGAGGTGCAATGCATATCAACATAACTAACACACCAAATTAATCCGACAGAAATACACCTAGCTTCTTACAAACCCCAGAAGCTCCAGAATCAATTTTAGCAATTAGAACAATTTAGGATGGCATTCAAGAACGTCGAGGATTCATGGTCTTCACCGATAATTCTGCTGCAGTCATGTGACCATATTATAGACTGATTTTTGAGAAACTTCGTTTGCATCTGAGTATAATATATCAGGAATAAAAATCTTCCAACTTAAACTGCAATGCAGCGAAGGTTTCACAATCAACAGGAAATAAGACCACTGTATAACCACTCGACCAGTAAGTGTAAGGTGATTTGAGAATACAAGCCGTCTTTACATAACATAAATTGGAATGTGCACACTGTACAAATGATCTGCATACCATAAAATGCAGAGCCAAGCGAAAAATCTTAGGAAGGCGACAGCTACTAGAACCAAAGTAGTGAAGTACACACAAAATGAATAAACTCACCAACCCATCAGTGTTCTTCTAACTGTATCCACAATCTGATTTCTAGCCATCATATTTGATAACTGAAATTTGCAGTTCTCCTCTAGAAGAAATCTGTATATCTCCCATTCACGATCAGAGGTTGAATACCTTCCTATTTCAGCCTAAGAACCAAAATTGCAAAGCGTTAGAAATATTTCACTGTTTATGGGAAACTTTAGAACTGAATTCAGATTTCCATCTGCACTTGGCGACTGACATGAAGTTATCAGCCTCTTCTTTATAATGTTGTTCTATTATATTAATAATAGCAGTTGCATCAGAGATAGAAGGAAATAGGATCAGTAAATTGCTTATAAAGCATTCTAGTGCCCTAATTCCAAGCCACATTGGAATTGTCCTATGCATTGCATAATTTCCCATTCAAAAACTCCAAGGCAAGTTGAATGAAGATGCAATGTGCAGATGCATCTTTGAGTTTTTCTTTCTAATGCAATGACTTCTTACCGAAAATATGCAGATCCCAAGTGCTTTTAGAGCATGTGTAATATCATAGAATACTCTGGGTCTTCCCTTTCCAGATAGCTCGACTGGATTAGCAACTAGAAGTTCAGTATCAGGTCCTCGGTTTGCTATAATCACACGTAATGGATGAAGCATTTCAACCTTCAAACGGAAACACAAGGCACTTTGCTTCTCAGGATCCACTATCTTTTTTCCATCCTTTTGCTGAATAAATAGGTCCAAATCACGATGACCACTGGTCACCGGTGAGAATCGACCATAAGCTATCTGTATCAGAAAAATAGCAAACAATATGGGCGAATAAAATGACAATATTATCCTTCTCTGCATCAATGCACTAAGTGCTAACACAATTTCAAGAAGGTAGAAGATGGAATAATCTGATCATAACGAATTTGGCTCAGCCTTCCATGTAATCCTTCTTTTTATAATAAACCCGTCTTTTTGGAAGCTATTGCATTTCAATGATATGCATCTTTTCACATCTAGTTCTAAATTTTGCTGCTGACCCCTTTATTTAGGGGAAGGGGTAGGCTGGTGTGACAGTCCTATCTTTGATTTACTCCTATTTAAATTTAAAGTAATCATATTAAGATATTTTAAATTTGAATTTGTTTGAATTTATTTTCTATTTAAATAGAATTCTAGGCTACGAAAAAAAGAGGATGGAAAAACTTATGGGCTTTCTATTAAATCATAAGAGAATTGGACAACTTTGAATATGCTTTTATAGAGAACCGGACAACCTCAAATATGCTCAGAAACTATCTTTTTTCTTTTATTAATTAGGTCTTTGTAGTTAATCTCTTTTAATTCAATAAAAGTGCTCTTGTTATCATCTTGAATTATCAAATTTGTTACAATTGGTATCAGAACAGTAGATCCATGATAACAAGGATATCATAACTTATTAAAGCAGTTGCCTGCATGAAACAACAGGAGGAGCAACAACTACGCCGACAAACTCAACAAAGAATTTTGAAAGAACCAGTGCGGCAACTTCAAAACAAGTTAGCTAAAGGAACCTATCTAATCTTGAGGGCAAGGTTTTTAATGGGGGTAGAATTGTGACAGTCATAGCCTTGATTTACTTCCATTAAAATTTAAAGTTATTAGATTAGAATCTTTAACATTTAAATTTTAATCTGTTTGAATTTATCTTCTATTTAAATAAAATTATAGGCTATGGAAAAAAGAGGATGAAAAAACTCATGGGGACTTTCTACTAAGTCATGGGAGGAATAAACAATCTCAAATATGTCCTATGAAGACCCGAGCAACCTCAAATGTACTCAAAAACTATCTTTTATCTTTTTTTTCAATTACATTTTTGTAATCATTTTTTTTAAACTCAATAAAATTACTATTACTATTAACCTAAATTATCAAGTTTGTTACAGCTGGGCCAATATAGAAACCTAACAAGTTTAGGTAACTGGTGCTGTCTTGTCAGTGCGGCACAGAAACATTCGCAGCATGAAATGATTAAGGGCCCATTCTAAGTTCACCATAGTGATAAACTTAAAATACTAACAATGGACAGAACTAGTTAATCCTAAAAATATATATTGGATAAATATGGTGGAAGATGCAAATCCATACCTGTATATTGCAGTCTTTTAAAGTTCTCATCACATCATAAAGAAGACCCTTGTGATCAACACAATGCACTTGAAGCAGCGTATGAGCAGGGCTCAGTGAATTGTCTATCATTACATCTGTCCTTTTCAATTTCATCATATCTGGGCTAAGAGCTTGTGAATGGATTTCTTTATCTGATATCTCACAATGAAATAATTCATCTGCAATAACAGGAGAAAGAGAAGACATGCCCTGAAGACATTCATACTCGGGCCCTGCCAATCGAAGTTCACAACTGATACATGATTCACCTAGTACAGCATGCAATTGTTCACATGTCTCATCTTGTCGTTGCTTTGTGTGTAATAGCTCCCTGTAACAAAATTTTGGAATAGAATGGAGATTAATACACCCACAAAATCCAGCCCAGACTCCTGGGTTTTTAATTACAATTGATCTCATGATCGATTCAGAGAAGTGTTCAATGACCTGATGGACATCAGACAGAATCTAGCCATATCTTCGACTTCCACGAACAACCATTCACTTCACTACGAAGTATAGATCATCATTCTTATCATGTCATTGTCAATTGTTCATGAAAAAAATTGGTAGGTCAGCAAAAACTTGGGAAGAACCATGCCATAAATAGGCACGGTAGATGATAGGTTCCAAGGATAACAAAGTAGCTGCCATCTCTATTCACTCAAACTCCATAACAAAAAACCAAGGAAGTACTAGCTTACGTTACCTCAGCCCTCAGTAACTCAAGGCCTAAGATATGCAGTGAGTGGTTTAGACAATTTTTCCATTGACTTGAATTAAAAGGCAGGACAGAATTCTCCTTATACAGTAGAAAAAAATCAAGATTGACCCCACCCAAGACAGGAATTCGAATAAATTCCAAAAGAGAAAGAAAGAAAGAAAAAATCTTACAGTTTATCAGTAACGAAAAAGAGGTCCAAGACTCTGCCATCTGGGGTTGTAGTAACTTTGACCCTCTGGATTGTTAGCTCCAGCTCACACAAAACCTGATTAACATCTAACAAGAAAAACATTTTCAAATTGCATCAGAGATAGAATTATCATCATCAGACTAACCCAAGGAAGCGGTAAGCATAGACGAAAGCAAAGATTAAAAAAAATAAAAATGTACACTATTAATTACCATGCAGCAATCCTTTCCTGTCGAGACTAAAGAACTTCAACAAGTAAACCGAACAAGACTTGGATTGCTGCTGGTTCCAGTAAAAGGAGACCGAACATGAAGGGCATACAGATGAAAGTCTGTTCTTCAAATGAGTCCATCTTATAATGGACCGTGAGTGTGGAACCACCCAGAGTACTATGTAGCACCATTTCCCATCAGTTGAAACATCTGCTCCATAATTATCACTTCAATAATTGTAATAATTAATTAATAAAAACAAAACCAAATAATATTGGTAAGAATAACTACCTCCTTTGGTAATGTAAAGTCCATAGTCAAGAATTACATGAAAAATATCGCAGGCAAGGCCGGTCTTGTCGGGACAATTAACGGTGATCACGTGAGGATCTCCTGCCTTCTTTCCTTTCTCGATCAAAACAGCGTCGTCGCTTGGCACTTCCATCTCCTCCGGCAAACCCCGGTCAAAATCAGATTGTGTTTTCTTTTGAAGGGCTTGACTTTCTAGTAAAATCCAGAAACTGGAAAGGATAACAAGGGGAAAGAAAGATGGAGGGGGAGGGGGAGGGGGAGGGGGAGGCTGTTCCTTTTTACTATTTTTAGTTACAGCTAATGTGATGACAGAGACGAGAGAGAGGAGGAGATCCACGTTAGCATTCGGAGAACAGGTATGCTATTGACAGGTGGCTATATATATATATATATATATATATATATATATATATATATATATATATTAACGTGAGTGTCCGAAAAACAAGTTCTAAAATTAATGTCTAAATAAACCTCTCCATAACTTTAAGCAAACTCTAACTCTAACTATTTAAGCTTCCCTCGGGTGGCTATATTTTGCTTGTGGTGATTGTCGGTTGCTTTTGGTGATTGTCGGTTGCTTTGTTTCCTTTTTTAAAAAAAAGTTTTAATTGG